>VXBJ01002188.1:0-48868 GCA_013400055.1 Nycticryphes semicollaris | reverse complement strand
CACAGCTCTGCCTCCTTCGAGAACGTCTGGCTGCGGCCCGCCGCGGGGGAGGCCCGCCGGGAGCCGGGGTCCGCACCCCCCCTGGAGAACGGGCTCAACTACATCGACTTGGACTTGGTGAAGGACTTCAGTCACCGCCGCCGCCACCACCACCTCCACCCCCCCGCCGAGGGCGCCGCTCTGCCGGGGGGCAAGCAGCCGCCGCCGAAGCCCCTGGGCCAGCCCCGTGGGAGCGGCCACTCCAGCGACGACTTGAGCGCGTACGCCAGCATCAGCTTCCAGAAGCGGGAGGAGATGTAGGAACCGGGCGCCCGACGGGGAAGGTGAGCCGGGGGCGGGGCGAAGCCGGGTGAATGGCCCCGGGCGGCTCCGTGAGGGGAGAGGGCTGGGGTGGGTGCCGAGGCGGTTTCTTTGCGTGGGGACCCGCCAGAGCATGCCATGGTAAGATGGGTTGGCAGCCTGTGACCTCCTCTCCAAGGGGGGTTTTGGGAGGTTCTGCAGCCCCAGCGGTAGTGGCTGTGACATCTTAGGTTGGTTTCGTGGTGCGTTTTGGCCTTGATACCTGTAGCATTTTTTAGTGGCTAAAGCATCCAGGAGCACAGCATCCCTGCAGGTGTCCCAGCTGCTGACCCTTGCCCGCAGAGGCAGGGAGTTTGCTCCCAAAGCATGCCCTGGATGCTCCTGTTCAGAGGAGGAACTGATACTGTGCTGACTGTGTTGCCACGTTTCTTTACTTTTCAGAGTTAGGTGTGCTTTAAAATTATGTGTAGGGGGAAAAAAACCAACCAAAGTGAATTACCGAAATCATAGGGCAGGAAACAGGAAACTCCCATTGTAATCCTGGTTTGGTCAGGAATCCTGGTTGTGGCCAAGGCTAGAGCAGTCAACCGTGTGTCCTCTTGCTTTCCTGTGTGCAAAACACAGCTAATGGCATTTACCTCACAGGGCTGTGATGAGTGTTAATTCGGTTTTGTTTGGAAAGTGCTTTGAATTTGAAAACAGGCTTCAAAGCCTTCTGTCACTTGTGTTTTAGCTGATACTAAGCGTGCTTGTCCCATGCTTACAACAGTATTATGAACTGCATAAGAAATGGGCCATATGAACTGTAACTTTTGCATTGACCCATACATTCCGGTTTTGGTACAAGCTTTTAAATTTTAAATTGGGCAAAACTTCTGCCAGGCTGTTGCACGTTGATTACAGGTGTGTAAGACGAGAAGGACCGTTGTTGCCAGCAACGGGATGTCTTTGCTAGGTGGGAACTTTATGCAGCACCTAACAAATATAACTTGTTTAGAGCTCCCAAAGTGCGGTGCACCTGAGCGGGCCCTTTCCTGAAAGGTGAAGACCATTTTGATGTAGACAAATGGTAGTAGATAGCTACCCAGTTCATCTAGTGACGCTTGAGCAGCAGCAATCACAGTAGCTTAAGTAGTTATTATTAATTTGTGCAATGATACTACAGGATGAATCTCATGCCGCCGTTTACAGTGTACATGTAATAAAACTACTGTTCGTATTGCATGTTCACTCAGCTCGTGGGGTTGCTGAAGGATAGTCTTGGTACAATGACTGGGATCATACATTCACCGTTTTTCAATGTTTTGCACCCTTATAACCTGAACAAAAGTAAAACAATCACTCTGTGCTTGCTGCTTGGCACTTGCTGCTGTTGCTTGTTCGAGCAATGCAGTATGAGGTGTTAGTCTTACGTGGCCTGTGAATACCAGGTTAATTTCAAAGTTTGAGGTAAAGTTTAAGATCAGCCCAGATATCGCTGGTCTGATTCAAATGGTCACTGGTGGGAAATGATTATTTTTTTGGATACCTGACAGCATGCTCACAATATGTTGTCTGTGACCAGACTTACACTGCTACACCCTTTCTCTGTTCTGGGATGTGCCAGCAAGAGCCTGGCTAGACTGGGTTGGTGGTGCCTGCCATTACCCTGGGAATCCATATCTGCCCAGGGCAGCGTTGGTGTTAGGAGCTCTTCAGGAGGGGATTTTTGCCAGAGGATGCAACATGTTGTACTATAAATCACATTTCTAGGAGCATAACTTTTCCTCCCCCCCCATGTTGTTTGCTAAGACTGGGGGAGAAAGTGGGAGACAAAATCCTCTGTCAGCATGTGGATAAATAATAAATGTGTGCAAGAGTGTAAGAATGCAGGTCTAGGGGAGAGCAGTGTCATAACTATTTAATTACACAGGTTTTTGGTTTTTGTTTTTTTTTTTTTTCCCCAAAAGCACTGCTTTCTTTTGCTGTAGACAACTTTCTTAATTGATTCTGTGTCATCTTGAACTAAAAAGCTGTGGCAGTGTTTTCCATCATGGTGGTAGGTAAATACTAGCTGTGATTATGCTCTTCAGTGGAGGATGAGGACATGGAAGACCTGATAAAAGGACATGCTGAAAAGTATTATGCAGCTGTTTTTCAGAGCAGTGTTGTGAAAGGTAAAGTCTAATAGAGTAATTGCTATTTGAAGTTGGTTCTTATTTCCCAAAATTAGGATTGGACTGAGCAAGCACAGCTTCTCCTGGGAGGCAGGGGAAGAGTCAGGCTATAATTATATGGGGAGTTTGTAGCCATGGCTGTTCCCTTTCCCTTCCCACTATAAAGCTGTGTTAGTTGCTTGGAGTGTTCTCAGACATTAACCCTTTGGACTCTTACTTCCCAGCCTAGATTTCCTGCCATCAGCTGAAACTTTCCTCACAAAATTCAGCCTGACTAGCTCATCTGTTGTTGAATGTGTTAAGGTAAAAAAAAAAAACACAACCCAACAACGTTTTGTCCTTGTTAAACCATTTTTATAGTTGTTTTTTGACACATCCTCATACTGGTTTTTGCTTTGGAGGTGGAACTTAGGTTTGGCAGGGGAATCGGCCCAAGTAGGTAATACCTTATGCCATTGTTGAGAAAATCTGCCTGGAGGTGAGTGATTTACAGGCTTGCAAACAGTCTGTTTGCACATGCCTGAAAAAGTTGTTGAGCACCTTCAGCGAAACTGTTCTCCTGAAAACTCCACGTGCTGTGAGGGTGCTCCAGTTCCCCCAGAGCTTTGCGTGCCCTTTCCAACGAGTGGGCTCTGCTGCCTCAGCCTCCCGGAGCTTCCCCTGTGCTCCTCCCAAGAGGTCAGGCTGTCTAGGCTCTGGCTGAGAGCGGGGAGGTTGCAGTTGTTTTTTTCTCCTGGTGGTGTCTGAGCAATGAGCAAGAGCAAAATGAGCAATGAGTAAAGGAGGAAAAGCTACTTGCTATGTTTGCAGGTATGATGGAGAGGAGAGAACATCCAGACCTAGGAAGAGAGAATTGAAGCTGCAAGTATCAGAACAAGGGATGAGGAATGCTGCACTAAGCACCCTTTCTTGGTCTCCATCTCTTTCATGGGTTATTATTTACATTTTTAATCTAAGAAGTGCCAAAAGGACTGCATGCACTCTGGGTTTTCTTTGTTTGCTTGTTTTGTCCTCCATAGGGCAGCCTTCTATTCCATTCCAAAGGCCAAAACTTTCTGTATAACTCTTGTTCTGTCCATTGTGGAATTTTCTGTTCCCGACTACAAGATAAGGACCCCGAGTGTTGGCCATCTATCTCCTAGCTGGGTAAAATTATTGCTGGTACTTTGCTGTAAGTTAGTTAACTCCTCTCTCTCCTCTTCCCTGTTCCCTTGTCCTCCCCCCCACCAGCTGCCTTCAAGTTGCTCAGGCATTACATTCTGAAGTATTTTTAAGCTATTTCAGGTATACTTATTTCCCTTAACATTAAAGATACCGGCTAAAATAATCACATAGTTTCCCAAATTTAATTTAAAAAAAATGTCACCCACACCATTCATCTGCACTCTGCAGTCCCCCTGCCTTCCCTGTCATATACTCTTGGCTGTTTCCTAACAGCTGTCCCTGCCCTGGCCTTTCTAGCTCTTTTCTCTCATCCCATGAAAAGAGCAGCAGTTTCAGTGCTGTCCCACATGCTTCCCTGCCCAAATGCTTCCCTCTGCTTCAGAGAATTGGGTGGTGGTGTGTGTGCCTAGCCTAGCCAGTGACTCTCCAGTGCTTGGATCCCCTGATCAGTGGACTTTTGTGCTGTAGCTGGAAGGCCAGCATCACTGCAGCAGCCAAATCCTGCTGGGAAACACCAGCCTGGGACAGGGAGAAAGTGAGGGAAGAGCTGGGGAGAGCAGCGTTGCTGTAAGGCATTTTCCTCCGGCTTGGTGTTTTGCATGTGCAGATGAGCAGATGCTGTGGATTCTGCTTTTAGGATTGTTGTGAGAAGACAAGACTGATAGAATGAGTAGTTGTGAAGATGAACTGCTGATAGCTTGGGTTCTGAGTATATAGTCAAAAAATATTCCAAAAAGGAAACCATTAGATGTTGGCTCCAGAGAAACAGGAAAGGCTGTAGTAGGATAGTAGCATGAATCTAGGTATGTGGCTTTGATCTCCAGAGCTTCAAAGCAAAGTCATTATTCCTCTGCCTCATTTCCATTTTGTTGATGAGCCTGAGAACTTGTGAAAGTGAGTCCTAATAACACCAAGTAGAATATGTGTAGTGTGAGCCAGTGGTAACTTGGCTCACTCACAGCTTTAATGATGCCTCTTTTACCCGGTGCATGGGTGGTTTGGGGTTTTTTGGTGATGTAAGAAAATGGAATACAATACAATGGCCTCTGTATGATTGTTACACCTTCTGTCTGGTTCCAGTTAAAGCACTATTAAGGGGAAGAGCTAAACATTTGTTTGGGTCTCAGGAAAAGACACATGACGGTAAATAGAAAATTACTCATGTAATTCTTAGATAATACACCTGGAGTGGTTTTTTGTCAGGAGGTTGCTTGCTTTTTTATTTTCTTTCTTTAATGGTTTTCAGTAGTTGCTTTTGTTTCCTCAAGTTAAAAATTTAAGGTGGAACAACTGAAACACAGCAAATGCCAAAACAAGACATCCACAATTAAAATAAGGGGTTTTGGGGAGGTTGTTTCCAGAACTGAAGGAACAGAGGTTTCTGTAGTTTTGGGTCAGCACCAAAGTAAATACCAGTAAGTTATGGAAGTTTTCCATGCTTTATAGATACTACTGTAGACAAAGTAGGGCATTTCTTACTGTATGCACACACCAGTTTTCCCCCATACCTAATTATTTGCCAAAATTGAGCCTATGTCTCCACATATTGCATATTTGCAGCTCTCTTGTTTAACAAGACCACAAGCTTATAGTTAATGGGCTTGGGTTTTTTGAGGGTTTATTGTTAGGTGACGTTTGTTTGGTTTTTTTTTTATTATTTTTTATTGTAGGTTTTTTTTTTGTTTTGTTTGTTTGTTTTGTAATTTAGACAGTAGATCAGTTCCTTTAATCTGTTGTGGTATTGTTTATTTCCCCATACCCACCTTGATTTTAATGTTGAGTTTCTTGGGACTTTTCTGGTTTGTTTTACTGGCTTAAAAATTAGAACTTTATGATTTATAAACTAATTCAGTTGATTATGAAGTACTATCTGGACTTCTTTATCACATAGGTTTTAGTTAGAGGTTAAACTGGTTTCTCAATGTGGTTTAAATTTGAAAATGAAACAGCATGGCATGGTAAGTGTGATGCTCTTTTTTAACTAGCAACTGTGGAGAGATCATGTGTTTCCTTAGATAATACTCGTAAATAGAGAATTACAACTCTTAAATGAAATGCAACAAGCAGCTGTGGAGTAGGAAAGTTATTTGAGCAATTTCTTCAGTATGTTAGGTTGTTTCAGGAATACTTTATAATAGCTGAAATTTTGATATTCATTAGGGCTATACAGTTTTCATGACTTTATAAATACATGAATGCAAGAGCTGAACGTAAAATGTACTTGAATATTCTTTTGAACAAGTTGCAGTAACTGTGTAATAGCTTTCTTGTGAGGAAAGCTTGGTGGTTTTTTCCAGTTTACTGAGGCTCTGGAATTGGATCTGTTCAGCACTGACTATTGTGCTGATAAACTTAAAAACAATGTATTTTGATGTCCAGTGGTACAGAAGAGAAATAGATACTATTTTCCAAAACTAATTTGGTACTAGATTTAACCCCTGTGCCAGGTTTCATTGAAAACTAATTATTGCATTTAGATTGGACACAAGGAAAAAATTTCTTCACTGAAAGAGCTGTCAAGTATTGGAACAGGCTGCCCAGGGAAGTAGTTGAGTCACCATCCCTGGAGGTATTTAAAAGATGGGGAGATGTGGTGCTGAGGGACATGGTTTAGTGGCAGACTTGGCAGTGTTAACAGTTGGACTTGATGATCTTCAAGGTCTCTTTCAACCTAAATGATTTTGTGATTTGACTGACAAAGTTATGAAATACAGTACTCTCGAGGGGGGAGGGAAAAAGGGGAGAAACGTGGACCACTGCAGCCATGCTGTGGCTAGCAGAGAGACTATGGGATGCTGACATAAGACAATGGGAAAAGAGAGGAACAGGCTGGGAAATAATTGTAGAGATTGGTATGGGAGGGAGATGAAAATGAGACATAGAAATTACTTATGGGACACGGAGAAACAGGTGTGATGATGTGAGTGGAGAGAATTGCAAGGCGTTTGTGATCTGGAGGAAATTGGGATGGTGGTACATGAAAATTTGAGGATGAGTATGCAGAAATGCAGCGAGCCTGGGTATATACATAGAGTTTATTCTAGAGCTGCTCCTTTCACCTGGTACTGCAGTTTCTGAAGTTGTTTTTACTCCTGCATTTTTCTTTTGATCTTTATTACTGGGATGGACACTCTGTTTAGAAAGTGTGCATTTTCCTTATTTGTGATTAATTTTTTTTAATATTATTTGGGTATTCTGTTGACCTTAACAGGATGATGTGCACAGTAAGGTAAGCAGAATTTGCTTCCAGCTCATCTTTCCTGAATTCTTTGACTTGTAGCATCGCTGTCACAACTGCAATGGTGAACCACAGGTAGGAATCTGAATTAAGCACAAGATAAATAAGAATGAGTGAATTTTAACATTAAGAAACCTTGGTTTTATAAAATACATCTAACGAAAGGACATGTGGTTGGTTTTTTTTTAACTGCAGTATTTTCTTTATACTCTACTACTTGGACAGTTATAAATTTGATTTAAAATGAAATTAATTAGTTTAATAATTTATCTAACAGATAATGAAGTATAGATTCCCATAAAATTGTTTATTTTAAATAATATCTTTTAAAAATTATTTCAAATGGCAAAATTATTATGGCTTGTTACAGTGGATATTCTGTTTATCATTTTGTGGTAAGAGCTACAACACAAATATATTGATATTTAAAAAATACATCTGAATTCCCAATTAATCAAAATGCTAAAAGCTGGGTTTTGGGTTGTCTGTATGTAATCTGATCAAAGTTAAGAGTACCTATTCATAAAAGTGGAACAACATTATTCTACTTTTACATCATTCTGGGGCTTTGATAAATGGTGATCGTGATGTTTATTAGTGTGAATACATGAGATAGAGGTAGTAAAGGAGAGGTGTTGGTAACTTTAAAAGATTCTCAAGTTTAAGAGCTTTACTCTCTGCTTACAGAAATGATGGGAAATACAACAAAAGCCGAGGTGTGAACAGATAAAGGAGATTAAATAAGCCTGGCACTCTTAACTAACTAAAAGATACCTTGATATATATCTCTCTAATCATGTTTGACATATCTAGGTCATGTTCTCTGAAGACTATTATTAGAGATTTAACCTTGAGTAATTGCAAAGTATATTTTCTTCTGAGTAGTTTTTGATCAGGTAGGTGAAACAGTGAAAGCTTGTTTGTGTTCACCTGCTTGTAATAATTTGGGAGTCTAGTTAAAAGATCTGGTGTCGGCCACCTGAGCTGCAAGGTGAAATGTACTGTTCCTGTGGTGTATCACACAAAATTTCACGTTGTCAACTGGTACAAAATTCCATTTTTCTGTATGCTGGGGATGTGGAAGAAACGACCTGTTAAATTTTCAAATAAGATATGCTTCGGGAAGAATGGAATTACGTTGTACACTTCACAGCTTGTAGAGCTACACATTTGAACTGGCTGATGATACATGTTACAAAACTCAGGAAGGTAGTAGTCTGGGAATATCTACAACTTTAATTTACTGTATTTCTTCTCCCTCACCCCCAGTCTGTGTAGGCTGGATATTTGCAACCCACTAGGGCATCTAACATTGGACAAGCTTTCTTTGAACTGTAGACTATGTGTGAATAGAAAAAATGTGAGTTATCTATCAGCCTTGGGTCTTGCCTAATTTCAGTGGTCTGGCTTTCAGTTTGGTGCACAAATATTTGTTAAGACATATCTATGGGGCAGGAACTCCATAAGCTGGCTTTGCCAGTCACTAAAATACGTAATGAGCCTGTGCTCAGGAGCTGTCCTTCAATGGCACAGTTCTCTGGAGGAGTAAAAAGCTCAAACACTTGGAGGAGGTGAGACTAAGCCAGTGATTGTATGGGTTCCTTTCTGCCCTTACTTTCACTGAATTATAGACTTAAAGGCAATCAACCAAACCAAAAGCTGCTGTTCTTTCTCCTCGCATGATCCTGGATGTCTGTGCCTCACTAGTAACATCTATATTTAACAGTGTGCCCAGAGCTGTGGAGAAGACGCGCGTCTTGGTCGAGAGAATCAAAGACCTTTAGGAAGTGTAGGTGGAGGCAGGTGAAGATTGAGATCATGGCTCTTCTTACGGCATATCTCAGCTGGGATCTTGCTCTTTTATCAGTTTTTAAGTGACTATAGAGGAGTGGAAGGGAGATGGGGAGCTCGAAATGCTGTGGCTGAAACTGTGACTTGCTTCAGTTCTGACTCGAGCTTCCCGTGCCCTGCACCACGTATGAGAGATGCAAAAAGACATCTAGAGCAACAGCTGATGTGTATCAGTGAGGGAATCTTTTGGAGTAAAACACCGCATGGTAATTCATCTTCAGCCTAGCTGGCTTTCATTTTGAAGAGAAGGTCGCTGTTTTCTTAAAGGAAATTTTAACCTGTAGATAACAACAAGGGGACAAGCAAGGGGGGACTGTCAGCTTCAGAGACAAACTGGGAGCTCGGAAGCCCTCTGTATGTACTTTTCTGAAACACCTTGAAAATTACAAGTGCAAGGAGACTGTGGTTTTCCAGTAACTTCCCAGCTTAATTTGATGATTCCTGTGCAAGTGGTTGACAAGGTGTTTGGTAGTCAGTCAGCAGTGATACATGTGCTATACAAGAACCTTCATATTAATATGTAGAAAGAAAAAAAATAGTATTTCATATCCTCAGAGAAGTTTGTGCTGTCATAATTAGTGATTCCTCTCCCATAATTCCTCATCACAAATTCTGAATTAACCTGTTACATCAACGTGGCAAAAGGTAGAATTTATGTAGCAGAATGTTTTGGAATAATGAGGAAGTCAACTAACAAGTTGTTTAGTCAGTTGAGGCTAAGGCAATGTTTCCTTATTTGGGTTTTGTTTTTTTTTTTTTTTTCTTTCTACTTTGGAATATATCCATGAGGATTTTCCTTTCATAGTCCAGTTATATTTCATGGAAGTGACAGACAGCAGGTAGCCCAGCTGCGCTGTCCTTGAAAGAGGTAGGAGAGCTGGGCTAGCCCAGAGGGTTTGAAATGACTGGTAGATGTCAGTAAGGTAAAGTATTGCTTGTTTGGGTGGGAATGAAGATCTATACGATGGGTGTGCGAAGGGAGAAATGATCAGTACTTACCTTTCTGCAGTGATGGTAAATTCACACTGAACCATTTTCATCTGGTGAAAATGAAGGCGACTGACTGAAATCCTTAGGAGGATTAAATATATTTCGGACAAGTAGGAACTGCTTTGTTAAAAGTGGAAAAAATTGCCTGTCTTTATCCTGCTGCATTTACCTCGTTTCTGGTTTTGACTTCTTTGCTTGCAAAGCATAGGCACAGTTTACCATCCCTTTGTGCTTTGCTGTGTTGTGGTATTTTTAGCACTTGGTCTACTTTTGATTTTTTGTAATTTGTATTTTTTGTACTGCAGAACAAAGTTAATTCGTATTTTTTTTATTCTTTTTTACTAGTGGCAATTAAATACAGAATTGTAAGTGTTTGTTGCCCTTTGAAAAACAGAGGGAAGTGCCTGAGTACTAAATAAGGTAATTGCTTGATCACATGTGTAAAATGAAATACAAGTAAGGAAACCCTAGCAGTTCTAAAGCTTACGTGTACTGACAACCATTACAAAGAGAAGTTGCCATCTGCAAGTTCTGTCCTTCAGGAATCTCAAAAAGCAGGCTGGCTGGCACATCCAGGGAGTGGTCCTGTGAGATGTTTGGGCAGATGTAACCAGCTGAGCTCGCTTGGCTGAAAAGGGTGGTCTTCCCTCAGCTGCCTTGACTCTCAGCTGCTTGCTCCTCCTGCTTCCATGGGAGTCAATGGTAACTATAGTTAGGCTGACGTATTACTTAGTAACTGTTTATATTTCCTCGTTTTGCACATAATGGCATTCAGATTTCTGGAGAGCAGCAAGATAGAATGTATAAAGAGGAATTCGGTTTGTTTAGGAAGCTGTAGGTTGAAAACTCTAAATATTTTTCTCATGGAAAGTTAATATTTGTTCATATGTCAGTATTTTGGAAATAATCTTGTGTTTTGTTGATTTTATCATCGTCTGGGGAACATGATGCACAATGTTCTTGAATTCCTTGGATATCTTGCCATGGGTGGATAAGCCATGTGTGATTTACATCTATCTTATCAGTTTGAGATGAAAACGGAGGCAGATGAAGCTAAGTAGAAGAACAGCAATGGAAACCAAACAGCTCCAAATCATCCTTTTCCACCTGCTGTGCACACTCCATCCTCCCACGGCTGCTTCTTGGGAGCAGAAGTTCAGGAAATGGTATCTGCTAACATTGGTGCACTGTGTATGAACACTGTAGTCTAAATACGTAAATGGTGAAACTTTATTTTTACATGGATTAACACAGCTGATCAATTTATATGCAAGACGGTTTTAATACTTAATGTAAGGGTTCTTAAAAATGCAACAAAACTCGCAAATACATTTAATTCTTTTCTGTATGAAGCCTCTTTCTCTAGAAGGCTCTGATACAAGGGAAAAGCCCTTCTGAAGGTGTGCAGGCATGTAGCTAGGGCATGTTTTTTCAGGCCTTTGAACTAGGTTAGGAATGTGTCTCAAGATGGAAGAATGAATAGTTACTTCGTGCTTTTAGCCTCTGGGCTTGAAACTCGCAAGAGGAATGTTATTGTGTCTTCAAAGCCTGTTTCATACAAGCCTTTGTTGAGCAGGAACTTCGAGAGTCTTTGTATTATCATGCACACAACAAAAACAGCCATCCATCCAATTTGATCTAATTGGGCAGTGATGGTCAGATGTTTCTTCTGTGGGAAGGCTCTGGAAAATGGGGTGCATACTTTAAATTAGGAAATACCCTTTAGAGCCAAGGGATTGCCTACACAGATATTTACCAGCTTGATAAAACTCTCTAATTATACTGATGCAATTCCCCATGTGCACATCCTCTCTTTTCCCCTTCCCTCTATGCAGTGCTTTCCCTGAAAGAGCAAATATTTACATTTCTTTTAAATTCTGTTTTGACCCTGAGGTGATGGTAGCACATCCCTGGAGAAGGCAAGCTGAGGTTGAGAAAAGGGGGGTGGTTCACGTTGAAGTAATTTTTGTAACACTTTCTTAAAAATAAACCCATATTTGGGACTAAATGTGCTATAATATACTACTGATACCTAAATTAAGACAGACCTTTCAGTTAATGTAACTATCAGATGTTTAGAGGAAATAAAACCATTGCTCTAGTGAACATGACTGGTGAAGTATCCAGAATCAGGGTTTGAAGTGCTAAAATTTTTGGAGAACAGCAGCTGCTTCAGTAGATGTCCAGAAAAAATTATTTTCATTGTAGCATATGACTAGTTTAATTACTTGAGCGGTTTATTCAAGGTTGAGTGAGATTAACTGAAATGATCTGAAAATGGGTTTCCTTTCTAAAGTTAGTTAGTTAAAAAACCTCAGGTACTCTACTAAATCTGGAATTCTGAAGTCTATAGTTGCCAAGCTCAATTTCGCGTACTAAATAGAGGAGGCTTAAAAAAAATTGTCTTTAAATGCAAGGTTTATTTTGTTAAACCAATTTCCTTATGTGTTCAGGATATTTTCTTAGTTGTAAATTTACTGATAACTAAATACAGAGCATCCTATTTAACCGTTTAGTCTTGATTTGCATTTAAATGCAGCTTGAAAAGTCACAAGTATAAAATTTAACCAGCTAGTAAATAGTGACCTGTATTGATCATTAATTTCATTGTCACGAATCTGCATAAATATATAATAACAGTATTGTCTAACTAGGGACTATACCAGATGCTAAATTAAACGGTTATATTGCAGATCAGTGTGATTTAGTGGTTATTGCTCCTTGAGAATGACCATTAAGAACGTAAAAAAGATAAGTTTCCTCATTTCCTAATCTAAATTTGATTATTTCAATCACTTCAATTTGAATTAATCCACCATGAAGCCAAGTGCCAGTACGTACATGATAATTAAATATATCTGAACTGATATGATCATGCAGGAATAAAGTGTAAGCACAGAAAAGACCTGGTAACGGGACTTTGATCCGGAGGAGGTGGAGCAGACAATACATGAAGTGGTAAGAGGTTGGGAGGATCAGAGGAAAGCACAAAACCACAAGTACAAAGAAATGGTAGTTAAAGGTATTGAAGGATAAGAGTGAGGGGCAGTCTGTGTAAGTTGTCTGGCCAGTTACTGGGTCTTGCGTAAGAGAAGTTTCACGAGGTTAGAGCGGGGCAAGTTGGGTAGGAAGGGGTAGAGGGGCTGAGTGAGCAGAGGGGGAAATTGTAATAACGCTGGGAAGCTCAGATTTCGGTTGATGTAATTGGGCTTTAATGGCTTGAATGCTTCATAATCTCTCAGTTTGATAGGCTGTTATAAAATTTTAAACATAGGTATGAATGAAGTTTCTGGGGCTGGTAACGTTGAGGGATTGCAGTAGTGGAAAACATTGATGCGCCAAGATTTGCTCGAAGAAAAAAATTGTGTAAGATGTTGGTAACATTTGTGTAAACATATTTTGGAAGAAAGTTTGAGTGATGCTCCTGCATGAGTGTGCTATGAAGCATTTCTCATCTTGGCGGGAAAGGGAAGGAATCTTCAATGAATGTAAATTGCTGTACCTAACTGAAGTTGATGGGACTAGGCCAACTGCCTCACTTTAGAATGTCTCCCTTTTACTTTTTTTTACTTGTTTTTTTCCTGTAAGCTGTTACCATACTGTTCTGTTTGAATTAATAGCAAGTCCCCATTAATTTTAATTAGGTATAGTAATGAGTTACTTCTAAACTGCTACAAAATGATCTATAATTCAATGTCTAATTTATCTCCTACCTTGGGTATTTCATCTTTTCCAAAAATTCTTCTCCTGAAGATAGGCGAGACGTTTGATCTGTCTTGACTCAAGCTTGTTTACTTCTGTGTTTGATAGAGTAGCTCATCAGCTTTTGTTCTTTTATCAAATAACTCCTGTGATGTTAATTGTGCTTTATGGATTTAGGTCACATTTCAGTATTTGCATTTAGGTTGAAGGAACAGGTAAAAACAAAATACTGGTAGCAGGACTGCTGTATGCGTAGAATAACCAGGACTACAGGAGACTTGGTAATAGCCTCTGTGCTGTAGGACTCCTGGTGTTTCTAGAGGTTTGCAACCTGTTGTGTTTTTCACTGATACACTCTTCTAGTAGCTTTTTACTGATGTTCATTGTAGCTTTGTGAAGGTTTTTGGTTTGTTTTTGTCAAGTCAAGAGTGATGCAAAACCAGATTCCAGATAGTGATTTTTATCTCTAGCTTGATATGCATATCCTTTAGTCATACTTAGTACTTCTACCGTTGTTGCAACTTTCCCTCTTCTGGGTCTTTAGGCTTGGTTCAGGCAGATACATGTGACAGATTTAAAGCCAGAAAGGAGTGTTAAGTACTGGTAATCGTTCCACTTCAGAAGCAGAATGCAGGGCAACAGCTTCATCATCAGCTTATAGTAATTGAAGGCCACCCTGTTGTTGCTGTCTTCTTGACCATCTATTTCCCTGGAGAGTTGTTTGCTCACAGGTGATGGTGCAGGGGAACGCTTGGAAATGTATTTAGGAGGGAGTGCTGGACCACTTCTCTAGCTTGCTCCTAGTTTGGTTAAAACCAACTGTGAAACCTCATCTGCAATATTATTTCAGGCTGCACTTAAACCTCCTTTTCCCCAATCTGGACTTGGATTGTTTAAAACTTCAATAGAATACCTTATGTGATTAGTGCCTTATAGTCTCCTTGAAACCACAGTTGTCTTGACCTACACTACTGCTGCTTCTGGTCTGGGTTCTCCTTTTGGCAACTGCAAAAACCACGTTTGAAATTGCCTGCCTGCACAGTTGCTGTGAAACTGTGTCTTTAGTGACATATGATCCTGACCAGCTGTGACTTGGCCAGAACCAGCTGTACCACCAGTCAGTCCCTCAGCCCCAGAAGATTTTGCAGGTGTACAGGGTTAGAATCAGAGAGGTTTTATTGAAAAGGGTTTGCTGCTTCACTTGCCCAGGAGGTACTACTTTAAAGTGTGAATACAGTTGAGAGGTATTTACGCTGTTGAAAAAAAAATAACAAAACCACTTCTCCATTACTGCTAGTTTTGATTCAGGTAAAAACAGTAAGCTGTATCTGAGAAAAGATATCTTTTAGTGGCAAACCTGCACCAGCTGCTGTAGTATTCATGCTACTTTAGCTATGTTAGTCATCTTCTCAAAGAAACCTTTACCACCACCAAAACCAAAATCCACACTGAAAAATTAGCCTTTCTAGTTTAGATAAGGTCATATGTTTGTGGGAAGCATTTTCAGGTGAAAATGAAAGATATATGTAACGACTTCAGACAGCTGTCTTTCAGACCTTCTGGTACAGTTACTCAAGATGTCAGATGAGAAACAGGCAGGATTCCCTCCTTGCTGCCCCTAGTTCTCGTTCAAATTTAGTGATTATAGGAGGATTCAATAAGTAACTGACTCTGGTAGAAGGAAACATCAGTTTGCCTGAAACATTTCCTGCTGATCTCGTAGCAACTCAGATGAGTCTGTGGAAGAAAATTTTTGTTCTTTTATTAACAAATCATCTGCATTTTGTCCCCTGTGGTGTGATACAAAACTGAATGTGTGGTGTCCAGCAGATGTGTGACTGTAAAACCAAAACTAGCTTTTAACTGTTTGTTGAACTTCTAACATTATGATTTATGTTAGGAAGTAACTTCTTAAAGAGAGCTCTGCCTTTCTGTTTGCTCTGCGCAATGTTTCCAGATGTATTTGAGTACAGCTGGAGGATTAAAATGCACCAAGAGCTACCACAATGATCTGTAGCTTGGCTTTTTTTTTTTTTCCTTGCCACAATTTTCTGTAGCTTTCTGTTTTAAGCCTTATTTTTTAAGAAGTGTTACTGCATTCTGTTTGTTTTTTCAAACTACCATGTCAATTATTTGGCAGGAGAAAGGGGAAGGTTAAAGTTCCTGCTTACCTCCTCCCCCTCTTTCCAGTGAAATTTTTGATTGTTCTGTTTAATGAGTCATTTTCTCTACAGCTGAAGTTAATTTAGTGGCTCATCCAAACAATGACTATTTTCTGAGCATGGAAGTGAGGAAACTTCAGTTCTTTACCCTTTTTTTCTCTTAATATAAAGGTGTGTCTTGGGTGTCTCCACAAAACATGAAAGAGAACACAGACACAGTTTTCTTACATCTTTGGAAGAAGAAACTTAAATTTTGTGTTACATGAGCTTGACTTACTGTGTTCAGGTTATGCCCTCCCTTGCCCCCCCTTCGTAGACTCATGGAAATCCACTGATCCAGATGGATGAGTAGTTTTCTTCCACCTTAAGTGGATCTGGCAGTGTTTTTTTGGCATCTTCTAGTGGATAAGTTTGTCTGTCAATGACGGAATTCCCCCAAGTTCATTCTGCTTCAGCAACTGAAGGTCACACAACGCACACTTTTCAGTTGCCATCTGGCAGTTTGTTACTAGCAATGGTATGGAAACCAGAAATAAGAAAAAACTGGACCAAAACATTCAACATACTGTTTCAGATGTTCTGCACAAGTTCAGTTCACCTACGCTCTGTGGTGGCATCTCCTTTCCCAGGGCCATCCAGCCCAGCCATTTGGCATTTGAAGCAGCTTCATTTCTGCTTGAGACGGACCTCCCCAGGGTTTCTTCATTGTGTCCACAGTTGCTTTTGGATCTGTTTGCAGTTTGAATTGCAAGAAAAATAGGCTTAGTTTTTATTTCTCTTTACCACAGCTAATTTTTTAAGGCAGGTAGTCCTTTGTGCCATTAAGGCAGGAGGAAGAGGTGACTTTGCTAATGTGTTTGCACACTGTTGGAGGTATTTTATAATTTAAGAATTGTTAACAAAATGTCCGTTGACTTTACTGGAGTAGAGTTTCCTCAGTAGTAGCAGGAAGTTGGTAGGGTTTGTTGTGCTGTAGAGCTTCTGTATGTTCAGAAATGCTCTTTTCCAAAGGTTCTTCATCAGTATTTAAAAGCTGATAGTGAATGCTATTGAACTCTTAATTTCTCCAGTTCTTTCTTTTGTGCGGAAGTTATGAGTTAGAGTTAGAGTGAGAGTTATGTGCTTTGTGCTATTCGAGCCAATCTGCCCAAGAACATTGTTTTCCAGAGAAAAAGGGTAATCAAAGATTTGAAATGAAAATCACGTGTGAAATATTTCTGATGTGTATGTCATAGATTTTATACAATCTGTTTTATTCTTCTGTTTGTTGAACATAGGGTGTTGTGATTTAACTGAGTAATACCAAGTTATTGTGCGTCAGTGTCCTCACACACAAGGCTTTGATTAAGCAGGGGAAAAATGCTATAATATTAAAGGCTGGCCTATGTACAAACTTGCACAGAGAAACAAAAAGTTAGCATTTTAATACAAGTGTGTTAATATCATGCATAATAGTGACTGATCTGGGCATAAAGTGAAAAATTCATTTAGAGCTCTGCAGAAGACACAAAGATATTTCCTAGTAAATCAGGGTGGGGGTTTTGTTTTTTTGTTGTTTTGGGTTTTTTTAAAACTGGGTATAATTTTGACAGGGATAAGTTCAGTGACTTTGCTTATTTATCTGGACCACAGGTATGAAGAGTTATTCAAGGTTCAGTCATCAGTTTGGGTTCCATCTGACTAAACCAGATTTCCTTCCCTCCCTGTAAGTCCTTTATGGTTTTGATCACAGGGTACAACATTATTATATTCCTGTGTGGAATCAGGCTGCTGGGCTGAACATACTGTCCGATTTGTACCTTCCCTTTCCCAGGAAGAAGAAAGGGTTACTGGAGCAGGAGCAGTTACAGAGGTGCCTCTGAACAGCCTCTGGACAAGGGAGAGTTTGTGCCCTGTCAATTCAGAGCATGGATGGGACTTTTACACAAGTACTTGTGCAAGGCTTCAGGCTTGCATGTACACCATCCTCTTGCTGTCATTTTGAAGAAGTATTCTTACTCCTGCTGCCACACTGACACCTCCTTTTCCGAGTACATGCATTCCTGTACCTGAGCAGGCAGCTACATCAGGGACCTAATCCAGGCTCGGGGAGGAGTGGAATCATGTCTTAATTCAGGTCCAATTCGTCATGTGATATGCAGTCCCTTGTGCCCGGGCAAAGGGGAAGATGCTGTGTGTGATAGGGATATGTTGAAGTAGGTGGGAACACTTATGGTAACAGCAGGACAGGCTTGTACTAGCTTCAAGTAGACATGAAACTGTGATCATCATGTCCTTGCAACATTTCCATTAATTTTTCAGAGTGGTAGTTTCACTGGGGTACAACAATAGCTGTGCCTAGAGGCATTATACCGATAGTGTGAAGTAGAAGGGGCTTGGTCTTTTCCTGCGTTAGGATCATAGGAACTTTGTAAGTCTAATTGCTGGAAGTGAGCTTTATGCACAAAGGTTCTTTTGTTTTGTTTCTGTATAAACCCACTTGATGTTAAGCAGCCCAATCTTGTGCTTTATGGTTAGTCTAGTGTATTTTTTAGAAGCTCCCAGGCTTCCTGTTTAGCTTTCAGCTCCTGCTGCAGGAGGTTGTGCATCTCCTTACATGGTCCTGTCTTGTACCTGCTAGGTCAGGGATACCAAAACCACACTGGGCACCTCTGGTTAGAAATGTGAATTTCTGTTAAGGAGTGTGAATTACTCATGTGATTTTTCTGTCTTTCAGCTGTGGAGAGTTTTGTGGGGATTTTAAAGACAAATTCCAGTTACTAATAGAAACAAGAGTGATTGTGTTGAATTATGTAGTGAGATGGCGAGGGTTGTTGTTTTGGTTTGATTTCTTGTGAATAGCTATCCCGATAGGATATCTGTCTTCTCTGTATGTGCTTGTGGAAGCATACAATCCTTGGCAGTGCATCATGTTAAGTTTACTAGTAGAGCAAATACAATGTTTGAGGCTTTTTCTGTAAGCCTGTCATTATCAAGAACAGATGAACTGGTAGTTTACCTTGCCCAACATGTTACTTTGATATGCATCAGTAATTTACTGTGCTGTTAAGCAATAGAAAGGGACACACAGTTTGTGCCACAAGGCAGATTCCAGGTTTTGTTTCTGAGATCTACAAACAAGTATTTTGGTTTGGACTTTCAACCATTGTACTACTTATTTGAGAGTTAGGAACAGATGTGTGCTTAATTGTTTTTTGTAACAAGGATTAAATGATTAAAACTCAAGGCATTCTTTCAGAGGAGAAATAAAGGTTTTTCCTTGTGTTTCAGGACTAGAAAGATAGAGGAGGGAAAAATTAATGAACTTCAAAGAAAAACCTTCTGGATCTTTTCAGGAAATTCTAGAAACATAGAATGGTTTGGGTTGGAAGGGACCTTAAATATCATCTAGTTCCAACACCCCTGCCATGGGCTGAGACACCACTAACTAGATTAGGTTTCTCAAAGCCCCATCCAGCCTGGCCTTCAACACCCCAGGGTTGGGGCATCCACAGCTTTTCTGGGCAACCTGTTCCAGTGTCTCACCATCCTCACAGTAAAGAATTTCTTCCTGGTATCTACTCTAAATCTCCCCTCTTTCAGTTTAAAATTGTTAGCCCTTGTCCTATCTCTAGACTCCCTAGTAAGGAGTCCTTCTCCATCTGCCCTGTAGGCCCCCTGTAGGTACTGGAAAGACTGTTACAAGGTCTCCCTGGAGCCTTCTGTTCTCCAGGATGAACAACTCCAGCTCTGTCAGCCTGTCCTCATAGGAGAGGTGCTCCAGCCCTCCGTTCATCTTCGTAGCCCTCCTGGGCCCATTCCAACAGGTCCATGGCTTTCCTGTGCTGAGGACTCCCAAGTTGGACACAATACTCCAGATGGGGTCTCACCAGAGTGGACTAGAGGAGCAGAATCACCTCCCTAATGCCAAAAAAAGAGCAGGTCCCAAAGCCAAACTTTGTAATGAAATTTTAACTTTAAAAGGAGAAACCTAGAAAGTAGTGTGTGGGATACCTGATGGGTGACCTATACAGTGGACTCGGTGGGCTGAGTTTGGGACCAGTAACCATCTCATCTAAGGCCTCTGGCCATGAAGGAATTAGTAGAAGACATGCCACTGTAACCCACTGCTCACCTTCTGATCATCCAAATGCTAATATGCTGCATCATAATAGTGAGGATGTATTTCATAGAATGGTTCAGGTGGAAGGGATCTTAAAGACTATTGAGTTCTGAAATGAAAACGCCCAAGCCCAGTTCCAAGTACTTTCTCTGTTTTGTGCCCTGCACTATTCTGCTCAGCATAGCTAAAGATAAGAAGCCTCAGTGTTCAGATGGAAGTTCTCTGATGTGGATGTAGGAAGGATGTTGAACACTTATGCTATTGCAGCTGTATGCTCATTAATTAATGAGCAATAGCATGGCTGTGGCCTTTGGTGAGTTGTACGTGGCTCACAACAGGTTGAGGAATATTACGCTGTTATTTCCTCTGCTCTGATGTATCTACTTGTCTCTTTTCTTTCCCTGTAGGTCTGCTGGGGCAGGGACTGTCCTTGTACTTTGGTTGTTCAGCGGCCAGTGAAGTGAGGCTTCAGCTGTGGCTGAGCCTCCTGCACATTGTTGCAGTGCAAACAATAGGAAGAATCATTAGCACTGGTTATTGCTTCAGGTCCTCTTCGGTGTGGGCTGGGCAGTGTCCAAATGTATAACGTTCTACCGCTGCTGAGATGTAAAGTTTTCACAAACTCCAAATCAATAAGCCTCACCTTGTGCACACAAAACTCAAGTTGTCAGGCTTTCTCCCCCTCCTCCATCCTGGTGGCTGTTTCTGACAAAACTTGTCCAGAGTTACTGGCACTAGAATTTGTTTTCAAGCCTGCATCCTAAAGGTTCTGAATAGGAGCATGACGTGAATAATACCAGCTTCCTTTCCTCTGTGTTTCACTTTGAATCGCACGTGTGATTGCTTTCATTGCCCTGCAATCTGTCTTGCTGTCTCTACTTGCTGATTGGTGTTTAAGAACAACAGCAAGCTTCTTAAAAGGCTCATCTTTCATTGTTTAATAAGAACTGGATCATTTTTAACATCAAGTGTATTTTGTTAAAAAGCAAGTGACGGATGATCTGTCTGTTTCCCTCTCTGGGATCACTGGGGGGCTTGTGCAGTGTCCTCTCCATACCCTGTGTGAGCTTCTCCTGCAGCTGTACTGGAGCTGAGATGGATGTGGTCACTGCCTGTAAACCAACCTGGAACTGTAGCATTTTGAAGAGGGGAAAAGAGCTTCTAACTCTGTAATTTTATAACCCAAATAATCCAACTTTAAATCTTCAGGGATGATGAAACTGAGTAGCTTGGGAGGTTCCTCTTTCGGGGGCACCTGAGAGAGAACACCAGCCAGACAACGGGTACAGACAAGCAAGAGGCATCAAAAAGGCACGATCACTCGAGCCATGCGGGAGGGAGAGCTATTTTTAACAGATACAAGTGCTCCTAATGAGACTTCAAAGAGAGCACACCCTTCCCTTCCACAGCTGTGCTCTGCCACGCACAAGAGACAAGGTAGTTTTCCAGTAGAAGTTTGCTTCGTGTCTTTGCCTTGGGGAAGAAGTTCAGAGAGCTCTGAAATGAGCTTAGAATTTCAGAAAGGCAAAACAGAGAGAGAAGCGATGAGGGTAATTATGAATTTTGATGCCAAACCCACCATTCTGAAACATTTTTTTTATTATTATTATTCCATCTGGTACTTCAGGGTGTAAAAGGATTTTGGTGTTGTTTCCTTTTACTTTGAATTTTTACTAGCTTTTTTTTACATAGTTCCAGTAAAAGTTCCCCTCTGTTTCTTGCGGAAAGCTGTTTGCTTAGCTTTATTGAAGCACAAATAGACAGTTGAACTATCTTTTTGGACAAAGCATTCACAGTCCTTCTATAACAGAAGTCCTTTCCATAACGTAGGGTATAGCTTTGATTCTGTTTATTTTTGAGAGGTTTTTTTTCCCCTTGCATATGAAGCCGTAAACTGTAAAGGGAACTTGATAGACTTGTACTGTATTTGCAATTTAGATCGTAGAGAGTGTTTTGGAGTGCACATGTTTGGCTGCCAGTGAAACCACTGGCTGTGAGTCAGAAGACATCGAACCTTGTTTTCAAAAGTGTCCTTAAGGATGAGGTCACGTAAACGTTGGAAAAATATTTCAGAGTGTTCTGAGAAGCAGTAGAAGGGTATTTTGTGTCTTGTGAGTGGGTGACCCGGGAGGGTGGAGGGTACATGTCAGCTTCGCTTGCCTCTGGCAGTCTGATAAACCCTTACAGAGGAGTTACCGGGGAACCCAAGCGTTACACTTGTGGGGGGCAGTTTCAGGCTGGGAAATAATGGAGACTTCGTTTTTTGTGCTGCTTTCCTTTTGCTTTCACTTCAGCTGTGGTCCCGGTTCTGAAGCCTTTCTGAGTTAATTTAAAAAATATTTTTGGACCAACATTTTAACATTTTTTTTTCTTTTGTGGTTTAGAATCATCAGTTACTTACTTTTAGATACATTTTTTTGTTGTGTTGGACACTTCTAAACACCTCAAGTCAAGAACTGTAGTGTCACCGATATCGTAGGAAGCACAGGAAGCTGGTAAATGAAGTTTATTTGCTGCCCAGCTTTGCTTTTCCTTCACAAAGGTGTTTAATGCAGGACTAAGGTGTCTCGCTGAGAGGCAGCACAAACCCCCTATTTTTGGGGCTACCTACTCTGCCGGTTTGGATCCTAAGCTGGAAACGTGTCACTGGCAAGTGTTAAATGTGAAGAAAATAAACCTTGTTGCCTGTGGTGGCAGGGGCTGTGGTGTTCCAGTCCCTCTCCCGACGCTGCGGTCCCCGAGCGCAGTAAATGGGGCAAAGTTCAGTCCCGGGCTGGCGGGGGGTTCCCTGCGCCCGCTCCCTCCCGCCAAATGCGATCCAGCTGCTGCCGCAGCACAGCTGGATCGTGATTCCTGCTCCTGAGCCTGTTTATTGAGGTGTATGCTGTTAATATTCTGAGTTGTTACAATTTAAAAAGCATGATTACATGCTAAAGCTGTCTGCCAGGACAACCGACAGCTTTGGTTTTGCTGCTGCTGGAGAGGGCAGAAAGAGCCCTGAGCAAGTAGGAGGCATCAGCTGTTGGAGGAAAACCTGCTCCATGGATAAACGGGGGATTGCATTCTCCTGGGTCAGCACAGCCTTGACTGAGCACACTGCTCATAAGCACTACGTTCACTTGTCTTTTTAAAAGTGTGTATGAGATACTTGTTTTAATTATCACAGTCAATATATTTACTGTTTCTTTTACAACTTGGCCATTGGTTTTACGTTGTAAATCTTTTTTTCTTCAGACTTTTTAATTAGTACTAAGATTCTTATCCCATGTTATAAAATGCCCATCAAATCTTGTATTTGTTTTGTGCAAATCACATGGCTTCTATTGCAGTAGAGCAAGTGACAGGGTTATCTGTAGTAGGAAACTTAAGTGCTCCACCTCTGTGAGCACAGTTCATGTCAGGATTTGTGCCGCCTGCATGTGTGGCCCAAGCTATGCCTGTTATTCTGAGGGTTTGTATTGTTTCAGTTGCAGAACCATCTTTTAAGCAATGTGCATTGGCACATCGCTCCTATGCAGTCTGCCCAGATGTTTTATAGGTTTCCTGAGGCTTGATAACTGGGATGTACTGATCTACCAGAAAAAAACGTTATCATTTACCAAAGAGACACTCTTAAAGGATTGATGGAATGGTGTAGTTTGATCTTGCTGAAAATTCTTGCATGAAACTATTTTTTTACTCCTCTATACTGTGTCCATTACCTTGTATTCAAGCATAACCAACTCATAAAAGGCAGATAATCATCTTAGATGCACTAACCTGTCATCGTCATGTGCCTCATCTGCCTTAATAACTTAATGCCTTAAGAGATGAAAGTCACAGTCCAGGGAACCTTGAATTAATAATTGGCTCCAATGGAATAGAACAGATATAAGTGAAAACATGTAAATACTACTGGTCAACTGAGGGTAAATACATCTTCCGTTCTGATGTTCAGTCTATGATGTGAGACTGGACTGACTACTCAAAAGTGACCTCTGAAAATGGGCAGGATGGACTGTTCAGCTCAGGCATTCCTGGTGGGGCAGCCTATCAAAGCTTTCACAGTGACTGTGAATGTTTCTTTGCCACTGTGGATACAGCTATAAAACAAAAGGAGTTTCAAAGGGAGTTTAAAGCTAATGGTTTTTAATGGCAAATGCAGATTAGAGAAACCAAAAGATTTGATCAGGTGAATAGAGCAGAGAATTGGAAAGAGGAGAGAGATGAGCTATAATGTTTGACATGTAGCCTTTGCTTGTCTTAAACAGATTATCAATTATGTTATTTATTGCTTCTTACTTCTGTGGGTGGATTGCTTTCTAGGGGAGGACTAGATGTACATGCCAAGGTAAAGTGATAGTGGTAGTATTCTTCTGCTTTACTGAGTTAACCCAACTTGGGATGAGCAGGGTAAAGAACCAAAAACCTGATTTAGCCATGTGCTAGTGTCACAAATGTGTGTATACTGGCAACTTACTCGCTAACAAATTGTTGTATATACAGGTTTCAAAATGTTTTGAAAACATATTCTCCCTACAAAAGTTTTAAGGAAAATAAAACTTGGAAGAACTGAAACAGAAGCTGTGTTAAGGTCTCAAAGCAAGAGACCTGTCTGCTAAGACTTCAACTATTCATAAGCAAAAGGCAGCAGACATAATGTGAAGGCAGCAGTGGAGTTTTGGTCGTTTCTTCATTTTAGGAAATTGCATCTAAGGTTTTCTGATGCCTTGTGTGTTTGAAGTGCACAGAACATTTAGAGCTGGACAAGACAGGAAAGAATTTGTAGGATGAAAGGAACAGCATTTGAGAATGGCTTCATTTTAATGAACTCATTATTTGCACCTTTTGTTAAAAAAAGGAAACATTTATTCTGAGTGCAAAGCTTATTTAAATTTTATGGAAAGTGGAAGGTAGAATTTTATAGAGGTAGGACTGTATCCTTCAGTAACGTTAAAAACTTTTTTTATTTAAATGTTGAGGCAACCACCATTCCCTGTTTAGAACTGTCAAATAAAAGCACATTATATGGAGGACCAGTGATGCAGTTGAATTGCACTTTTCTGATACTCAGCAGAGAAATTTGGAGCTGCTGATTCTGAGGCCAAGATTGAGAGGCTGCAACAGGTAGCACCATGCAGCATAGTGTTTTCAACTGTTCTCTCTTAAGTAAGCACTGCATCAGCATTAAAATCTACTTTGTAAAATTCCTTATTACACAAATCCTTCATTTTTTTTTCCTTCTTCCCCAAGGTTGTTGACGCTTTCCATGTTTGGTACCTTTTAATGTGCTCCTGTTCTGAACTCTCCTGCTCTTCCACAGGCTGGTTTGCCTTTTGCATCTGCTTGGGAAACTGGAAGGCAGCTCTGACTCTTTCAGAAAAAGCTTTTGGCCACTAATGCTGGTGGAGGAAGAGGAGAGAAGCTGAAACGTACTCCCAGTTCTGCTTTCAGGCAGCAAAGCATCAGAAACCGATTTTTTTCTTGTTCTGTGGAAGTAGGTTACTATTAGCAAAGTCACTTAATACTTTTCTTTCCATTTAAGAGTGGGTTTGTTTCTTTCTCCTGGAGTGTTTTATAACATCCAGCTATTTGGTGACAGATGTGTGGAGAATTTGCCAGTAGTTTATTCAGCAGAGCAGCAGGTGCTTCATTGAGTAGAGCTGAGAAGAAGAGTGCTACTGCTTTGCATAGCTGTCTTGTGTGCATGGCTTCCATACTCTGCACTGGATGGGCTTGGTAGCAAAGGGAGAGCTTGCTGCAGTCATTGCTAATCAGGTTCAAAAGCTTTTCTGTATTTAGTGTGACTTTGCACTACCCGTTACTGGACATGTTTTGTTACTTCTGACTGGCTGACTTGTAGGAAAACAAAACAAAAAAACCTTCTATTTAACAGACTGCACAAAAGCTTACAAGCTTTTTTTCAGTTGAGAACCAAAAGTAGGTTTTCTTCTTGTATAGGTTTCCTCCTCTTATTATTCGTTAATGCCCTGCTTTGCATTCATGTTGGAGAAAATAGAGTTCAGATGATGTAAACTGCTCTGGAGGACAAATGGCAGGCTGTCTTCAGCACCCTCAACAAAAGTACCATGCTTTCAACAGCATTCACTTGCAGAAGATGACACCCCATTGGTACCAGGTGGTCCAGAAGCACTTGTTCTGCACTGCTACAAGGTTTCTTAGCATTCAAAATTTCAAGAAAAGAAAGTACCCAACCATCACCTGGTCCCATATGGAAGATTCTTAGAGAACAGGGGTTTCTGAAAACAAATCTTCTGACCAAAACATTCAGAAAATCGTAACACACACATCAGGGGGAGGTTGGAGAAAGATTTCAGACCTAAATCTGTTGGAATCAGAAATGTATTTGCATTCTGGAATCTGGCAGTTAGTGGGGTTCTTTTGTTTTGGGGTGGAGGTGGTGGGGTGGTAGGGCATTTTTTAGTAGGTACCGTCTATGCTAATTGTTACATGCAATGTGTAAGCATCTTTAAGGATGAAATACAAAATGAATGTGATATTTCGATTTGTTATAAAGCAGTCGCTGCATAGAAACCTGAAACAGACCCAGATCTGCTAGGTATGGCTAAAAAAATAGCTCTCTCTTGTAAATTATTTTATGCTTGAGAGACCTTAAAATTGTCTTTGATTCCTTTGAATGAGGAAAGTGAGAATCCAGTTTTGATAGTTAATTTAAATTAACTTTTGAGTCTGAATAAAGGTGTTGTGGGGTTTTTTGCTTTTTCTTTCATGTAGTAAATTGCAATCATATCCAGAAGTGGAAATTACCAGTATTACTTTTTAGCTTTAGATCTGCTACTTTTATCACATGAAGTTTCTGTGATACGTTTTCTGGGACAGCCCTTGGCAATGGTGTACATGATAGATGATGATTCCTGTGGTGGTATAACAGTGCTCAAGATGCAGCTGAGCCAAAATACTTGTTTCCTTAAGATCTTACATTAATCACAGAAGTTCTTAAGGCTTTTGTTTACAGTTGCTGGTTAATTTTCTTGTGTGATGAGTTATTGTAGCTGTCTAATTTGAGCATGGTTTTGTTGGTATTTCTGTTGCTATTGTGGCAATTCAGCTTTGCCCAAATACAGAATTCTTTAGCAGAAGAATCCTGCTTCAGTCTTCAGTATGATTTTTAATTAGATTATTTTTTTTTCTCCTATGTCACTTGGATTTTTACATTACCTTCTTAAAAGGTAGTTTTGAAGATCTCCTTTTCATTGTGAGGTAAAGGTGAGGACTGATAGCTGACAGATACAAAGCAATAGTAGGAACTCTGCTGTCTAGTTGTCATGCTAAAATATCACCAGAGCTGGAGTTACAAGAAATCTAATTTCCTCCATATTAGTAGTCAAGTAGTCCATGAACAGTTTATAATTCTATGAACAATCAATTGCAGGTTTTGTACTCTCCTCCCTCATCAGTCACAGATGTGTGATGTATGGGGTTATTTTTATTCTTTTGGTTAAATTTTGTACCTGATTTCTGTTCTGCTTAACGAATCTCCTGTCTGGTAATCTTCTCACAATGCTAAAACTGGCTCTGGTTGATCTCGGTTGCCTTCCCTCTGGCTTCTAGACATCACTCAGACCTGATTTGTTAACTTGCACCAGCCTCAAAGTAGTTCCAATTTTCATGAAAAATGCTATTACTGTTACTTTTGGGTAGTTAGATGCTGTGTCAGTACTGAGGAATTCCAGCAGGCCGTCATGTAACTGAGTGGGCAGAAACAGGGTATACAAATGTCAGCATAGGTAAACATAGGTTTTAAACATAAGTTTTTTCCAGTAAGGAAAAAATGATACTAAACCTAAACCATGCTTGTGTGATGCTGAACTCAGAACTGAGGGTTGCAACTTGGAAAAAAGGCCTTGTGGTTGTCATTGACAGTTCTCCAGAATCATTTTCTGCAATTTAGTGCTGCAGCAGCCAGAAGATCATCAGCAGTGCCTTTTGGCATCATCAGTAAAAGGTACTCAGGACAAGAAAAAGGTGTCCTTTTGTTAATGTTTTAAAAAACTGATGTGTCCGTCACGTCTTGATCACTGGGCAGAGTTTTGGTGTCCACATCTTAGGATGGTGTACAGTTAGTACCCTTGGTTTAGGGAAGGTACATAGAAGGGCAGCCCTCAATCTAAGGGATAGTATCCTTGTCTTGTGTGGACTTCTGTCATTTAGAAGTCTTGATTTGGAAGATGAGAGGCTATGAAGGGGAATATGATCAGGTTTACAAAATCTTCAGGATGATGGATAAGGTGAACACACAACTCTTGTTGACAGAAGCCTTGCAGTACCAGAATTACAAGACACTTGATGAAACTGGTTTGGAATCAGTTTAAGACAGATTAAAGAAAGTATTTGTTTACACAGCAGGGAGTGAATTTATGCAACTTGCAGCCAGAGGTTGTTTTGAAAACAGGCTGTATAGGCAGGTTCAAAACAGTGTTAGGAGAGTTCATGGTCAGCACGTAGAGTGTGAGGGGAGTGGGCCATGGAACGTGGTTTATGTGTTCTCTCTAAATAGCACATTTTCTGCCTGTTGGTGACACATTCTGGACTACATGAACCATTGGCCTGATCCAGCTGGGCATTTCTTATATTCCTGAACTCTCAGGCTTCATGGGATCTTTTTGTCAATCACTCAAAATTGCATTCTCATTCGTGGTAGGGTTAGATGGAAGGCTTGAAGTTGCTCTCTTTTTCATGTTCAGTGAGCTGCACCTCCAAGGGAGACTTTTGATCTACTTGCTTAAATCATCAGTACTGCAAGCTGAGATGGCTATTGCTTCATAGTACGCTGGAAAAAATTTCCTACTTTCTAGCCAGGAAAAAAATACTGGGAAAAGTCCATCTGGGAATGTGATTCATCTGGGTCACACTCGTTTTCCTTTCTGGTTACAAGGAGAGGTTGGGATAGTTCTCAGCTACTGGTGATAAGATTTTATTTAGACTTAGCTGCCTTCAGTTTGTGGTGGTAAACAGGTACACCTCTGTTTCTGCAACAAGACTCCAAACACACTTTTTATCACTTGGTTGGTGTGAAATATTCCTTGGTATATGGTTCTGTCCCAGTGTGCTTTGAGAAATGCAAGTTCTTCATCCAGTGCCTCTTTGCAAAGTTACCAAGGCTGCATATTGATGCAAGTAAGTGGGTGGACCTTGCTCGTGAGCAAGAGGGAAACCCACAGCTAGAAGGCTTTGAATCATTATCTGAAGAATGAGAATTCTCGTTAGAGTCTACGATGGTTTATTACACTATTTTCAAGTAAGTGTGGTTTTTAAAATTCCTCACAAAGTTAACTCCAATATAGCAGTGGCTTGTAGAGTGGTAACCACTGGTAACTGGAAGACAGTGAACCTAGTGCTGTTAGTGGTTTTCTTTGGTTATATTTTTAGAGTGAGTCTGAGTGGAAATAATCTAAAAGATGGATTAATAAAGAGAACTTGGAGGTTTTGTATAATTTTACGACTGGAGAGACTGCAAGGCTGAAAAATAGCAATTTGAACAAATTCAAAAAATGGCATAAGAAAAATAGAAAAAATGGTGAGGGTATTCCTTTCAAAAGTAGTGGGCTTTTGTTTTATTTTTAACTTCAGTTTCTTACAACAGAGAAATAAATGTCCCATTTTTAATACAATGTCCGACAATGTATGTTTTCCTGCAGGAAAACTTGATTAATGAAAAGAGCTAGGTTATATCTACATCTGGACATGGTCAGGCTTCATATTCATCTAGTGTCAAAACTGCTCTAGAATCAGTCATGAAGAAGTCTATGCTAGCAATGCTTATTATTCACGTGGATATATCCATCTGAATTTTTCTTGCTGGGCCACAGTTGTCTTGGAAATAAACTGAGTATGAGCCCTGTGAGAACTTGTCCTCCTTTCTTCCTGCGCTCCCTGTCCCGTCTTTCTCTTTCCATCACTGCAGTAAAATTTGATAGCTCAAGGTGTAAATTAATCCTAAGTTATATGAGAGTCTTTCCTTGAAAGAGACCATAAATCTCAGCAGTACACTTCTATATCTTAGGATACAGAAAAAGAACCTCTGGGGTTTTTTTGGGTGGTGGGCAAGTAAAAAAAAAAAAATAATTTAAAAATACTGAAGAAAAGTCTATAAAGTTTGGTCAGTAAGTTCAGCAGCTTTTCTTCTTTGGCCAGTACTTTCTTATTAAATTATGATACTTACATTTAAAAAATCAATATTTACTATTATGTGAACCGTCTTTAATATTTGCCATTCGAACCAACTCTGTACCTTTTTTTATTCAATTTTGAGAGTGTCTGGTGTTTCCAGCCAATGGAATGAAGATACTCCTTGATGTTGATTCTGTATTTAGTGATCAAAATAAATGAATTTGAGCTTATCTAAAAGCCACTCTTAGTTGGTGGGGGAAAAAAAAGCACTAAAAGAATACAGAGTGGTTAGTAACGTGACACTGGAGACCTGAGTCTAAGCTCAGTATTTGGATTTTGGTCAATTTGATTCCAGTCACAACATGGAAAAACAAATGTATGGAGAAAACCTCCTTTGCTTTTTGTCCTGCCTGAGAGGGACTGGAGAAGTTGACTTTACTGCTGTCTTACCATATTATTGCTCTAGTGATGGGGAAAGAGGATGATGGTGATGTAGATTGCTTTGTGACTTCTTTTTGCTCCCTAGAAATGATCAGCTGTAAGGAGTGAAGACAGTGAGGGGGAATTAAATCTTCCTCAAATCTGTGTGTATTTATGGAAGGCCACAGTGTAAAGCTCCTTAGATTGCTTTGCTGATCCATTGGTAGCCTTGCCACTTCTTGTCTGTGCTAGGAAAAGGTCCTGGTGATGGTTGGCTAACCTCTGAGGGTAACGTGGAGCCCACCTCTGTGCCACAGAGGGAAGTGTGCAGAGGTTCACCTGATGCTGTGTGTGGCACACAAGTTCTCAGGGATGAGTGTCAGCATCTTTTGACCAACGGGAGTTGAAAGTACATGTCTTTGGTATCCTTTTGATGGAGAGAGCATTTAACAAGTGCAGCGTAAGAAGAGTTGCAGGATGCTGAGATTCTCTCTGTGGCCAAGTAAAGCTGTAAATTGCGTACCAGCAGCAGTGAGTTCAGTGCTCTCAATATCCATTCAATCGGCCCTGCTACTTAAAGGACAGGTATTGCTCTTCTGCTGATGGGTGCTTACAGGTGAGTTATACAGCCTGACCACTACTGAACAAAGAAAGCTAGAGCTTGTGGTCTAGAAATCTGTAGCAATTTTGTTCAGTTTCTCTGTTTCTATGGAAGTTGGGGTCTTTTCCAACTATATTTGTCGAGCAGAAACTGAAATCCAATCCAGCTTCCTAGTGACATGTATTCCTGTTAGCAGTTGGATTTGAAGCATTGCTTAGCTTTGAGAAGTTGGCAAAAACTGTCCGAAAGACTCCTCTCTAATAATGAGGTAACTGATGGTAAGGAAGCATGTCAGGAAGGCTTCTTGGGCAGCTCGCATCCTACAAGCTGCTGGGGACGTAGGAGAGGCAGCAGAAAACATACAGCTCCAAACCAGCTGGAAGGAGGGGACAGAGAGACCTGCTGTCCCCAGCTGCTGCTGCAGGCTGCAGTACGTTGCCATGATCAGAAAAGGTGCAGCTTGGTTTTATCAGATGTTGAAGGAGGCTGTTAGAAAGGGAGATAACCATTTGATAATCTGTCAGATAAACTGGATTCTGAGTTCTGGCTAGTGCAGGGATGGCAGCCAATCTGCTGCATTTGAAGTTAGAATGGAGGACTTGTTTTACTAAAAAGATGAAGTGCTGAAGACTACAAGCCTCTGTCTGTGGGCTTTGATCCCCATCTTCTCCGTTGCAGGTACTGGTGCTACACAGCATCAAACATGGCAGTATTCCTGTGGCAGCCTCGCTAAGCCGGCTGCCGCATTTAGGGGTGACCATAGCTAGCCTGGTCATATGTGGAGATTACTGCAGCTACTAGACTTGCCACTGCTATTTTGCACAGCCAAGTTCTCATCCCTGAAGTTCTGTGAGCAGAAAATTCCTGCTGTTATTCTTGGAGAAATATGTGAAGTATCCACATAATCTCTTCAGCCTTTCTGTTCCCACAAATTACAAGGTGCTTTGATGAGCATGATTGCCCTTTCCTGGGTGTGCTGCAGGAACGTAGTCACTATGAAGAAGGCTGAGGTGGTGTTGTATAGTTCCAAAGTTAACTTTAACACCTCCTTGGAAGTTATCTCAAACTGTGAGATTTGTGGCTTTTTATATTCGGGTCAAATTGTCTGCTGTAATTGGCATTTAGATTAGTTATATAGAAGGGAAGCTGGCTCCCCATGAAATGCACTTGTATTTTATGTTACTTAAAAACATGCATCTATCTTTTTGTCATCTCAATCTGCTTTGCAGGATAAGATTTATTGGCATAACTCTTTAATATACTTCCTTTATTCCTTACTTGAGTGAGAATGAGATCAAACTCTCCCCTGCATCTTCTTTACTTGGCTCCACGCTTTTCTTCACACACACACACACACACCCACACACACACCCACCCCCCGACGGTGCTCAGCTTCTAACTTTAGTTTCACATAAAGAGGTGTTGGTTGTCATTGAAGCAGATAGGAAAACTCCAGCAAATGTGGGAGCTCTGCTGATGGAGACACACGCTGCTGTGCTGCAGAGTACACCCTCACCGCTCTGCTGAGCTGACAGGTTGACTTGAAGTAGGCTCTTCCCCAACATACCCTATCTTCTAATTATAGAAGAAAGCCATGTCATTACAGAGTTGCCTGACTTTGGCTTTTTAAGAAAAATTATTATATCTGCATGGCCCTGATGTTTTATATTGATAGTTGTTTTCAGTGCCTTTTTAGGGCCTTTGGGTAATATGGAAAGAAAAAGTTGGTGAATTCCCTCAAAATATTCTGTGAATGGTGTGTGACAACAGAATACAGTGAAAGTCAAAAGTTTTGGTATTTCCCCTCCCCCAGCCCAATAAATGTTTTTTATTAACGTGCAGTTCAGTTGCACTGTCTCAAGGTTAGTTGTAGTCTTTCCAAAATTACAAAAATAGATACATCTAGAATGGTGGTTCCCAACTGATGTGCAGGGACATGCAGAAGAGCCAGCAGGCTGTTAGATAGGCTTGGAAATTTGAAGTAATTATAGCTGTCTCTCTGAACGGTTCCACTCTGTTTATGAGCACACTTATGGAAGGATGTTGGCAAATGCATGTAGGTCTATCATGGAACAGCTGATGAACAAGTAAAAAGATGGAGGAATATACTGGGAAGAAGCACTGCTCAGGAACGTTAAGATACACGGATGGCTGGTACTAGGCTGGTGAGAGTCTTACTTGATGTTTTGTTTTGTTGTGATGTGAACTTATGTTGTTTCTTCTTACTATAACTTCAAGCTCTTCATGCAAATGTTTGCTATAACTAGAAAAATTGCAGCATAACGATCCTGTCAGTGACATGGACGATACTCTTGCTTGTTCATTATATGTGGTTACTATAAAGGTCTTGCTGTACGTGAAACAGAACTAACATCATCTTTTCACTTTTTAAAAATAACGTCTCCCTCATTTGATGATTATGCACTGTATTAGAAAAGGCAATGCTGTGGGTTTCTCATATTAACGTAATTCGTCCTTTGGAAGAGCTGTTTGGCATAGTTACAGTCTGTTCTGTGTCATCTGTATGATCTTTGTTCAGTTGTTAGTGTGGAAGTAATTGCTAGTGCATACCAAAACACATAGGAGGTGCAGCAAGGTTTCGGAATGTGATTTGCTGCAGCTGCTGTGCAGTGGTTAATATGTCAGGATGTTTACCAGCTGCTCGAGTGTGCACACATCCTCCACTGTAACTTGGTATTGTAGCCTAGGGCTGAGTGCTTGTCCTGGGCCTTGAACCCGAGCATCTGCTTTTTCCAAAAGAAAGGTGTACATGAAATGATGGAAGAATAGTTAGAGTTGTTCTGCACTGTGAATAGAATGTGTTTAGTAATGGCCTTTCGCAAAGGCTATTGTGATTAAAAGCTAAGTAATCCATTCCAGTATTTTTTTCTTCCCTCCACCCAACTGATAAGTTTAAAAATAAAGTAGCTGCTGCACAAGGAGCTGCATGTTATAGAGCAGGGAGTACAGTTAGTTTCCTGAACTGGAAAGGGGCCAAATCCACAGAAGCTGAAGAGGGGCTGGCGGGGCCTCTCTGCTGTAACTTCATCCCAAGAACAGATAAATCCTTTTCAAAGTCAAAGCAAGTAATGAGTTCTCTCCTGGTATACCAGTGTTACACCAATTTATAAATGTCTGCTGTTTTCATGTTGTCTTTATGGCCTGTAAAATGGAGGGATGTAAATAATTTTAATTTTTTTCATGTGTGTAGACACTAGATTAATTTTTCATATTTTATTTTATGTTGGTGTACATGGGTACTAACACGTTATTTATCTTCAGCAACAATTGCCAGCAACTGCAGAGAATGGTTTAAAACTGTAGGAACGCCAAGTATTGCTTGTTTAACACAGTTTGATTTTAGTAGTCCGTATACCAGAGCCTCTTTAAATCCTTTTTTTTTTCTCTGACAAAGTTTAAAAGCACAGAAAGTAGAAGTCAAGTTCTTTTCTCACAAGAGATCTCAGCCTCTATAGAAACTGAAACTTTGTTATTACTTTTTTAATAACTCTTTTAATTAAGTTAAAATAAAAACTAAACCGAATAATTAGGATTAACAGAACTACTAGAAACGTTGTTTGCAAGTGAGTTGCCAGCTCAGTTAGTTACTAGCAACAGCTTATTTTGTCAGGTGGTAACTACAGGTAATTTTGGGATGTATGGAAAAGAAAATCATCAATTCCTGTTGACTTCAAGTAGGTTTGCAAACAGTGAACTGATATTATTTATGAGATACCTGAAATCCCAGCTGCAAATTCTGTGTGGATTTATTTACGAGAGCCTGCAGACGTACACAAGATTCTGTCTGTGGGTTTGTAACCACGTCTGTTTTCCTCTTGTGGGGAAACCTGCCTCCTTGCCTGACCCAGCTTCTCCTGGACACTGCTGTAGTGCAGGTTACAGGATTACAGTTGAACGCTGTTTTGGGGCAGATGAAGGCAAAAGGTACACTAACTCAAAGGAAATAATGTATTTTGAAGCCATGTTGATCCCCCAATGACTGTCCCTCAACTGTTAAATGATTTTAGTGTTTGTGTTTTATCTCTCAAAAGGTTGGCCTGTAAGCCGCTTCAGGACAAGAGCGATGAGGGCTTTGAAAGCTTCTGGATCCATATGATTTGAGTGCATTATTTTCTAATGATTGATAAGCCTATCCAGATAATTTTTATCTCTAATTGGTACTGACGTGGAAGATGTACTGTAGGCATTTGAAGGAAATGCTGAAATAAATGTTGCTTTCTGCTAAGCTATATCAACAACGTAGGAGTGCTTGGATATGGTGTGTGTGCTTATGTATATACTTACGTGTGTCAGTCTGGGTGTACAGAGTGTCCCTGTGCCTTGTATAGACAGAGGCAGAGAGAGAAGAAAACTGCTTTGTGGCAACTGAAGGCAAAAAGTGGGCTAAACACACCTAAAGCCACAGATGTCTAAATGATTGCAGTATCAGGGTTGCTTTTTCTCCCTGCCGCCTGACCGGAGTAGCCTTTCCACTTGCTGTACCCTGTTGACTCTGGCTGCAGACTGAAATTTAATTTGCATAGTATTGCAGGAAATGCAGTGTTTTAAAACTGCTGTCGTGGTTTTGTCCTTCATTCAGGCACAACATGTTTTGATTTATATGGGTAATATTTCATTGAGTGGATACTTTAGAAGTGTGAACAACTGGAAGAGGAAAATGCAGCTGATTTCTATTACTATTTAATATTGTGCTCATCTGTGGCCTCTAAGTAATGAGTACTTGCTTGCATATTACAGAATATGGATTATAATTTTACAAACATATTGTTTATAGTTGCATATTGGTTTCCTAAATAAAAGAAGAGTAATACTGGCTTATAGAAGAACCACTTGCACTACGACAGTTGTTGAAGTCAAAAGCAGCAGCTGGAATACAGGGATGGGACGGGAGGAGTTTGTGTTTTATGGGCTGCCCTTCCCTTAGCTCAGGTACCCACTCTCCTTATGCCTAAATCTGTTTGTTACTACTAATAACTTGCGCTTACTAACTTTAGGGCTTGTTGTAAACAATGATTGCGGCACTGTTTGCTGTAGCTGAATCTGGTTTGTAAACACCTGAAATGAAGGGTAAAGTCTTTGTTAAACCTTTTAAAGCAAAATGTCAGTAGACACCTGTGTTCTTCCCTGGGTGAATCATTATATCCAAATTGCAACTGTGGGATGTTTCCAAAACCCTGTTCACCTTTCTTATATTTTTGTTAATTTTGTGATCTCACTTGCAATGCAGCCTGGCTTTCTTTGTTCAGCGACGTGGGTTAATATTTTGTATATTTTGTATGCATAGTATAACCAAAGTGGCTGGTTTAACATTTAAAATACAGTTTTAGAATCTCACACGTCTAAATAAATCATTACTTTTTCTTGTCATAAGATTGCTCTGATGCAAAGAACAGTGCAGGAGAACTTGGTTGTTTACTTCTCTCTTGAAAGTTTAAGCTGAGAAACAGTATAGCAGCAGCAAGGAGGCATTTGAGCACAGAGAAGAAAATAAGAGTATGGAGAGTATGGAAACATATGTGGATGTATTCTTAAGCCCATCTGGAATACACTTTAGAAATAAAAATAGTAGCAAAAGAAGGGGGTGTGGGGTGTTTTTTTTAATAAAAAGCTGTGTTTACAGTTATGCAAAGATTGTGCTAGCAAAAATCTGATTACCTAAGATGAGCTAGCTTTAAAATAATCATTATGTTGTGCCCTATAAGAAAGTTTTGAGTATTTTAGGTAAGTTGTTTATGGTTTTGAAAATGTACATTACAAGAAGATTTTAATTTACAAAGTCACATGAATGTATTATCTACATTTGAGAAGGTAAAATAGAAGAACACCTAATTTGCTTGCAGTTTTGACAACTTTCAGTGCTTCAGGATGAAATTTCCCATGCTTGTTATCAGCCCCCTCCTTTCCAAATTCACTGGAAAGCTTTATCTAAAAGAATTTAACCATCCTCAGTAAGATGAGAAAACTGTTACTTTTTCGTCCCTTCCAACCAATACTTCAGACAGCTCTGAGGTTTCAAAGTGACCTTGAAGTTTGGAAGGAAGCAGTCTCTACATTTCAGGTGTTGTATTTGTTTGAAAGCAACGCTTTTGTTATGTCAATAGTGTAACTCACTGAGAAATGCCGGGGTTACTATTTGCTATAGAACTCGCTACACTGTTCAGTTACTGTTTCCAAAAGCTGTGGCTCCCACCCTGTGTGCTTCCACAGACCTTGATGCATCTTTTCCTTACAACTAGGACTTTTACCTAGAAGAGAGTCACAGAGAAAAAGCAAAGTGTGGAAGGTTGTTTTACCGTGCTGAAATACTAGGACTCCCTGATGTATGGAAAGAAAAGGTTCCCGTGTTTGTACTTCATCGCATTGTGTCTGTAGTAGAACAAGATGCCTGCGGATGCTGCAGAAACGTTGACTTCCAATTGTCACAATTGTTAGTGAAAATTAAACATTATGTTAAGCATTATGCATAGTTGGTAACTAGGAATTAAATAAGTTTGAAAAGTTGAAAGGGATGTTTTTAAAGAGATAAGAATATGCAATTACTGAGACTGGAGAAAAAGTAAAAGCAAATGATTGTTACAAATATGGGAAGTCCATTTCTAAAACCGTTCCTGGTGCTTAACTAGTACAATATTAAACTTCTTCATGTTTCAAGAAGAGACCTTGTTCTGTCTAATGTGTGTTTTAAGTAACTTTTTGAATTAAGTTGATATTAAACTACGACTAATATAACTTATTCTGGGGAGAGGTTTAAATGTAGCATCAATTACTTTTGTAATCACTGAGACTATCAGCTGTCCAAGATAGATAAAAATTCCTCTTTGGCTAAGAAGAGGGGGTGGCTGATGGTACAAGTCCTTGTCATGTGTTATGAAAATGTGGAGAACTTTCCATTTTATGAGATTATATAGTGTTTAATAAGGCTGATTTTTTTTTATGTATTTTGTCAAGGTTAATGTTTAGTGGATGTTTACAATCAATGATTAACCAAGACACCTTAACGAGATATGGTATCATGTACAGATCCTTTTGTGTGCGTGCTAAGCCTTTAATCTGTATTACTATATGCATTTAATTTTCAATTGACTTATACTAATAGCTTCTAAAGGGTTATCCTTAATACTAGATTTGACAAATGAAGGAAGATTTATGTGTCACACTAGTACAGTATCTCTCATCTAGTGAGATTCTTACTGATACTGTTGTGAACAACTTTCATTATATGCGGAAAATTTCCTCTTGGCATGGTTGTTCTTTTTTATAGAATTTAGGTAAGAATTACTGACTTGAAATGTTCTCCTCTCAGAATTTCAGTCAAACATCTTTTACCTACCTGAACTGTTGCTTGTGTAATTATAAAATTTCATAATGCTAAATTGGTATTAAAATTATATCAGATAATTAATGTGACTGTTGATTAGTTTCCCATTTGAAATCATGACAACCGAACAAGTGAAGATTAGTCCATTTAAGCTGTTAGTAACTTTAAAATATAATACAGGCAGCCACTCAGGCTTTTAGGATTTCACTGCATGAAACTTTTAAGAAACAGCAGCGAAAGATTTGGTTTGTCTGATTGATCTTTATAATTTGGATTTAATTCACAGCTGTATTCAAATAGGGCTCCCCTCTCTCTGAGAGCCTGGCAGGTGCTGCTTCTACTGTCTCTATACTTCAAACTTGTGATAGTTCTGTTGGTTTGAATCAGAATTACATTTCCTTTGTACCTTTCCATCACCCTGTATTTGCTATTTTCTTTCTGGAAATAAATTGGATGGCAATTGTTTTAAAAACCTAATCTATATACAAACAAGTATTTCAATGTTTAAATGGTACAGTGAGTAGTTTAGCCATTAAATACCTCAGAGCTCATTAAAGTGCTCAGCATTAATTTTGAGGTTAATCCCATTGCAGTCTGGAGTATTTTGCTTGCAGATCAGTGGGAGTAGAAGGGTAGAGCTCTTGCTTTACCAGTAACAGCTTATTTTATTATGTTGGAATTTTATTTCTTTTTCCAGCTAAAATTTATATTTACATGTAGAGTTTACTTTTATGAATCTCTTTCAATATGGAATGATGCTTGGCAATATATACAGTAACAAAATTCTCAGATGTAATTTATTTTCCTAAGAATTGCTAGTTTTGCCCCTGACCTCATGCATATGCATTCTTATAGTTAAAGACCATGTATTAAGAAACTATTAATATTTCCCACATAAAACATGTTCTTCAGTTTGTAGGCAGTGTTCAGGGAATGAAGCATTTTTTCAGTTCTTTTTATTCTCATCAACATAGGGCCAGCCTAATGTTTTATTTATAGCACCTTGGTCCAGATGCTGCCCTGCATCTGTCCTCATGTGGGCACTGTCAAGACACTTCCCACCCTGCTGTCTGGCCCCTGGTGCAGTCTGAACTCTTCTGTCAGGTAGCAGCTCTCATCTTGCAGTGAGGACTCCAAGACATGGGAAGGTTAAAGCAGAGGGCTAGTTCCCTAGATTGTTGTTATATAGTGACTGTGTGAGTTTGAGACATTGTGACTTCCTCCTCCTCCTCCTCCTCACGAGAAAATTTCATGTTAGAAAATAGATGGGGCAGATATTTTACCTGTTTTACGTGAGGCAAAGACAGAGTAACTTGAGTAAAACTATATAGTAAATCAAGCCAAGAAGAATAATTAAATTTCAGGTCTTTTTGCATCCAGTTGCCTGCGTGTCTACCTGCCTCTAGGTTGTGTACCCCAACCACAGCACTTCATTCCTGAAGGGCTTTTGAGCGTCACTGATGCTTTGGTTTTCGGTTGTCAGCTCAAGCATCAAAGAATTCTGAACATCATTTTAAAAACACCATATGACTCCACCTTGGGAAGTTTTGCAATTTATGGTACAGAGAGAGAAGTATAAAAAGGTCAGGGCAAATGGCTACTAATTACTAGAAACTAGAAATAAATTGTGACTATACGTGGATGTACATGAAAACACATTCTTACTCAAATTTATGTCCAATATTGTAGACTTGTAAAATTTGTTATCTTCTAGTTCTACACAGAAGAAAACAAAGGGTCAAAGCAGTTAAAGTAATTCATTGGATGTCAGACCGATGGTGGTATCTCACTGAAAAGCTAAATCTGTAGTTAAACAATTGTTTTCTAATTCAGCTCAAGTTGTAACAAACTTCACTGTTGCTTTTTGCCTTTTACCAAAGGCCACCTTCTCCTTTTACCTTATAACAGCATTACCTCTAATTTGTTTTCAACTGTTATTTCTGCTGTACAGGACGGTTTTGGTATTAAGGCATAGCAAACTGTTAAACTAATGGATGTTTTTTTGCCTTGGCTTTGCAAGTGTTTTGTTACAGTTTTGTCAACTTTATGACATTTTGTTTGTTCTTATCCGCTCCTCTGTTTTCTTGGCGTGTTTTTCAGGACGCGTTTTCCAGCACCTCCTCATTATCCTTTTTTGATATTTAATGCGCTGTTGTTGGGAATTGAGGAAGTGTTTCATCCCAAATCACTGCAGAACTTCCTTCCCACGCTGCTGCCAGAAGTGCTGCAGACTAGCTACTTAATTTGCACTGGCAAAATTTCAAAGGGAAGGTCAGCTGGCCAGGTTATCCCCCTGCGGGGCTTCTGTATGTCTTCCTTTTAAATGCCATTTTTCTTCTGTCTGTTCTACTTTCTCCTGTTATTTGTCCATGGGGAGGAAAATGGCTCTAGTGAGGCTGAACGGTGTGAATCCTTGCTTTAAGATGGAACTCTCAGAGTTTAGCATGTATCACACAAATAGTTTCAAGGTAGTTGAGGCTACTTAGGTGGGGATTTTAAGACTTTGTCAGAGCAAAGTAAATCTGGCAGAAAATCAGTATTATGAAGTCAGGTCAGAAATGCACAGGAAAAGTTGGCAGAGTTTGGCTGCAGGAATGGGAAACCAGACCACAATGACAGAAAAGGCACGTGAAATACAAAGTCACAGAATGATAATGAAAATGAAAATTCAGCAGCTGAGATCTACTCTATGTGGTAGCTACACCGGGTGTTACGTGTTGCTGAGCTTCACTGCTGATGTAATTTAGTAGATACAATATGAACACAGCTTCAAGTGCACTCAAGTTTGGTCAAATTTAATTGTGTATGTTTGAATTGCTAACAAGCTGAGGGGGTGAGAGTGCGTCTATCGGCACACAGGTCTTCTGCTTGCCCATAGGGAGAGCAGTTGCAATGATTCCCGGCATTGGTGAGTTTTATTGAATTCCAGACTAACATAAAAGTAATTATTTTAGAAACAAAATGTATAATGAAGTCATGTTTCTGGATTTCCCTTATTAATATAGTTGATGTATGATAGAATGTTTGATAAAAAATATTGAGCAGTGTTTTCCACTCTCAAGGATACAGCTGTACAAAGTACAGTTCACCACTGCTTTCTTAAACTGGGGTTATTGGGTCATCAGGGGAAGCATGAACGCCGCAGATTCTTCAGGGTTAGATGAAAACTCAGTGAACCAAACAGTACAAATTAAAAAAATAATGAGTGACTGCGGCCATTGAATTTGCAAGTTTCTTAGAATCTTAAAAACAGAAGCAGTGTTGTCCTGTGAGGGCTGAAGCTGTTAACTAGATAATACATATTTAGGTTTGATATGAGAATCCCACTTGCAATGTAGCATGTTTAAATGAGAGATACTCTTCCCATATTTTCTATTTGATAAAAAAACCCAAACAAAAATATACCAGCTGCATCTTGGGGGTTTTTTTGTAACTTCCTACTGTTGGACAGATGTTTTCTTTATCACTTAGCTGTATCACTGCAAGAGAAGTTGTAGAATTTATTTGCAAAACAGGCTACTGAATTTAAGCTCTTTCTTTCTACATTTAGCCATGTCTTCTTTCTTTTAATCTTCAGGAAAAACAAAAATTCACTAACTTTTTTTCCGAAATTGCGAAGATTGAATATTTAATCAGTAATTCACTACCTGAGTCTAATCAGTTTTATTCAAACCCCTAACTTTTGCTGATTTGGTGTAATAGAACAGGAGACCTCTTAAATATTTTTTTCTACTTACAAACTTGGTGAATTCCTTTTTTCCAATGTCTTTATAGACCGCTGGGGAGAGCTGGCTCGTTTCCTCCTCTTTATGGGTGGAAATGGGCAAATGTGACCTCCAGCAGTGTCACTCTCCTGTGCTAGGCACTTGGGGCAGGCAGTCCTTGTCTTCCCGTCTGGAAGCAGCCTTTATTGCTGACCTCGGTGATAGGTTTAGTTTTGTCTTGAGTGAGTTTAAATCAGGTTGACGTGCTGTGAAGTTAAAATCAAACATACGAATTCTTTGCTGGGCAGAAGCTCACACAAAGAATGTGTGTGGTTTAGTTTGTGTTTTCCCACTGTACTTACACCCCAGGAAATGGGTTCTTAAATGTAAGAACCTGGTTCCACTCATCATTTTATTTTACAAGTCTCTTAGTTTTTGCTTTTTTCCCCCACCTTCTTTTTCTGGAGAAAAGAGGAAAATCTTCCTCAGTGTTGTACATGAAGGGAGTGAATTTTGTCTGAACTCATAGCAGAAAGACTGTACCACCTAGTACTGGTCCTTCAGGTCCTCCATCAGTGAACGATTACCTTTAAGAAGAAGAAAAAGGGAAGGAAAACACCAAACCCAGTTCCTTGGCCTGATAGGAAAGTACTTGGTGAAACGGAATTGTAAGTAATTCCCCACTTCTGACATTCGCAAGAAAGCCGAAATAGGCATTTTGGGGTACAATGAAGAAATGCTTATCTAGGCTTATTAAATGTAGATTATAGCCTGTCAAGTGAAATAGCAATGTTGTAATTACCTTGTTTAGTTCTATTTTGAATTCCTTTTGTTAGTACTCAAGCTGCAATTAACATACTAGAGCAACCATTGTTTCTTCTTGCATTCCTTTACTCTTTCAGCGGTCTATGGGAGGTTGGGGAAACTGTACAACCTATTTGCATCTCTTTGAAAAGAAGTTATTTGAGCTAGTTTAAATTTTGGTTGATGTTTTTAATTTATCTGAATGGGATACTTCCCGTATCTGTGTCTATGTTAGTAATGCCAAGAAAAATGTAAGCAGACACTACTTCTGATCATCAGTACGGTGAACAAAACAACATGCAGATAAATTCAGATTTTAAGTAGGTGTGCACCGTTTCATTATAATTAGGTGGTGAGTCATGCAAATGTCACCAAGACAAGAGCTGCAAATGAGTTTTTCAGGACTACTTAATGTGTTTACTTTGTGTCAGATTTCTAAAGACACCGGGTTATACATGCCCAGACAAAGAGTGCCCAGGCTGCATGCGGACTGCAACTGGTGAAATTCTGCTGGTGTATTTCCATAATGGCTATCTTTTTATTCTGAGCTTTAGTTTGTTATTTTTATTTAGTTTTTACCTTTTACGAGGTAGATGTGTTCATTATGTAGTAAATCACTGTTTAATCTACACAGAATAGGATGCACTATATGATCCTAAAGTAAACAACAAATGCATTTACTTTATAAAACCTTTTATTTGTAACTAGTATGTTTGACCAAGGAGTCTTCAGCTGGTCCTTGCTGGTTGTTGTTTCAAATTAGATGCTGGTGGGATTTGTACAGTTTTGGAGAACAGGTTTGAATTAGCAAGGTCGATGCCAGAGTTGGGAAATCACTTTCCTTTGGCAGATGTGGAAAAAAACTCCATTTTCTTCATTCAGGAGTTATCTTTTCATTGGCTTGCCTCTGTTACCTGAAGAGCTGTTTCATAAACAGATGCCCAGCACACACTGGGAAGGTATCACAGGGTGCCAAGCAGGTCTAGTGGCTGCATTTTGGCCTTGCATATTAATCAGTAACTGCATTTAGTGACTGAAATGATCACGGAGTGTCAACAGCAACTCTGCCTTATTTTACTTGTTTTGAGATGAAATGGCCTTTCGGAAGGGCATTTCTATCGGTCTTTTAGGGACAAGACACATAGCCCTAAGTAATCCTTAACAGAAGTTTAAGTTGGCTACTGGAAAGTCTTTTGCTTGAAGATCACTCGAGTTTTCATTCTCATTTCTTTTGATATATTTGTTCCCCCTTGGTTACTTTTCAAAGAGAATTACGCTTTAAGTATATTTTTAACAATATGTCTATTTTATGTATGAAAATTCTGTTAACTTCAGGAAAGATATATTATTACATAGTCTAGACGCTCTGCTCTTAGAGAGTTCAAATTTTAAACTCTCCTCTCCTTTTCCAGCTCCCTGATAATGGAAATAAAACGAAGTATCAACTTATTTTTAGTGACTGGATTTAAGAATGGGACTCCAGCTGTACTAGGAACTAGGGTTAGCTGTGTTGTATCCAGCCTGGACTAATAGATTTGAGAAGAAAGCATTTGCCAGCTGGAACGTGCGTGCATGTTATCTGCATGTGTGTTGTAACAGATGTTGAGCAGAGACGACTTGTCAAAGGTACCTTGTAGTAACTCTTAAAGATGCCTGTTTGTTTCAGTACGTTTTTCTTGCATCACTAATTTTTTCCATACAGTCAACCACAAACTGCATTATTGGGGACTCCAGCTGAAGCTTGTGGTGAATAGGAAATAGATTAAACACAGGTTTTCCCTTTTCTCTGATTGCCAACAGTGATGTCAGTAGTTTTAATGATCCTTACCTCAGCTCGCTGCAGTCCTAGCACACTCTATTAAAACTGTTGTCTTCTGCACTGTTTTTATGTGTTGTTAAGGAAATGCTGATGGCTGTTGATAAGAAACAATGAGGTATCCAGCCGATGACTTAAATTCCGAATAAGGTACTTCCGCCTTGAAACATACTATTATAGTTCAGTGAGGAGAGAGGAGGTTGAGATTGTCTCATCAAAAACTCATGAAATACTCTTTTAAGTCCAGAAAAGAATGCTAAAATTGAGTATGGGGCTTTTTGGTACCTGTTATGCACAAACAAGAATTCCCTGGATCCAAGGTCTCACAGATCCACTGTATTTCCAGTGACATAAAAAGAGCACTTTGCTCTCAGAATGGCTGTTTTCTATGTATCTTTGGTGCATTCGGACAGAAGAGACACTGCTGTCCTGTAGTAATAGCAAGGGTTGTCATCCTCAGTTACACTATCTTTGCTTTGTGGAAAGAGGTTTGTCAGAGGACTTGGGGATGTGAAAACAAATCATTGCAATCAATTATTTCAGAAGGTCTGTAGCAAAGTGTCTAAATTTTTTTTCTCTGACAAAATTAGAAGAAAACAAAAGCTACCAATTATATTCTTATCAACAGGTATCAGATAGATTTCTGTGTTGTACTGCTGAAGGTACTGGAGGTGTAATTTCAAGCTGGAAACTGCTCAGTGCCACTGCGTCCTGTCACACCTGCAGCTGAAATCTGTATGAAATGCAGCTTGTGTCAGTTTGTGTCCTACATGGTTCTGGCTCTTCATCTTCATACTTCAAATTGTTATTTATATACTTACAATCTCTGAGCAAGAATAAGTCTGGTGATGTAGGGAAGGTGTTACTTGCTTTCATTACGCTTGCCCTGTATGTGCAGGGCAGGTTGGGCTGTGGAGCCCTGCTGGTGGTCACCCAAAGTTCCTCTGGCCCTGCACTCACCTCAGCTATGCAGTGCACACATCACACACTTTGCTCCTCCGTGTAAATGAAGACATTTCTCCTTTGTCACTCGTCTTTATTACTGAAGTATGGCATTACTGGCTAATTTTAGGTCCAACATAGTTGAAAGCTGGAAAGCTATGTGAAGCTGTATATAGATATTTGGGTAGGAACATTCCAGTAGATCGCAATGTGAGTGCAGAAGAAAGTTGAAAGTAAATAAGAGATCTGTGAGATAATTCTCCAGGGAGTTTTCACAGCATACCACACATCATTTGCAGGGATAGGCTTTCCTTTCACTTGAAGGACCACACAAAGTAAATTCTGTTTCTTGGGCAATTAAAGAATATAGGACAGGAGGTCTTTTCAGCCTTTTTACTTCAATGTGTCTATGGAAAGCCTGTGTTTGTACTGAGGAAAATGCACTGTTTACCTATCTTTTCAGGAGCATAGTTAATATCTAACATAGAAATAGACACACTTTTATGTAAAATCTAAGTCTTACTTCATCAGATTTTAGGTGAAACTCCTGAAATGTAAATGACGGTAGTTCGCTAACCCCAGTTAAAACAAAAATAGTATTCATTTCACTGCTGTGCTGTTCAGTCCCCAGTGGGTACGGCTGCCTACGATGGTGGTGTGAAGAGAGGGACGACAGGGCTGGGCTCAGGGGTGGCTTGGGGATCGTGTGGCCGCCCCTCTCTGTGTGCCTGTAGAAAGTCGTTGTGGCAAGGCTTTGGGTGCAGCGGGGATGGACCTCATGGCCTGTCACCACTACTCCGTGTCCTCCAGCGGGGACACAACTCCCCACTGGGGGCTGGAGCATCTCCCATGGGCTGGAGCATCTCCCATGGGACACAAGGCAGATGGGCACCAAGAGCACTGCACTGCACGCTATGTCACGGGTGATCACAGCCCTTGTACTTAGAACCTGCCTGTATGAAATCAGCGGGAAAGTGGAGTTGAGAGGGTTTGTTGGCAGAGTTGCAGTATGGGCGAGATCAGGGAGGCTGGAGCCAAGAAATGGACTGGTGGGACAGGGTAAAAAGCAGCTTCATTCCCCAGTAAACCTGTGTTGTGCATTATTAGGTTTGCAGGATCCAGTCCTCTCTCAGAGAGAGAAGCTGAATGGAGATAAATTTGTGGACTTTAACAGGATTTTCTGGATACAATTTTTTTGGTAACTTGTATGTCAATAGCCAATAATAATGCTGCACCTCTAATGCTTCATTCCTTGGTCATCCTTCTCATGCAAGCCATGGTATTTGCAGGTGGCCTGGAATTCCTGTGAGGAGGCCTGATATCTAATGAATCTTTCTTGCAGTGGGTAAAAACACCAACAGCAGGCTAATGGCTTGAGCTTTGCTTTCTCTTGGCACAGGAGCTTGTCAGAGTTAATCAGGGTGGACATGGAAATTGTTTCTGCTTAGGTGAATCTCTTGCAAGTTTTAAATGTATTTCTGACTGCTTTAAATTTTATTGCCAACATCTGTTTAAAATGCTTTTGGGATTCAGATGCTTGAGTACAGTTCAACTGTGTGTGCCATAATTTCTCAGGGTGCTAACATTTTCCATTTGGATTATAAGTCTTTTAAAAAAATAAAAAAAAAAAAAAAAGGAGGGGGAGGGAAATAATTAAAGAAAAGCTTTTAAAGTGCCCATGATGCTAATTTTCTTTCTCTTTCAATTTCAGAATGATGACCTATACAACCTCAGCAAACCCTTCTTTTAACTCATGGGTATCAAGACTATAAATGTTTCATGCTATCACAACTAGGACCTCACCTCCTCTTCCTCCTCCTCCTCCTCCTCTGTAAATGGGTACGATGCATCCAGTTCAGTTTGTTTACTTTACACAAACCTCAGGAGTTAGTTGACTGAGCTGCACATCCTGTGTTGTGCCAAGCAGAAGCACTGTGACACCTGGACAATGAGTCTCTCTTACTTCATCCTCTACCATAAGGACTTAGCTGGCCACAATGAACTGATGTGCCCACCACTACGTCATGGTGAGAATGGGTATTTTACTAGCACATTTACACAACTTCATTTGCTGCTGAAAACCTGTATGACAAATCATCATTGTAAATTATTACATACAAAACTTAATGTTGGTTGAAGAGTATTAAATATTTAACATAGGTTTTGATTTATACATGTACTTTTTTAATTAAAATGTAACTTTTCCTACAGCACATCTTTTTTGATGTGGAACTGAGGTATACTATATTCTGTTGTAAACAGAGTGGGAAACCTGCTTAAAACAAGGCTTCTAAGAATAGAGTAGGGTACTATTCTTGTTTTAAGATTGTAATTCAGAAAATAATATAATATGAGTCATTGGTCCCTGGGCCTTGATTGTACAGTCATATTTACTGATACTATCAGTTGTAAGATAACCCTGATGTTGAGTTGAGTTCTTTCCAAAAGAAAAATAATTTTGTACTCCTTGTAAAATAAGTCTGTATTAATGGCAATGAAGACAAACATTACTGTACATGGTACTTACAAGTGTCAACTTGAATTCATCAATTGCACAGGAACTAACAAAAAAAAATTGGTAAAAAGAAATCAAAGTCTTCCATTGTATATATTGTAAAGAAAAAACACCAACAGAAATCCACAAAACAAAATGAAAACAAAAAAGGGTGAACTTTTCAAATTGACTCTTTCCCTGGAATGAAAATGTGGGTGTTTGTAAATTCTGGAAATCTCTTTCTATATGTAATAAACTAGATACTGTTTTATCTGCTGGAGTGGTTTTTTTGTTTGTTTGTTTTTTGGTTTTTTTTTGTTTTCTTGGTAAGCTGTCTCCAATATCTCAAATTGTCCCACCAAGTTTATTTGATGTGTCCATTGTGTGTAATTGAGAATGGCTGTGGATCGCCAGAGTTTAAGAATAAAGTCAAGTGTAATTAAGTGTAGTAGGGAGTATACTTCCTTGAATTATTTCAGTAAAGCCCTTGTTTCAGTTTCCGGAGATACTTCAGGATACAGCCCTCCTTCCACTTAAGTTGGTGGAAGAGTTCACAGCAAGTGAAATCACTGGAAGCCATAGCAAGACTTCAGCATAAAGTTTAAAAAGAACGGCCCAGATGATTGTCTGGAAATCAGTGCAAGAGGAAGGATGAGGAAGAATTCTTCTGCGACTCTCCTATGCTGCACTCTGGTTCCATGCAGATAAAAATTCTCTTCTGCGTAGCATTTGCAGAGCCTTAATTCTTTTAGGAATTGGAAAAACACTGAGATCCTGGATTTCCGAGTACAACGTTGTTGAAGTGATAATTGAATTTGAAGCCATGTCAGGTCCCTGCTTCTGCGAAGCAGCTCCATGGATCATTCGACAGATATTATCAGGAAAAGGCAGGCACTCGAAGCAACAGCTCTCCCAGCAGGAAGGCTGTCAAAGCCCCAAAAGAGCTTCTCCT
>VXBJ01002186.1:826573-857030 GCA_013400055.1 Nycticryphes semicollaris | reverse complement strand
TATATAGTGCAAACCCAGACTGCCATTAGTGGAGTTAAAGGGGAAAAAACATCAGCAGGGCAGATCAAATCATCTTTTAATAAAGTAGATATCTTGCATTTCCCTCTGAAATGTCTGGCACTGATTGATGCCAGAGATAGAATATATATGGGTTTGATCTAGTATGTCACTTCCTACATTCTTGAGGTACATTATAACTCAAACCTAGATGGTTTCCAGTCTAACTGGTACCCACTCCTGGCTGCGCAGCTCTGCCTCTCCTCCTTCTCTGGCTCTGGTTTCTGTCTCGCTCTCACAACCGCTTCAGCATGTCAGACCCAGCAGAAACCCACCCCACTGAAAGAGTCCCAGCTGAGTGGACTGAAAAATCTGAGTCCCGCATCACAGAAACACAGAATATCAGGGCTTGGAAGTGACCTTGAGAGATCATCTAGTCCAGTCCCTTTGGTGGAGCAAGACCCAGTCTGAGATGGGATCAGTCTTTCTGTTTAAAATGGAGAATTCCTAACTAACCATTTTGGAATCACAGAATGCTTAGAGTTGGAAGGGAACTGAAGGATCATCAAGTTCCAACCCCCCTGCCATGGGTAGGGACACCTCCCACTAAAGCAGGTTACTCAAAGCCCCATCCAGACTGGCCTTAAACACTTCCAGGGATGGAGTATCCACAGCTTCCCTGGGCAACCTGTTCCAGTGTCTCACCACCCTCACAGGAAAGAATTTCTTCATGATATCTAATCTAAATCTCCCCTTTTTCAATTTAAAACCATTACCCCTTGTCCTGTCACTACACTCCATGTAGGCTCCCTTCAGATATTGGAAGGCTGCTATGAGATCTCCCTGGAATAGCATCTTAACTGTTGTAAGCTCTTTGCTAATGCATTACTAGTTCCTCCTAGAGAGTAGAAAGCCCTAGGAGCTCCTTTTCTACTGAGTCCTGCTACAAAAATCTTTTCCCCCAGCCTGGAATCACTGGGAGATCACACTGGTGGTTGACAGCAGCTTTTCCCCGGTACCTTGTGAACTTGTGAAACACACAGAGGGTGTCCCACCTCTGTGTTCCTGCTCCTCACAGACAACTGAAGCAGGGCTTTCTGTCTGCACAGTGTACTGACTTTGCACTCCTCTTTCTAGAACTTGGGTCTACTGATGAAAAAGGCAAAAGACAGACTGGGAAAAAAAAAAAAAGGCAGATTTCCCCTATCCTCTCTGCTTAATTTTTCAAGAAATGTCGTGAATCTTTTACTGGAAGGGGCCTAGCAGCAGGCACTGCTGTATTAGGGAAAATGAGGTGTAGAACTATTTTTAAACCCACTGAAATAGTACCAGACAGATTCCATTTATAGGAACTTGTACTTGTCTTCTTCTGTGCCTTGAAAAGGATAATGATTTCTGTGAAGTAATGATCCTCTCATCATAAACAGGATCCCAAGTGCTGAACCTGGTGCCCTCCTTGATATTTCTATTAGGTTTTTGGACTAACTTCCCTCACTTCATTTTCCCCACCCTTTAAGCAAAGATATTGCAATGATTTTTTTTTCATCCTCTTTTTTTTTTTTTTTTTTCTTCATTATAAGAAAATTAGAAGCTGGGAAAAAGCCTCTTGTGGTGCTAAATTGTTACAGGCTAATAAAACTGCAGGAGCCATACATGGTGGGTTTTTTCCATAAATCAGCAGTGGAGGGAATTAGGTGGCAAGAGATGGAAGGGCAATGTTTAATCAGCTCGTGTAGGAAATCATTAGCTGCACACCCTCATTCCGTCGCTGGCTCATTCTTCATTCCCAATGGCTGCTTTGCCACCAGACCATTAACATTTTTCAATGACTTTCTAAGTGCAGTGAAAAACCACAGAAGTGGTGAAATATCTGTGGATGTTATGGAAACAAAAGGCTGAAGGATATGTCTGTCTTTTGTTTGTTTTCTTTCTTTTCTTTTCTTTTCCTTTTTTATGCATGCACTTTATCTCTCTGGGTTAGAAATGTACCAAGTTAAGAGATGAGTGACCTGTAACCTGGAAGGCTGTCTGTTCCCCCCACCAAACAAAAAGAGACAGAAGATTTAGTAGTAACATGAACAAGATTTTTTTTTTTATTAGATTTACTGTATGTTCTCATTTATGGTTTTGTTGATTTCATGGCCTTTTGCACAATTTGCCATTGCAATACGATTTCTGCAAAACTGATCAGAGATTAAGTTTTTCACTTAAATGGCACCAAAAAAAAAAAAAAATTGGGTCACAATTTATTTGCTAAAAATTCAGGTCAGGCAAAACTAGTGCTACTCAGCCAGTGTATCAGAGCTCCTAAGGGTTCCATAACTCAACCATGTGTCTTGCGGAGGCTAAGACAAAACTTGATCTTCCATTGCCAGTTCTTTATTTGATCTGAAAGAAACTAGCTCACAGACTCGAGTGAGATGAAAACCTCACCCTAAAGAGTCATTGTGATTTTTCTCCGGGACGACAGTGGAGCTAGAGTTTCTGCTCTGGGTTGCTAATCTGCTGTCTTCTACTAGCTTCCCTTTGCATTAACTGATATATTTAGCGTGGCAGTTTTCTAGACACTCATACACGTAGCCATGGAGCGTGTGTACGTCTGTGCATGTGTGTAATCCATGTGATAACTTGCAGAGCTCTGTGAGGAACCTCCCTGCAGTTTTCATCTCATCACCTTGTCCCTTCCCCACTTGACCACAGAGGCTCTGTGTAATCCAAGCCTCTGTACAGGTTTTCACAGTTGCCATGGCTTGAGAGGCAGGACATAGCTTTAAAAATGAGTTCCAGTGCATTTCCCAGAACTATATTTAATGCTTTAATTATTTTGGGATTTTATTATTTTTCTGTAGCTTCTGGGGTAACCGTAGAACAAGTTATGGTTCAATAGAGCAACTTTTTTATTTCTTTTATATGCACATGAGACGATCTGCTGACATGCATATTTGCAGCTTGTAAGAAATGTTCCCATGCCAAACTCCTGTTGCTTTATAGACAGAACATCTGTCATTTTCTGCGTGTAGAGTTAATCACATTAACTGGTGGTCAGTACAACTGCCTCTGGCATGGAATTGCCTCTAGCAACCTGTAGCAGAAGAAAGAAGGGTCTGCAAAGGTGTGAGCTATATACTGATGAAATTGGAAATACCTTGAGTTTCTGTGAGATAACATAACTTTAGCTGAAGATAAAATCTTATGATCTTGAAAAATACTGTGTCCACAGATCTGTGTTTTACTGGAAATGTCCTTAACCAGTCTGTCCCAATAAGAGGGACCAGTTTAATCCCTTCTATGTGCTTCTCAAAAACTGGTAGCATCATTAATTTAAACTACTGGGTAGCTGGTTCAGCCCATATTTGACATTTCCCAACCCACTCTGCATATATCAACAGGGAACAGTTTAGGGGTACCCCTCTGCATGGAAAAGGCAGGATGCATTAAGGTACGTGTGAATTTGCACTACAGTGTTCTGGTGTCCCCCTGAGAGGTTATGGACTAAATCATCCTACCTAACATGAGGCCCACGACAGGGCCATGTGGGAGAAGGCATTGATTCTTTAGCAGGCTGCCCAATCTATGGGTGAACAGAGGGACTTCCAGTATCTGAAGGGAGCCTACAGGAGAGTTGGAGAAAGACTCTTTGTCCGGGAGTGTAGTGATTGAACAAGGGGTAATGGTTCTAAATTGAAAGAGGGGAGATTTAGATTAAACACTAGAAAGAAATTCTTTACTGTGAGGGTGGTGAGACACTGGAACAGGTTGCCTAGTGGTGCCCCATTCCTGGAGGTGTTTAAGGCCAGGCTAGATGGGGCTTTGAGCAACCTGATCTAGTGGGGGGTGTCCCTGCCCATGGCAGGGGGGTTGGAACTTGATCTTTAAGGTCCCTTCCAACTCTAACCATTAATTCTATGATTCTATCACTTCAAGTGGACAATTTAAATTTCAAGTGGGGTTAATTGCATTCAGAAAGAATGTTGATATCAAAGTAATAGAGGGTGAATAGTTCTGGAAATAGGCTTCTAAAGCAGGAGGTGGGAGGTAAATTCAAGTCCTACTTTACAAATACTTCAAGTTTATTATGCTTTGAAAATCAAGTAATCTGCCTTACACAAGGTGTTCCTTTAAGAATGATATGTGAAAAGTTGATTTAAAATACCAATTGCTATAAATTTCCCTTTCTTCCATGTGACCTAATGACTGAAGAGAGTAGCTGGAGTAGCAAATCCTTTCTCTTGTGAGAAGCACAGATTGAAGATTCTTTCAAATGGATTCTAGCTGCTTCCCAGAAGGAAGTACAACACTTTGAGGAAAAAGTTTGACATATCTGTACAAGACATGTTTTTTTTCTTTTTCTCCATTTCATCTTTAGAATTCAGAGACTGTTTTAGTCAAGCGTTAGCTGGCACTCCATCATACTTTGACTCCTTAAAGTATCTCCTTAAAGTGTCTGCAAACCCCAAAGTGAAACAAGAAACCAGGCTATAAGTAGAGCATACGCTTGAAGAAGTAACATCTCGTTTGTCAGAAAGTGAAGGAAATACAGAACAGAATGATCAAAATGTGTCTGTGTATTAGCCCTGATGCCATTTTGCTTTGGTGAACTGAAAAGGGTTCTTTGAGCAAGAGAAGGTAATGACAGCCTACACCTGACTTTTATCAGCTGCTGCAAGAAGAATGCTTCTGTCCTCAGGAACCCCTTGCCCAATTCTCATTATCTTGGTCTTGTGCTAGAAGCTGAAGTGTGGCATTCTGGAGTGAAAACTCCAAATTGCTGTTGCACTTTTGTTTTTCAGCAGATGTGGTCTAGCTTTAGATTTGCCCTTACATTTCTTTTTTTTATTATTATTATTATTCTTTTTTAGCCTCTCTTGAACTCCTATCTTTTGGGAATTAAAACATCGCTCTTGTGCATTATAGTATTATTATATTTCTGTCTTTCTTCCTCTCTCTCAGGACACCTTTCTCAAGTATACAAAGGCCATACAACAGAGGCCATGCAAGGAGAAGCAAGAACTGTTCTTGACAGGTTCAGAATTGCTGGGGGCAGCTTGAGAGGAAGATACCAGAATGTGAAGCAAAGGCAAAAAGAGCCTTGAGGCAGTGCTCTCTACAGGTGTAAATCTGGTTGTGTTTTCTGTAGTGATTTGGCAGTGATTGTCCACATGTTTCACTTTAGAGAGAAGAACAAATCTTCTTAGAATCATAGGGTTGGACAAAATCAGGGCATTTGTCAGTTTTCTATTCATGCTGTAAACGGGAAGAGAAAATAATATTTTGGCTCGTTGTTTTTGGTTTGGATGGAGCTCAGTTGTGTTTGACTGTCAGTGAGACTCCTCTTTGTGTTATTGCACATTCACCAAGAGAGATTGTCACCGTTCCTGCTGTGACTGGGCTGGCATTGTCATACGCAGGATGAGAGAGGTGTGAATGTGACCTGAGTGATGAGACTGGTGCCAGAGAAGGATTGTACAGAGTTGCATATAGCCCTATAGGGAACCTGTAATGATACCACAGACATTCCTCTATTGCTTCTTTTCCATTCCAGCCCTTGATGTGTTCTCACCAACCCTGTGAACAAGGTCCATTGATGTGTTGAAATAATGGGTGTTGACATTAACTTTGAGTTATAGTACAAAAAAAAGAAAATACCAAGCAACCAACCCCCTAACTTTTTATAGAATTTTATTTCTCTACCTGAAACTATGCCACATGTCAATATACATGTTCTTCAAAGTGAGCTGGATGGATTAGGAACTATGAAAAGCACAGAAGAGTTGCTGTTTATAAAATTAAAGTAATACTATAATCTGTAAAGAGATGGCAGGAGAAAGAAAATGTCTCTAGGTAGACATTGTTTGCAACACTAGCCCTGGTGGATACCTGGGGCCATATAGGACAATCCTTCTGTTGCCATTTACAGATCACAAACACCAGGCAGACAAACCCCATGGTGTAGATTTTAATGTTGGTACAGTGAGTAAAATACAAAATAGAAAACATCGGTGTATTGTGGATGAAAAAGCTAGTGGTAATAAAGGCTTAGAGAGCTCCAGTCTGTAGCACATACCTTAAATGAGAAAACTATAAATGGGAGAGTGAAAAGTCATTCTAAAACAAGAAGATTCAAGTACTTTTGTAAGGAGAAATGGCTTTGCCAACCTAAATCTGGTCAGGAGAACTGGAGATGCTCCTGCAAGGATCCAAATTCAGAGCTACTAATTAAGACAGAACATTAAATACTGCAAAGTTTTGCTCAGCAAAGTAATTTAGATAATCAGTTTAATTGGGGAGTTAGAAGAAAGTTAAAGCAGCAATGTTCTTAATTGTTGAGAACTAAGTGGGTCTTCGTACTCTGCAATGTATAGCTCTGTATGCATTTGGAAGAGTGAAGTTTAATTGCAAATGTCAGGTCTGTGCAGCCACAGTGGGAGTGGCAGCGCTGGGCATGGAAATGTGGCTTGATAAAACCAGCCCCAAATTCTTAATTCTGAAGGCAGATTGACGCAGGAGTTTAGGTCTGCGGTATAATGATTTTCTGTTTTAGGCCATTGCTTTAAATTCAGCCCCTGTCATCTGTAACCAGAATGAGTGAGCCTGTGATAGCTCTTTGACCTACTTGAGGTTAATTGGTGATTTCAATCAGTCCCTCCTTACGTGACTGTTCATATCCAACTACCCTATTTCCAGTTGGTCCTATCTTTGGTATTTACCAAAAGGGGATTTTTTCAGTGCCCCTTTTTTTTACAGAGATATAAAAGTTACCAACTGGCATCAGACCAGTGGCACATCTGGTCTACACCTGGTGAAGAGCAGCCAGGGTCTGCTGCTTTTGAGATGTGGGCAGGGAAAAGATCTCATCTCTGCAGATAAGAGATAACTCTTGCCCCTGGGTTTCCTATAAAATGAGATTTGGACAAAAACACGGGCACTGACACTCAGTCCAGATGCAACCAAGGAGCAGGAGAAATGCGTTGTGTTTGCTGTTGTTAGTAGTTCTATCGGCAGCATCTGAGTTGTAAGCTGGGACCCTGCTGTGTTGGGCAACGTGCAAACTTATAACAGAAGGGCTGTTTCTTCCCCAGGGAGCTCACAGCTTAGGGGTAAAGCAGGAGAGCACAGATGGGTAGGGCCAAAAGGAGGAGAGAGGAAATAATTTGCCAATACTAATCAGCAAAATAGTCAGAAATTATCGCCTTTCATTTCCATATTTTTACAGGCATCAAAGCAAATGGGAGTGTTAATGAGCGATTTGAAGGGTGTCTCTAATTCCCTTGTAAATCTGAGCTGCGTCTTGGAGATGCTTGCTTGAAAATCCAGCAAGCCTGCGATGGAGCTGGTGTTCTGTGGTGTTTGGAGGAAATAACTGACTTCTTTTCTGATAGTATAAAGGCAGCAAATAGAGCACCCTGGTATAAATGGAAAGGACTGGAAGCCATGAAGAGATGATGCCTTTGCCACCTAAAGCACAATTACTGAGACTCGCAAGGATGTTGGGCATATGAACATACAAGGCATGGTGAGAGATGGTAGCTAGGTGTTGTTACTGTTTCTTTTTGATTTAAAGATGGCTACTCTGATTTATTATTTGGTTGGTTGGGTTTTTTTTTTCCCTTCCCCTTCAGCAAGAACTTGCTGCCGGGCACCTGGGCTATCAATATTCTATCAAAGAGTATACCCAACATCGGTGCAGAGGGTATGCCTTTCCATTGCAGACTGTATCAGGGGTGCTTCAGGACCCAAGCTGCCTGCCTGTTAATATTCAGATTCAATTGAAAGGTCTCACTTGAAGTCCTAAGTTGTCTGAAATGTCCTACTTGAGAAAAGAGCACTCTTTTTGCACTTTATTACCTAAACGCTCCTCAGTGGAGACATTTAAGCTTCTGTGAAAAGCTTTCTCCGTGAAGGGTCCTTGGGAGTAAAAGAAATTCCCGTCCTTGGTGCAGAGTAGCTGGGATTATGATTTGCTTTTGGAATGCAAGGCACACAGTGCATCTCCTTGTGTGGATGGGAGGCGATTGCTCATATGATGACTTTTATGTTTTGCTTGGGAGGACCTATACCCTTTTGGCTCTTGGGATATTGTGCTGTTCTATTTTTGTTTTGATAACTGGAGTCAAGGGCAACCAGGGTTGCAGGTTTTTGGTTTTTTTTGAGAAATCCGAATAAAACTCAATAAATGAACACCAGCTGTGGGCTACATTCTAGAAGATCAAAAGAAGGGAAAGAGGCTGTAGAGAGGACGGAGATTGTTTCTGTGAACTCTATACATTACTCTTGGGCCATGGATCAGAACACTAGAGGTTTGTATGGCAGAAATCTGATACTGAACCATCTGAAATTATTGTAACTGAAAAGATTTTTCACCTTTGTTTTGGTGAGCCAAAAATCTTTTTTTTTAACACAGATTTGCCTGGGCTGGCCTTGGCTTGGAGGTCATTGAAGCTTGTAAGAGTTGGATACTCCTACTGCCCTAAAAAATATAAAAGGATTTAGACTCAAAAAAATCCTGTTTGTTCAGGCTGATGGAGCGATGACCGTGGACCAGATTGTAGTAAGCACGGGGATCTCTTGAAGCTACACTCAACAGCATTAAAGGAAGTGTTCTCCTCCCACTGCAGGTCAGCAGTGAAATGTTTTATCAGTTAAACAGAGTGGGGACATCTCTGCTGAATGTGACAAGCAGCAGGGCTTACCATTTTCCTGTCAGCTTCTGATTAAAGTGAAATTAGTTCAAACTTGGATTAACAAAATATTTTTGTCTTCCCTCTCCCTATCTCCTTTTCATTTTAAATTTGGGTTTTTATTTTATTTGAAGCTACATTGTATCTCTTCACTAGCATGTCTAATTAATTAGGAGTCTCAGGAAAGAAACCAGCTCCCAAGGGAATTGTTGTGAAACTGCCTGGTGTTTTCTCTGTGGCTCCCAGCCTTTCTGGGTTATTTTTAAGGAAGATGTTACCCCATATAATTTTTTATTTTTCCTTCCTCCCCTTAACGTAGTCTCTTTAGATGGACGTTACACTTGATCTCGACAGGACTTGCATGATTCCAGTCACAATGTTTTTTAGATTATTTTTTTGTAATGGCACCCTTAAAATACCTGCTCACTCCTCCTTTCTCTCATCACATTAGTCAGCCATCTCCTGCAGCCAAGAATTCTAGAGTTTGAAAAAAATAGAGGAAAACCTCTCTTTCACGGAAAGAAAACATCCCTAAAACTTAAACCCTTACCATAAACCTGATAGTCCTTTTCGTCCTCTTTTGTAACAGCTAGAGAATATCCTGCTGCTAAAAAGCAGGGTGTCGTTAGGCAAGAAAGCTGAAGACTTTGTGTATTCCCAAGGTCGCCACTATAGGACCAGCTTTGCAGCAGGGACAACTGCACCTCTGCTGTGGCCCAGCTTCTGATCAACTTCTGAGGACCAGCTCCCGCTGCAAAGCAAAATTCATATTACCTGACTTAGCAGTCAGGATACCCCTGTGAACCTCCTCTGGTAGGAGGGAAAGGAGGCTGAATTTGTGCTGTGCTGGTGGGGAACAGAGCAAACGCTTCCAGATTCCTGGGCTGGAGTTTGAATCGGAGAAAAGACAAAGTAAGCCAGGGCAGGGTGCAAAGACACTTGTCGGTGTTCCACGGATCCTCATCGCCCCAAAGAGGGCTTCAAGTGCTTTCTGAATTCACAAATGATCACAAAGTTTGGGCCTTTTTCTACTTTGCTCATGCAAACAGGGATTTTCTCTAGCAAATGTACGATACTGTGTGTCTGCTTGTGAAATACACTGACTCAGGATAATTAGTGCATCTTTTTAATTGATGGCTGTGGGACTCAGCCTACTCCTTATGGCTGAAAACAGTTTTCTTTGATTTGGTGCAGTAGTTTTCCTGATGACCAGACTGTGGATATGTCCAAGGTTTGAAGTCTTTTTAGGAGGTGTGCAGCTCCCTGCTCAAGGTGTCTGACAGTTATGAGTGAAAAAAAGGGAGTCAAGGATTAGAAAGACAAGAATATGAACAGCAACATGACAGTGGCTGGCAGGTAGATCCTGGCAGAAAAAAAAAAAGAGAAAGAGATGCTGTCAGAGTGGGTGTTGTTTGGCACTGGAATGTGGAAGCTAGTCAGAATAAAAATTGTCTCTCTATTTAACAAGATCTCCACTGGTAAAAACACATAGTAAACACCTCAAAACCACCCCGAGCCCTCATCACAAGCTACTGAAGAATTGCATTTTCAAAGTGAAAACCGAATCATTCCCTGCTTCATGTTATATTGCTAAACTAAAGGGTCTGCTGGCCCACATGTGTGAATATTCAGACAGCCGAAATCAGCTGTTCAGCTCTTATCTGGGTCAGAATAAAGCCAGCATCTAAATTAATAGGACAAACATGCTCTGCCAGTCCTAGCTGCTGACTCTGAATGAGTTTGCTGCTAAGTAATAGAGCAGAGCCAGAAACAAGGGTCATTATGGAAATAAAAACTGCTTCTTTCCAGCCTCTATCTCTCAGTGGCAGAAGGTGACATTCATTTTCCTAATCCAGTTCTTGGTTTATAGACATCCTGTATTCCAAGACATGCATGCACTAGTGAAAGCTTTGCGAGGGCAGAAAATAAACAATGTAAGGAAACACGTAAGAAAATTGCTAGTTCTCTTCAGGAGGGTGAGAGTAACAAAATGCAGGCTTCCTACTTCAGAGGAGTTAAAAAAGCAAATATCAAGGAATGTTCCATCCATTCCAGCTCTGTTTTTCCAGTTGCTGGCTGATCACTTTGAAGCAATTCAGAGTGAGCCAAGCATTTTCACTGCTTAATATTTCATGAGATTTTGTAGACTATTCCATAGAACACAAACAGGTGATTTCGAGTGGACCAGGCTCCAGCAGTTTTTCCTTCTCGCACAACACTGGGTACGAAGCAAGCAATGAGCCTTTAAATTACACCTCTTCAGATGTGCTCTTACGCTATGCAAAACTGTAATCAGACCTCAGTCAGTCCTAATGGCTCTGGTGCTGATGTTAGCAGCCTCCCATAATCCATCACCTCACTGTTCCCTCTCAAAAATGTGTGTTTTAGGCATTCTCCAGATAACTTAACCGTCTCTGTTGAAGAGAAGGAAATGCTGGTATGACAAGATAATCACCACTCAGCAATGAGCAGTTGCTAAAGCACCAAATTCTGCAGTGTCTCTGGTGAGCCTGTTGCAGTCATTAGTTACAGGCCTGCTTCTCTATAACTACGAAGATGGTTGAAGAGCTTGTAATGAAGAAACAAGCAATTCTCCAACTTGGGGCTACTTTGCCCCTTTTAAGCTAAGGTTCTGACTGGCAAATCACAGTGCCCTTTTAGCAGAGATCGTGTGCTATTCTGAGAGCAATGATGGATGACGACACATTCACCGCATCTCTCAATGCTAATGTCTCAGACCTAGTCTACTCCAGAAAGAGCACTCAAACCTGCATTTTGTCTTTGAAAGTAATTTCAAATCTTAATGTATACCAAGAGTAGATAAAGAGTTTGTATTACATTCAGAAGCCTGCTTGATAGTGTAATTGTGGAAAAAGCAAAGGAAGTATGGTTTGTCAATACCACCAGCTACGTAGACAGAGAGTGAGTGCTTTTCAGATTTATCATTGTTATTTTGAGCAGATTTCTCCTTCCTTTGCATTTTGTCCCACTGCCCAGTCCACGCTCAGTGCTCCCATGTTCTGCTCCCTTCTCTCAGAGTTTGGCTGCGGGAAGCTAAAAAGGGTAAGACTGTGTTTTTCTGTGGCTGAACACTTAGTTTGCTACTCTGCAAAGTGAGTTTTGGGAGGCTTCATGGTTTGGAGCACTAGACCTAAAACTGGGAACCTTGCACTTGAAGACAATTGTCTCAGCTGCAGCCCAGACCCACATTAATGCAAAACTGATGCTGTTGTGTAGCTCTTGGGTGGGCTGTAGGAAATATTCTGTCATTTTCTGATTGCCTCAAGGAGACCACTGTCAGCATTTACAATCAGTCGACATTTATAGGTTTAGAGAATAGTAGGGGTGAGCTGTGTTGGGACCCAAGGCTTGAGTCTCAGCTGTGCTAAACCTCTGCCTATTGGTAGTGCTAGATCCTGGGGTTATCTACAGTCTGGCCACAGCTCCTCTCAGTCAGCTGAAGTGTACCCTGAAGGGACATTTAAGCAGGCCAGAATTGCTTAAGCGCACTCCCACAGAGTCTCTGCTCTTCCCCTGTGAGAAGATCACCGCTGCAAATCTGCCTCTTGGAAAGTATTAGATGTCCTCTTTGACTCCAGGGAGAAGCTGGGAGTGGATGCTCAGAGTCGGCAAAAGTGACAACTCTAAATGTGCTCTTTAAGTGCAGGAGAAATTTCAAGAGCCTTTTGCAAGCAAGATTGGAAAAGGAACCTGCAGAATCGAAAGATTGCAAAGAGTTAGTCCTGTGGGCACTGGAAAAGAGGTGTGATCCCTGATTCTGTCAGAAAACAACAACAAAAAAACACCCTACCATCTTGTTAATTCCTTAAAGCTTTAGTTGTTTGCTGTATAAACACATATAAAAGGGCTTCTGATTAGTGGTCCACCTGTAGCAGAGGAAGGAGAGGAAGCTGCTGAAAGGTACGGAGAATTTGGCACTCCAGAGACTGCTAATTGATTTCTGTTGCTCCCTCGGACTGAGGGTGCTTCACACAAGGTCGATGCAAGGGCACATCTATTGGCAGGTGGAACATTCGTCTCTCTTCTGATGGTAGCCATAATCCAGCACTGTCAGTTCAGTTGATACTGGACTTGCTCAGTCTATAGAGCCATGTGTCATATTGTCGATGGTCATTGACTTGCAATGTCCAGCTCTTGGGTGTAAATGAGGGAAGTGGAGGTGGGGGCAGTTATCAGGCTTAGTTGAGGTTGACTTGAAATATCCTGCTGCAATTGCCTCAAGTCAGTACACAATAGATTCTACCAGCTTTGGAAACAGAGCTGAAATTACCCCTGAGAACTCAAGGGTTATGTATTTGCACTAATGATGGCATCATAAATGATTCCCTCTGGCCTTATTATTATGACTGAGAAAGCTCGTGCTGAGCTTGCCTGAACTTGGGTTAATTCAGTCAGGGCAGAGCAAAGCCAAACTCCTCCAGCTGGGTGAAGAGGCAGAGCTACAGCTGGGATGTAGGATGTGCCTATTGCTTCCTTTCATGGTTGAGCTCTTACAGCTCTATGTGAAATGCAGACTAGAACTAAAGTGCCCTTCAGGGTGAGGGCTGACTTGGATCAGCAGTACCAGCAGGGAGGTGTTCCTGTGAGAAAGAATAGTAACTGTTAGTGTAAAAATAATAATACTATCTGGCTCTTTTACAAATTCACCCTGCCTCTCTCCTCTAGGGTGCTCCCTAAAGCTGAGTTGAACACAAATGTATGCCAAAACTGGAAGTAATTGTGCCTCAAGATACAGCTAATACCAACAGAGCAAAACCAACTGGGATAGATTGTACATCTAGAACTGTTTTTTAAAAATCAGCACTTGCTATAATGTGGGTTTTTTCATTATTAAAATGTTGGGTGTTTGTCCTGTTGTTTGTGAAAGAAAGCTGTGATATTCCTGGTCAAAGGCCACAGCAATTTTGTGCCTCATAGTTCTGAATAGCAACTTCTAGTCCCAAGCCTCCACAGAGCTCTCTTCAGCAATTTTTTTTTTACTTAATATAAACTTGCATATTTCAAGCCATTCTCATCACAGCCTTTTCATGTAGCTCCGCTAATGCATCCAAGTCTTTGATTTATATCTGTTTTCTCCAGTTCTGTCCCTCTAGCAATTCTCTTTTCTCCTAAATCCTGGCCTGTGACACTGCCAGTTCTTTCAGTCATGAAAATTCCTTTGTGGGAAGAAAGCGAACATACAGGTCTGCAGCAAGTAAAAATCCACATGGGAATACCTTGAAACTGGCAAACTTACTCCATCTTTGACTCCAGAGGTGAGAGAGAGATGCATTACCCTACTGTGCCACCTGGCCTCTGCTGTGAATTAGAAGTTTCTGTGATGATCTGTAATACACACATGCTCACATGCCTCAAAGCCGTGAGAGCAGTGAAGGGAGGGCAACATGAACAATGCTATCCCTTTTCTCCTTATGTCTTTATATGCCAGAAACTGCTTATCCCCCAGGCATCTTGACTTGCCTGCTTCAATAAATAAAAAATGTGCCAGGCAGTTACAACGGTGCTAATTGCTGATAGCTCTCTATTGATCCGTCCATTTGGTGGCTCTGATTACAGAGTGGTACTTCCATCTAATCACAGCTGTGGTAGCTAGAAAAAAGAGCCTGGGCTCAAAGCTTTGAAATGCTATAGTGTTCTCCAGCTTTCCTGCCATTCTCCTCCGTGAGTGTTTTAGTGCCTGGGAAGGATTTTATGCTGTATTGTCAGGTGCAGGCTCTTGGGAAGGGAGTGCTGTTTTGGTGAAACCCTGCTCTGGTACAGAGCAGAAATCATGGAGATACCTGAGGGAAGTCCCACCTGGGTGAAGCCTTCCATGAGCTGGACTGTGACTGTGGACCTTCACTGTCCATCTGTGTGTGTGCTCCTCATTGCAAGGGGTTGGCTGAACTTCTAGAGATCAGCTTCCTAAAGACTTGAAATCCTTGAAGGGCTTGAGCCACATTGCAGCTGCTACACCAGTGCAAATTGGAGAAGTTCCTTAGCTTATTCCGGGAGAAGATGTTGTAGCAGCTGGTGTGGAAGGAGACATCCTGAAATACTTTCTCCTGATGAGGATATTCATAGTGACTATTTGGCTCAGGTAGACTTGGCTGCTTGGGCACTACCTGACATTCAAAGTGTGCTTGAATGTTCCCCTACTGTTCTCTCCCTGTTGCTTTTCATCACGGCACTGATAGGTCCCTCGGTTTCTCTTGGCTCAAGGTCTGTACAACGATGTTCTCATTTCAAACACAGATAGATTATGTTTTGCCCTAGGGGCCTGGAATACATAACGAGAGCTGGTTGACATTAGCTGAATGGGAAAACTTGTGTCAGAAAATGGCCTTTTTAGAAAATGAAGTTTTTGTTAAGCTGAAAAAGGTTATTTGCTTTTTTTCCCAAATGTTTTGGGGGCTTAATTTTTTTGTGGAGATCTTAAGCAATTCATCTAGTTCACTTCTTGTCTTTAATTTTTATTTGGTTTCTACTTGTTGCCTTGGAAATCTATTTGTGGTTGCGGTTATTTTTCTTTGGGCATACATTCTATCAATGGACACTTCTCTTTTGTCTTCCTGTGTGTAAAAGACTACATTGTCATTGTGTTGCTTGTCTCTCTTTTGCTCTTTCTTTTTCCTGCCATGAAAGCTCTCCCTTTTTTCCTTTTTGGTTATTTAACGTTTCAACCTTTTCCTACTGGCGTGGTGTAGAGAACTGTTGTATTTTTTCCTTCCTCCTTTGTGTTCAGCCATTGTACTTCCCTTGGCTTTGTGTCACACCTTTAGCCATTTGCCACACCTTTCTACTTCTGGTTCTTTGAGTCACTGTCCTCTCAGAGTGTCTGAGAGTGGTCAGCATTCTTATCTTATTTAAGTGTTAAACTCCCCCAGGCATCAACTTTATTTTAAAATTTGTGATGAACAAGGAAATTAAGATCCTGTATGGGAACCAAAAAAAAAAAAAAAACAAAACCCCAAAACCCAGAAATCACAGCCTCTGCTCAAAATGACAATTATGACAATTCACAGTTGTGTTTTAAATGCTCTCTGCTGTTAAATGTAGACTGCCCTGGGAGATAGGATCCCTAAGCTGACTTAGAAAAATGAAAGGCAAAGACCAAGTGAGCAGAACTGTTTCAATTCTTTGCAGAAAATGGAGAAAAAAACTCACCAATTTTGAAAATAAAACTTGGGAAGTTTTGCCTGTTGATTGATAAAGGATCTTTGAATGCCTAAAATGTATTTGACGTAATGAAACACATTCAGAAGTAACTTTAACTGAATTTAATGAGTTCAGGTCTGTTAATTTCTCTAGTTTTCTCAACATATTAGTGGGGTGTATTTTAGAGTCAGATTCTCTGCCACTTACTACCTTGTAGCTCATACCTTCTTAGTGGTTACCATCACATTTTTACTGGACAAAAGGCTAAGTTAGTGCTGACGGAGCACTTCATGTCAGCTAAAAAGCAGCTGGAGGCAGAAACCCTTCCACTTGCACAGATGTTCTGTGAAGGGATCTCTGTCTTAGGTTTCTGCTTTAGATTTGCTTCCAAATTCAGGGCCAGACATTTTTAGGTATAGGTGCCTAGAGATGTGATTTAGGATGATATTCAAATTACTGACATTCCAAATTTACAGTGGCCAGGAAAAGGCAGAAGAGCAAAGAAGAGAAAGTATAAGAAGTATGTTGCAGGCGAAGTGAGAGAGTAGTAGGAATTTCAGTTCTACTACCCTGTAAATTATTCACACGTGCCAGCTGGTAATTACTTATAATGAACATCTATAAAGCACTTTGATATGCTCAGATGAGCAGTGCTATAGAAAGTTTGTCCGCTGTTTAGATCTAAGGGATAAGACACTAGTAGAAAGGCAAGAACTACCCATATAATTATCTTCTTATGATATGTTGGCTCACTGGTGCTGTACCTAGATGTGTTATTAAAGAACCAGATTACTTTTCCAGAGTGTGAACTTCAGAGGCAATAATCTAATGATGATTCAGGTTAAGGAGTAATGTGAAGAACTGACAATTTCTGACTGTCTTGTTGAGCGTGGAATTTGAGTCCTTTCTTTCCCAAGGGGGTGGTGATGTCATTATTATCCTTGAATCCATCTGTCCAGCTGCAAGACTCAGCTGAGCATCTCTTGTACCCATCAAACCAACGATCAAGCAATCTGCAAATCTGTAACTTGCCTTTGTCTGTCATCTGAGTTGTGGAATGTGCTTAATTAGATTTTTGATCTACAGATTGTAAAAAGATCCCTTAATGAAGCAGTTTTCTACTGCTTTTTTTTCTACTGATCTTTGTCAGTGGCATCCTAAGCTGGATCCTTGATTGATTGATGCTTCCCTGATGTGAAGCATATCCTGATCCCCCCGCATTACTCTACTTTGGAATGGGGCAGCATGGAATGAACTTATATCATGTTCATGGCCACGGCACATGCAATCTAAGTGTCAAGTTTTCTTCCATTTACAGTAACATTTCAGTACAGAGCTGCCAGTTGAATTGGAACAGGTGACATTAAAATTCTTCATTTCTAATCCTTGTGAGCATCCACTTCTCTATTCCTACCCCACATCTTTGCCTTTTTGAAGAAGCATCTTCCTCACCTGCACAGGGTGCTGTTGGCATCTGTTCAGGATCCAGTAGCCAGTTTAGAAAAGTTGGCTGTGGCCCTGATGCAGCAGAAGAACTTATTACGAGCTAAATTTGTGCTGTATCAAATTAAGGGAAAATGTGTTAAATGGGGGTTTAGCCAAATTAAGACCGGTCTTATTCTGTATAATGTATGGCTGCTCCTCTCCCTCTATTTTGTATTAGAAATCAAAATCAAAGTGGAAACGAAGTAGCAGAATAGAGAAAGGAAAGAAGGAAGGAAGGACGGAAGAGACGTGATTAAAATAGAGCTCTTCCTTTTATAGGTACGTGAGTTAGGTCTTTTTGCAACACCAGTTGAAAGCTGGTGACATTTGAGAGTTCAAGATCAGTGAAACGCCAGTTGGAGGTTAGTATCAAGGAACATTTTTTTAACAAGTGTTCCACAATGGGCCAAAGCTAACAAAAAAAAAAAAAAAAGGCTTTCCTTCATACATGCTTATCATTTGAGAAGGAAATAAATCTTTCATGGTTAGTGTGTCTTTGCATTTTATTCACAAAATGACCTGTGTATTCATTGTATCACAGCTTCAAAGGGGACTCTATTCTCCCACAAAGATCATGGTGGACCTTTTAAGTTCCCATCTCGGGGCAAAACTGCTCCAAGAAAAGAAAAGGTTAAAAAAAAAAAAAAGAGAATGTTAAAGGCGTGCTGTAGTTTTATCATCAGAGATTGACTGATAAATCCCTCTATTAGTTCAATATATATTAAAAATACATGATAAGCAGCCATTTGAAAAAGAAGATGTGTGACCCATCTCCACATGGAGGAAAGTCACAGTTTCCATACATCTGTCATTTTAAAAGATTGACAGATTGTGCAGCCCATGGGAGTAATTCCATGGGACTCACTGGGACTGCTGAGGAAAATAAAACATGCAGCAGCTGCATGGCCTGACCCTAAGTGGGCTACATGTACTAAAAACTGTATAGATAAATCACAGCAGGAGGGAAGTGTCATATGCTAAGAGACCTTCTGCCATCCAACACTGCCAGCTGGAATTCATCCCAAAGGACAAACCAAATGCTGGGCTAGTGCTGGGCATCAGCAAGGTCAAAGAGACCTGCTGGGATATACCACCTGAGGACTGGGTCCCTGAAAGGATGGACACCTTTGGCTGATGCAGGTGATTGTATAGATCCTGCTACGGATGCTATTTGATCAAACTACTTGTACGCTTAGTGTTGGGACATCTATGTTTGAAAGCAGTACAGGAATGGAGCTATGGTCTCCCATCCCAGTTAGCTCTTTGATCTGGGCTGCAGTAGGGTCCAACGATCAAGGATGGATGTATGAAGCAGGTGTTCTGTGCTATACAGTGCTCTGAAACTTCTGCATGACCTCTGGCATGTCCCTAAACCTCTTTGTTCACAGTCTGTGCAGTGGGGAGAAAGGCTCTTCTGTACCTTCTCAGGCTATTGTGATGATGAATATGTTACTGATTGTAATGAACTCATACTGGAACTGTGGGAGCCATATAAGCGTCTGAGATAAGTAACAAGAAGCAGATGGGAAAGGGCAGTGCACTAAAGCTTTCATTGGCAGAACTGCATCTTTTACATCCTGCTGAGCTGTACCTGCTGCTGATCACAATGAACAACTTAGGCCCTGAAGCAGGAGGATTGATATTCTTTGTATTTTATTTTTATCCAAGCTGGTAGAACGTGAAATGCTATCTTACCTCTTCTTAGTAGTGTCTAATCCTTCCTGGGCTCTGTCTGAGCTCTTTGTCCATGGAATACCATGTGGGAGTGAGTTCCACAGGTTAATTACATGCTAAACAGTGTTTCTTTTTTGTCCGTTTTCAATGGGTGGCCCTTAATTGCAAATTGCCCTCCGGGTCTTGTGTTATGGGAAAGAGTACAGAGAAAGGGAACAAGTAATTGCCCTTCTAGACGTGATCTCCAGCGTGCTCTCATGTATCTACTCTCCCTCTTTGTACCTTCTACCCCTCATCATCCCAAAGCTTTTCATTTTCCTTCTAATGGATTACTTTCTTCCCCTTGTATAATAATGCAATCTACTTTTGCTGCCCTCCGCTGTGTCTCTTTCCACTTGGCCTTTTTAGTGACTGAACCTGAGCACATTATTCCAGCAGAGGATGAAATCTGCTTTTACACAGAATGGCAGAACGTTATCTGAATTACTGTCTAGCCTCTTTTTCATGTTCTTCTCTTTGGGGTTTTGTTTGGTGTTGCAGTCTTCAGGAACTGCTAAAAAATGGGAGCAATTTCTGAGGAGAGAGATCTAGTGACATTCTGGGGCACGGTGGGAAAGTGACACCTGGATCACCAGATGTCATGGGTCTTCAGGAGATATTTATGGTAAACTTTCAGGTGACTGCAAAGACATTGGAGCTCATTGGTGATCTTTGTGTCAGGATGAACTGTGTGCAGAGCAGAATCTGAACCTGCTCAATTTATGCAAAATTCCCAAAATATGCTGACAGTTTATGAGTGTTATTAAATGTAGGAAACAGTTAAATGTTATCTTCTTTGAAGATCAAACACCTCTTTAGCCTGTAAAAATCTTGAAAACATTTCTGCTGATAGGAGGAGATTGAAGTTTGCTGTTTTCTTTTATGAAGAAAAGCATATGTGTCTAAGAAGAGCTGCATTGGACAATGCCCGCTAGGAATCGGTGATCCATGCCAGCTCCATCCCTCCAGAATGTCCGCCTGGCCTGGCCTCTCCCTAGCAGTCCATCCACAGTCAGAGGTGGCATTTCATGGAGGGCTGCCATGAGCAAACTCATGAAGTAGCACTATTTTTATGGATACATCTTTCAGTTTATCAGGTGAACGAACACATAGATCTCATTCATCATGGCATACGGAAGTCAGCGTTGCAGTTTGATGGCTTTGCGTCACTTCAGAAAGTCGTGTTGATACCAACACTGCAATCCTATCATCCTGCAGTGTTATGTTACTGCATGAAAATGATGACTCAGACACGCTGACTATTACATTTCAAATCATTTTTTCTCTGGGAGAAAAATCTAGATTAGATTTTCCTGCTCTCCTGTCTGTCCTCTCTGCCATAATTTATAAATAAGACAGTGTCATTCTTCATGAATTCCCCTCAGTCCTTAGCAAAGAATATGATGAAATTGTGTGAAGATGTACAAAGATATATTTATGACCAGATCTTCTACTGTTTTATATCAAGACAACTTATATCAATTTTGTAGGGCTGTGCTGTTTTATACTGCTGGGATACCTTGTCTTTTGTTAATTCATACTATCCTAATCAAGTACTCTGTTTACACTGTTAGTTACAGTGCAATTCTCACCCTCTACAGTTTCTGAGATATATGAAAAATTAGAAAAAATACATATAATGCCATGCTCTGGAGGGATTGGAGAAACAGGAGAATGAGAGATGTGAGGAACTAAAGCTATGTAGCCTAGGAAAGAGAGGACTTGGAGGGATGTGATCAAAGTGTATAAACGCCATCTAGGGAACAATACAAATTGTTCAGGGAAAGGAATTATTTACTCTCTAAATGTAGTGGCACAAGCAACAATTGTCTTGGGTTGAATGAAGGAAAAGTTTGAGTTAGTTAGAAAAGTTTCTCAGTGATGGGAATTAGGATGTTAATACCACAAATTGGTTATATGTACAGCATAGTGTAACACAGTGTTTGAGGTGTGGTGTGTGCTGGACATTACTGCTGACAATCTTGAACCCAGATTAATAAACTTTAGAGATCTTACTTTAGAACTCAGTTTAAAATACTAAACGTAAAGGTGGCATGACTGTCATGTTTAATACATTTTAAAATTTACAACTTAATAAAGAGCTCAAATGTCAATTGCTGGCCCTATCTGTAGGAACATTTTCTCTGAAACCTTGGTTCCAGTGGAGCTCTAGCAATAGTGGTAGTCAGGTGGAGAGCTGAAAAATGGCAAGATCATTTGATTTCTAAAGACAAAAATTTATTTCTTCCTGAGATCTGAAAGCAGAAAGTTCCATTTCCATAATACTAATTCTGTAGGAGATATTATTCCATGAACTTGTGATTTTTCAAGGTATGTTTGTTTGCTTACATTGAGCAAAAGATTTGCAATTACAGCCATAAGGAAAGCCAGTTGAAGAAGTTGATGTGTTGACCTTTAAAACGCAAAGAACTTTGACATAATCTGAGCTTCCCCTTATCAAGGCAGTCAGTCTGTGCTCATTTCCAAATGACGTTTGACATGTTTTAAGCGGAACTCTTGGCCAAAACATCCATCAGGAGCAATTCAGAGAGTGATGTTTTACAGTAGCCAGGCAAGCATTGGAGCATGACCTCGAAAGAGTAACACTCCAGTCTGGGGAGACGTGGGGTCACCTTCAGCAGAAGTGCAGTGCTGTGAAACAAATCATAAATCAATAAACATGGCCAAGGTCTTGAAAACAAAAGTGAAAGGTGGTGTAAACATATCTCAGTATGATCTCTGGGGGACTTAGAAGAGTGTTAGAGATTTCAGAAGGACTGGTGAGGTCACCTGGAAAGCAACTGCAGAGTTTGGAGACTCCAGAAATGGATCTTGGCATTGGCTGTCTTCTAAATTGTTTGATTTTCCAGGATCCTGAAATAGAGAAGCCAGGAACAGTCCAAGGTATATAAATGGTCTGGCAGCCTCAGAGATGTGTCTTAGTGCTATAGTTTCATATTTAGTGCTCACTGTATACTCCTCAGCTATCTTAGAACTATCCTGGTGTCTGACCAACCTCACAGGTCCCTTTACTTGTACCCCTTACCTTCTGGCTGCATGAACAATTTTCTGCCAAGAGAACAGGGTGCTGGATTTTCAGCATAAGTGTGTCAAGGTACTGCCTGTGTGCAACCTTCTTATCCTTGTTGAACATAAGGTAGCTTGTTCCCACCTACTCTTGTAAAGTCAGAAAAAATGAAGACTTGAAATAAGCTGCTGTGCAGGAAGTGACATCAGAAGAATTTTGTGGGATAGGAGGCTGTTGGGAGCTTACTTTGGGAATTCTGTTGATATTACTCAGTACAACAGAGCTAAGAATTCAGAGAGCACCTTGAAAATATCAAACCTCAAGGCAGCCTGGAGGCAGTGAGTTTTCCAGTCAGTGAAGTGCTAGGAAGGCCATTTCCAGATGGAAATGAGTGAACTTTTATTTTTTTGTATCTCCCATCTGGTCTTTCAGGAAGCATTACTGAGTCCAGAGTATGGATTGCTTAATACAGCTCTTCATTTCCCCATGGCAAAAGAACACATTCACCCTCACTTCATGCTAATAAAACCCATTCATCTAAACTGTCCCTGGAGCTAGTATCCCACTTCTAAACTTCCACTTGGTGCCCACAACTTAGAAACTGCAGCCTTTAAATCAAGTTGTTGGGTTTTATTATTTCCCTCCCTTGACATGTGTTAGTTGAGAGGCAAGCCCCCACCCAGATCTTTAGTGGCACAATAAGTTAAAAATAAATAACTAATAGATCTATACACATTAAAAGTAAGATTTGGAAGTTGCAGCTTGCTTCCAGAATTAGGGAAAAGAAAAAAAAAAAAAAAAAAGCAAGCAGAGGGAGCAATCCAGTCCAGTAAAGCATCACATGACTTCAAGGCTGTATTTATTCATTCGAAGTGAGGTAGTTAGCAGAGGTGCTCAATATGTCTCCCAGTTCAAAAGCATGTAAGTTTTGCAAACAGCTCAGATCCTTGTTTGTAACAAGCTGCATTTCTGCTTGTGCAATAGTTTGTGAGTCAGAAAGTCTACCTGTAACCACTCTACTGCTCTCGCATCTGAAGTGGACAACAGTCTTCTGATGGGAAACAAATTTTTGGAGGGAAGAACGAGTTTGTATGGAGCCAAAGAGAAGGTGAAAATCCACCTTCCCAGTTTGTTCTTCCACTTTCTGCTTTTCTTATGTCTTCTACTTTATGCCTCAAGCAAAGACTCTGTACTTGAGAAGGGTCTTGCACACCACGAGATCTGCAGTTAGGCCTTTTCCTTCCCGAAGTTATCAGAGCTCTTTTGCTGTTCAGCACACAACTGCTTCAGTGAGTTAGTGTTTCCAGAAGCCTCGTCACTAGAGACTCTGAACACTGTCCTGAGTAGCTCAGTGGGAATTGGGATGCAGACTGAAGGATGGAGCTCATGACTTAATAGGCTTTTTCTCTGCAGAGCTTCAATGGTGCTACAATTAATTAAGCTTTTCTTCTTTAGAGCTCTCCAGGGGAAGAGTCTACTAGGCTAAGAGAAGCTTTCACTCATTCTCACCCTACATCTTCACGTTCCTTCTTCCCAGCAGGACAATTTTCATGTCCCTGGTTTGAACCTTCCTTGTTTGTAAAAGAGCCACTTAGTGGTAACACTGTTAATTACAACACCTGGAGGGTTCACTGGAATTTCAGGTTAAATGGTACCCAACCAGTGGAAAGCATTACAGGCGAATAAACCAGTTCTTAAAATGAAGTCATGCCCAATTTTTTTCTTCTTCTGCTAACTGAAGCAGTCCCTTCCCATCATGCTTTGCATTTAATTTCCTGATCAGTTTTACATGCTATGCACACTTCATGCAATATTGGGTTTTAGACCTGTTCTCACCCTCTTTGTCACCAGTTCTCTGTGTCATCTTTCATGGTCTTGTTCCAGCATGGCCTGACCTTCAGCAGCTTAGTGGTAGCCCCTGGCTAACCCCTCCCTTTATAAGTATTTTTAGAGGTAGAATAGAGAGGAGTCAGCAAAGGGGAAAACCTCAACTGACAAAAGAGAGGGTGACTGCCTTTGCTGGCCTCTTGAGCTTAATCATAATGGCTTAGTCTTGAAGGATTAGCAGGAGAGAAAGGAGCGGGGTGAAGGTTTTGAAGATGAAGAGCCATAGCATGAAGACCCGACTGAGCTATGGAGTTACATCCAGAAACTTAGATAAAAATATCATGTTTAATTAAAATCAGATTTTGTTTAAATAATAGTGAGATTCCTTTTTCTGATTCCCTTTGCAATGAAGCATGTGCCATAACAGCATCTGCAGCAGCTTGAGAAATCAGCGGAGGGTACGGATACTGGAGATGTCTAAACATTTCTGGAGGAGCTGCCAGTTGGCAAAGCAGCTGCCCCCTTCTTTTGGGTACTAACTGCTTTGGGAATGTCCCAGGCAGTTTGTCACCGTTATTAAGATGAGACCAAAAGCACCTGTAGTGGAGGGGTGGGCAAGAGAAAAGGGTAAGAGGAGACAATATCAAAACCACAGAAATTAAAGGTGGAAGAAATGACTTTGAGAGTGGTTTGAGTGCATCATTTAATGAATGAAACGCCTAACTGACACTCAGGCCGTGAGCTTTTCTAATGTTTGGTGTTAACCACTGAGAGGTGAGGAATTAAGAGTAAGAAAAATATGCCTATACCTTTTTACTGTCTAGAGACCGTTTTTCTGTTGGAACGACATGAATACTCCTTTTCCAGTTTACATTAGCCATTTACTCCTGCAGTCCCTTTTGTTGGCGACTCATTTGAGCACAGTCTGGAAATGAGGAATGTTGCCATCTCCATGATTAATGGTTTCCTCCATTGAATTGCAATTACAGGTTTTAATCAGTTCATTATTCCACCTAGTTTTTTGGGCCCTGACAGTTTTGCCGTGGAAACTAATTGAATTGGCTTCACCTCAAGGCTTTCCCACAAAAAGATCTTGTCTTGCCTTTGGGGATTGTGGGGGCTAATTGGCCAACTCAGGTTTAATTTCCTCTTTTCCAACCTGACAAAAAAAAAAAAAAAATAAGGAAAAAAGGATGGGGATTTACTTATTTCCCAATTCCTGCTAGCCAGAGAATCCCATTTTCTATTTCCCTTGCCAAACTCTAATTCCTTTCAAGTGCAAGATGTGTTCACTGCTAGAAGTTCAACTTTGGATAACAGTTGGGAACTCATTGTTTTATTCCAAATTGTTAATACTTTTTCCTTTCTTCAAAGGGTGATTAACTTTCAGAAACTGCAACCATTTCTTCCCTGGCTACTTTTTTACTTCAACTAGTCTGATGGGCCATGTTTATAAGGAAAGGTTCTGTGACCAGCAAACTTCTTTCTTGCAGCTTCTGTTATAACTCATCCTTCAATTTTGTTTTTCTGTGTGCCTTATCACTTGAATTCCAAGATGAATAAGCAGTAAATTCCCCAAAGAACTACACTCTCAGAAAAGAATTCAAATGAGTGGATACTTAGTACTCTGTACAGCTGCCAAAATGCTTACAGTTGAACTCCATCATACAACACAGATGTGATCCCAAAGAAATCTCACATCAGCTGGAGTCAGGGTGAGTTGTTAACGCAGTGTGAGAAGATGTGTAATCAGTAGCTGCAACAGCCCTCCCAGGTAGAACCAACCTGCTAATCTTTCAGCCTCGTGGAAGTGCTGCTGTTCACTGCTTTTCTTCTCTCCTCTCCTTTATTTTACAGTAGGTGTTTAGGTCACATGAGCCAGATTTTCAGAAACGTGCTCTGAGTGTCCATTCCTCTTGCTGTATTTGCTTGGGAGACTGTCTTATTGGGATCTATCTTATTCATATTGTGAACTTTAACTGAAAAGGGTGGGTTACAGAACAGCTATGGTAGAAGCCCAAAAATGGTAAAAGATAAAAAAGCAGCTCCTAGTGATGACACTCACATACTACGTGGGATTTTCAGAGCCCTGAACCTTGGGCATTTGGACTCAAGAAAAGAGTTTGTTTCTCATTAATCTATGGTTTTACTTGGGGCGTGTGTGTATTTTAAAGTTCAGTCTCCAAACTGGAAGTTGGAGCCAATTCTTTTTCCTGTATATAGTGCTGGATTCCTCCCTGGCAGGGCTTTCAGGTTTCTTCTTTGTCTGAGAGAGAAGAATTCAGTCCCTGGCTGGGATGCTTTGGAAGGGGGTAAAATCAGATCATGGAAAGTTGAATATGTTTTCCTACCAGTTAGGTTTGGAGATGGAGATTTTTAAAGAAGTGAATGTATTAGGGAAGCAAAGTCTGTTATCTTAGGGGTTTTCATTTTTTTAAACATTTTTTCTTTAATGAATCAAAGTGTTTCTGAACCTACTTTTTCATCACAGCAGGAGTCACTAGCCAATATAAGTATCAGAGAAGAGGGCACAGTGGCATCCTAAGTTTCATTTTCCATTGGTGCTTTGCTGTAATTAGAAGACTTTCCGCCTTGATGGGAAAGCCATAGGCTACGAGGCCAACACAGAAATGGGGCAGAACCATACTATCCACCTCTGATTCAGGTGTCTTTTATTAAATGATAAAACCATAAGTTTCCATTTCACAGCAAGGGTTTAAGGCTGCAGTTAGAAGTGAAAAGGTGCATCATGCTGGAAAGCTGATTAAAAATATATGCTGCATATTAGCAGAGTGCAAATGGAATATTTTTTTTTTTTTAATTCTTTAAGTTATTAAGGCACATCAAAGGTCCTTGCTTTTTAAATGATGAAAGAACATCCCATACTTTTAGGCAAGGTTATTAGTGATATTAGTATCAATAATATCAATTAGTATCAGAATCTTTTGATATGATTAACAGGGAATAATGTTCATCTGGCAACTCACAGTGCAGTATCCAGAAGAGAGCTTATTAAAATATGACTCCCTTCCCCTTCCTCCACAACCCTTTGGCTTAATTACCTCATTAATAACAATGCAAGATCCAAGAAGTGACTTCCTCCCGGGTGCTTCCAAGATGTGTCGTGGAATTACAGACACCAGCAAGACAGAGAGATATTTATGTGCTCTGACCTCGTGTGGGAAGAGGGGATGTAAAACGGGAGAGAGCCACAGGAAGACAGCAGAGTCTGGGAAGTGCAGCGTGGCTTGTGATTGCAACCACATTTGAACGCGCTTCGCAAGCAGAGTGCTTTGTGAGCTTAAGAGAAACAAACAATAACAGTCCCTCTAACGTGCAAAGATAAAGATCTGTTGTTTAAAGAGCACACAACTGTATCTACCACCTCCTGATGCTTTTGACAGGAATCGCAGAAGGAGCAGATTGGATCAGCAAAACTTCACTCAGCCCTGACAGTTTGATTGCACTGCTGCGGAGGATATGACAGATGTTGGAACAGCACGAGCAACTTAAACAAAATGCATCAAGCACAAAGCTGGTGCTCAGCCTTTCCTCCACTTAAAATTGTTTGTAGTCTCTGAGGGGTCAGAAAGTAGGGGCGATGGTTTTACATGTAAGGGGAGGAACGGGGGAGAAGGGGAAGATTGAGACAAGTGGGAAAAAATTGCCTCCAAATGATGAAGTGCCCAGCAATGTCTGACAAGTGTGTGGAACTGGAAACATGCTCTTTGCCTTTCGTTAAATTATTTGGAAATGAATCATAGCCAGGGCACGGGAAGCTTTGGAGATTCATCGAGCAAGCAGAGAACAGATAAACAGACTTTACAGCCTGTGCATATGTAAAAATAAGGAGAAGCACAATATTCAAAGGAGACAAGGGGCTGATGTTTGGCAGCTCATTCCTTCCTCAGATATTTACCTACCTGTAGCATTGTTTTCAAGTTTGCTGAGCACTCCTCGCTGATTTTACGTACTGTGCTCAGCATTTCTGAGCAGGGAGACAAATTGGAAGGGAAGTATTCAAGTCACATACCAGAGGATCTGATGTACAGGGTAGGCATGTGCAATGCTGACACGTAGGTGACAGCATTTCAGAACCAGTGCCTCACGTGCCACTGCCAGATGATTAATTCAGCCTGTACATCCAGTGAGCTCTTGCAAGCAGCATCAGACTGTTTTCTACATCATGAGTGAGCTATTGATTTGCCTCCTATGGCTCATGGAAATCTCTTCTACTCCCTATTGCGGGTACATATGTGAGGTCAGCTGTCATCACAGAATCACAGAATATCAGGGATTGGAAGGGACCTTGAAAGATCATCTAGTCCAATCCCCCTGCCAGAGCAGGAACACCTATATCAGCACACACAGGAACAAGTCCAGGCGGGTTTTGAATATCTCCAGAGAAGGAGACTCCACAACCTCTCTGGGCAGCCCGTTCCAGTGTTCCATCACGCTCACCGTGAAGAAGTTTTTCCTCGTATTTAAGTGGAACCTCTTATGTTCCAGCTTGCACCCATTGCCCCTTGTCCTATCATCGGCTGTCACTGAGAAGAGACAGGCTCCATCCTCCTGACACTCACCCTTTACATATTTATGCACATTAATGAGGTCACCCCTCAGTCTCCTCTTCTCCGAGCTAAAGAGACCCAGCTCCCTCAGCCTTTCCTCATATGGGAGATGCTCCACTCCCTTCATCATCTTTGTAGCCCTGCCCTGGACTCTCTCAAGCAGTTTCCTGTCCTTCTTGAACTGAGGGGCCCAGAAATGGACACAATATTCTAGATGGGGTCTCACCAGGGCAGAGTAGAGGGGGAGGAGAACCTTTCTCGACCTACTAACCACCCACCTTCTAATACACCCCAGGATGCCATGGCCTTCCTGGCCACACGGGCACAGTGCTGGCTCATGGTCATCCTGCTGTCCACCAGGACCCCCAGGTCCCTTTCCCCTTCACTGCTCTCCAACAGGACATTTCCCAACCTATATTCATATTTCCTGTTTGCCATTTGTTGTTTATCATTATAGCAGTATTTATTTCAGTGTGGGTAAAAGGTAATCAGAAGCTCATAAAGTGAAGTAGGTGGTAACACCAGGTAGATATAAGGAGTATATGCACTGTGAATGTGTTAACTTCTTCCACAGTACTATGAACACACCACCAGCCTTACCCAGCTGTGGTCAGGCATGGCCACAAAATGACCAAGTAGGGCAAGAGGGTCTTTGCCAATGAGCTGACTACACTTATATCATGAGAACTTTAAATCAGATTTAGCGTGGGAAGGGGATGAATTTTTGTGCAACAGAAAAGAAGCAGGGTATTAGGAACCAATAAGGCTGCAACAGTCTTCATTTTTAAAACACAGTGTTTTCCCAATCTTTGTACACACCCATATTCTAATAGGCTTTTTTTTCTGCCAGTAGTAGAAAAAATTACCTAATCCACAGCCCTTTCCTTTCTCAGATCTCTCCTGTAGATATATTTCCTGTGGGTGCCGCCAAGATGGGAAACAAACGAAGGAATAGGATTTTTGTAATATCATAAGTTCCTGCAATGTTTTTCTTTATCTTTACTTTCAAGTGCATTCCAAGCAGGTGGCAGGTTTCTGGTTTCATTTATTCACAAAATGAACTCAAAACTCCCGCCCACGCTTTCCACTTAAACTATGTTGATCCCAGGTCTCCTCTTCACAGACTACTCAACCTGGTCTCTGGATTGTCTCCTTAGATCAACAACAAATATCCTGCAAAACTAAGCCAGCAAACCACACATCGTGTTTCTTAGGAAGACCATAATTTGCTAACAGGCTGAGATTTTCAGGATAACACTGTATTGTTGCTTAATATATTACCATACTGCTTTTATATTCCAGCCCACTCCTATGCAAGCTCTTAGGGGGCAGGGTTGCTCTCACTTTGCATCACATGTAATGCAAAACACAGTCATTGTCTTTGCAGAGAGAAGCAAGCAAATACCTAAGCAAAACACAAGCTTTTCTACTTACTTTTTGCACGCTCCAGACCTTCTGTAGTTGAATGACATCTATCCAAAATTCAGGGCACAGGATATTCAGACAACCCTGGTGCTCAACTGTACAGGAGTATGTAGATTTAATAGTTTAGGCTCATCTCTTTCTATATTGATAATTTTAATACCCTTCATCTGTCTCTGCTCAAGCGTCACTTGGTATGTCCCTTTTCAGCAGCATGATGCTTTGCAAAATGTAGCCTTTTTATGTAAAATCTGGGTGTATAAAAAGAGCTGGTTAGGTATTCTCTTTTGTAGTTCATGAAGACGTGAAAACACTGCCAAAAGATGATTGATTAACTTTCGTTACTTATGGCAACAATGTCTCTATTATCTCCCTCCATTGATTTAAAGGGTAGCTGCAAAATTTAGTTTAGACTAGACGCCTAAATCCAGGTGGCTAAACTACCTGAGATAAATTCTGCTCTTTCTTGCAGTGGTTTAGTAGTTCATTTTGTACACGTCTCCCAGGATGACAAGATGACAAGCCACAGTAGTTAGCAAATTGAAGGCCAAGAACTGGAGATATTAATGGGGAGGGGG
>VXBJ01002186.1:785633-826517 GCA_013400055.1 Nycticryphes semicollaris | reverse complement strand
ATTTTCATAACTTTAATTCCTCTAGGAGGAACTAATTTTTATGGGAATCTGGCATCTGGGACAGGTGTTTGGAGCTCCTTGGTTGTTTTTTTTTTTCCTTCCAAAAGATTTTGCCCATCTCTAGAAATCTCATGTAAATGAGAAAGATTGCAAGTTTTCTGCTGTGGCTGCTTCCTTGGCTAGATATGACTGGAGTAACAAGCAGCATAACAAGTACAGCATGACATATGGAAACAGCAGTACACAAACATACTCTGTGCAAGAGAATCCAAATCACAATCTTGGGCATTCATTGGCTCAGCTAGGTTTGGCAAGCAGAATGGGGATTTATAAAAATAAGGTTGTGCCTTTCAATGCTTTTCATCTGATTTTATGCTAAAAGAAACCTGAGGATCAGAGCAATGAGACACTCAAGGCTAAAGTCTCTGAAATCCCTGCAGGCCTTATTATGTGTATAAGGAGACAGACAGCACGTATTTCAGGGCTGGGGAAGCTATTGCACTTGATTTAAGGGTAATTAAAGTGTGTGAGTGACAGCAGAGATGACATGTGATACGTCAGACACCTTTTCTCCATTTCGCTTCCTGCTTGGCAAACTCATCTGCATGCTGAATGAGGGATAATGTCTCACAGCCTTCTGCCTCTGCCCTCGTAGGCTTTCTGTTCTGCTTTCCCTGTTCCTCCTCACAGCTCTCCTCTACTCTAGGATTTCAGAGAGAATATCTGGGTTTTGCTAGTAACTAGATCCTTACTCCTTCCATAGGTAAGTCAACAAGAAAGCATTTACTCCTACCGGTAGTTCTTGGTCATTCTCTAGAGTGTAAAAATTACCAGTCTAGTGGGCCATCAAGACGAAAATAGCCCCTGAATGGAAATATTTTTGTTAGCTGCTGTCTACCACTCCAGTGCAAATGCAGCAGAAGAGAAGGGACGCTGTACTCATTGGTATTTTTAATCTGCCCATGGCTCATTTTGATTCCGATTAGTCAACCAAAGCCAATGTGAGAGTGAGGATTCATCGTGAATATTGAATTCTGGAAGTAAATGAGCCTGCACTTGTGCCCATGGTACATGCACTGCACAGCCTGGATCTCATGGCTGGCAGACTTGGGACAGACAGGCATGGGAAGACACAGGTAGGTGTTCTCTTGCACTGACACAAGTAGTTCCATCCATGCTGCTTGACACTGGAGCGTTCAGAAAACTCTTGTCGAAGCCCCATTTCTAAAAGACGTGTCTTGAGTATCTTGTAAGGGGGTTGAAGGCCATCTATGGTTGCAAATAGATGTATTTACATTAAAGTAGAAAGACAGAGAATGCACAGGGAGTTGATAATTGTTCAGATTATTCCATCTGCCTAATCACAGAACAAAATTACCAGCAGACTTGAGTTCACTGCAAGCGAAAACAAAAAGCCTAAGGCACTCACAGAGCCATTAAAGAGAAGTAAAGGTTTGGGCTTTGACCTGTGATGGTCATTTGCCTCCTTTGACTGCACCTCTAAGTTGAGCTGAATCAAACTAAAAGTGATCATGTTCTCAATTGTATGTCTCTGTGGGCAGCAGGTTGCCAAAGGAGGGAGGACAGCAGTTCACGTATCTTAAAAAGACACAATTTCTTTTACTGGCTACTGATTGAAAAGGATGCGAGCAACATAGCTACGGAGCGGGGGGGAACTGTAGGTGATGACAACCTTTGAGGGTGTTCACCCTGTGAGTGATGACAGCATTTGGGGTTTTTCACCACTTTGATTTCAGAAGGGGGGATTCAAGTTGTGGAAAGGATACCGTTTAGATGCGAGTGTTTATGAGTGAATGACGTTCCTGAACTAACCTGTAACAATAAACAGTAGTTCTGGAGTAAGAATCTGCAGGGAAACGTCCAATCCTTCCTCTGATAAATGTCACTCCAGTAGTATTACTTTTGTCTCCTATTTCTGGAAGTAGAACTGAGGGGTTTAGGTTAAAGAAAGGTTTGGAAGAAAATTGAGTTAGAGAGTTGGGATCTATGTTCTTTGACATGACACACTAGATCAGTCTGAGCACTGTCACATCAGAAAATCAAGCTTAAGATGCCTATTTTTTTTTTTTTTTTTTTTTTTTTTTTCCTAATACCTGACATAAGGACATTCCTGAAACCAGTTATTCAGGGAAAAAATAAAATAGAAAATGTCTGAAGAAGGACAGGGAGGGAGGGAGTGAAGACAGCTTATAACACAGCAGCCTTGGTGAAATTGCCAGTTACCAAACATATTTAAGTACTTTTAGATAATAAGGATTTTTTTTTATTATTACGTTATATTGTGCCCATATGCACTTCTGGGCACCCCACATGTTTGTGTATGGATTCTCTCCTTTGCTGTGTATCTTTTGAAGCAACATGTGTAGCCAGTCTCTCCTCCCATCACATCATCTTCCCAGCAGCGATTTCCCATGATAAAGGCTTCATGGCTCACCTCCCTCGAGTAAACAGAAATGTAGCGAGGGTCTGGTCTGAGGTATTTAACAGAGGGGTCAATACTTCTGGTGGAAGGAGGGGTGCTCATACAATGCTGTAATGACTAGCTGTCAGGGAGATGCATGGTGTCCTTTCAGCAACAGAACACAAACAGATGAGGGTGACGGTGGTATTTCTCCAGTCCCTTAATTAGAGCTATGTGATAGCAGAGGCACAAATGGAGATGTTTTCCATCATCTCTGGTGAGGAGGGAGGTAGGGCAGAGAAGCTGGTTTGCTTTTGTTAGCCCCAGGCATCCTTTGCACTGTGATAGTGTTCAGCTCCTCGTTTTTATCACTCTCCCTTTAGCTGTTTATTTCTTCTTTTGTTTCTCCCTGCATTTCTTTCCCTTTCTTACCACCCTCAGTTTCCTAAAAGGAACTAGTTTTCATTTTAAATAGTTGGAACCTCCTGTTTCTCAATAACAGACTTCCCTAACCCAATTGTTCAGAACTGCAGTAAACTTTAAAGACCGCCTGTAGGGTTGTTATGTACAGGTCGCTCAGCGCTGCAAATAAAGGAAGCTGAGACACAGAGTTAGTGAATACTCCTAAAAAGCTCAAAAATTGTATTCCCAGCTCTGGACTCTCACCTGTAGGTACTGTGTAGATAAGCGAGCTCTTTTGCTCCATGTCATGTCCAGCATTGCACAAGCACAAACGTGATGCAGTGAATGGACATCCGGGTCTTTAGAACATACATTTGTATCAAAAGTGCTCTACAGAAAGCAAGAAGGCTAGCTTTATTTCTAGACCAAATGTGAAGAAATTTCAAAAAGGGGGAAATAGATATCTTTTCAAGTTCTTGTGAGAGGGAAAGAGACACCCACTTCATTCATCTCTCTGCCCCTCACAACCTTTTCCTCAGATCTAGTTTATCACAGCATCAGCTGCACTCTCTTCCCACACACACCTTGGAAGCAGAAGCTCCTTTCAGCTGATTGCACTGGGGAGCAGGGGGGTAGTCTCAGACCTCGCCCCCCAAAGCATCTCCTCTGGGAAGTCCAAGGAAATGTAAAGTCCCTTATGGTAAATTCAGAGGTTTTGGCAGGTAGACAGCAACAACAGGAGGTGGAAACAGACAGCTGTGAAGGGGAGGAAATGGTGATATAAATACGTGTTTAATTGCAGTTTAATTACAATTACTTACTAGGCAAAGTTTATTTAAATGCAGTGTAATTAGAGTGAGACCTTGATTTAATCACAGTCTTATCAGATATGGTTACTACTATATTCCTTTGCTTTCTCCTCCTCCTCTTACATTCCCTTTCCTGAACTTGCCCAGGGAAATTAAAAGCCAAGGCTTGAAGTAAGCAGAAGGTATCCATCTTGGAAAGTTTTTAGTTTCCTGAAAATTCAATTGCCAGGTGGCTACCAGCCCAGAATTTTCTCCCTGGAAACTGTGAAACCCCCACTCTATCCTGGCAAGCCGTTATTCTTCCTTAGCAGCTAATGATAATGGATCCTCATTAGCTGGGAATGACTTATCATGAATATAATTCATCACTGATGGCAGACCTCATAACCCATCTGCTCACAATGAGTAAATTATATAGCCCAGTCAGAAGAGATGGATTGTTCATTCTGATCTACCTTTGGAGCATCTCCACATCCTGTTCCAATCAGTAAGTACTTTGTGTTCGCTCCGTGATCTAGGTGAACATGAGGAGAGACATTTGGGTGAAACCTCTTGAACAGCTGACCCCGAATCTCATCATTCACCATTTTCCCTCTTTCACTGCTGCTTCTTCCTGTGCTCCTTGCCATGGGTCTGGGCATGGCAGCAGCTTACTTATTTAGGAGACAAGCACTAACATCAGACATCTCCTGTGGACCTATTGATATGTTCATGGCTTACTCCTGCGTGAAGAATTTCCCACTCTAATCATCATAGCACTTGGCTCTTTTGTGGACGTTGCATATTTAAAACTCTATTAAGTAGTCCCAACCAGAAAAGAAAAGGGGAAGGATGGTTTATTCTTCTGCCTTCCTGAGAGCCACATTGTCTCCTCTCACCTTCTTCCCTAAGGGTAATTCATAATGTGCCTGAAAGCTGATCCTCAGAGCACAGTTAATGCGGTCTTTCACTATGAAGAAACTGAGGCATAGAGTAGTCATAGCTGGTAGTCTACATAGACATGGCAGGCTGTGTGAGATGGGAAATATACACAGCAATTTGCCAAAAACACACGGCAAACTGGTGGTTGGGCTGGGATAAGAGTCTCTGGAAGAGCAGGGATTCAAGTATTCCTTTTTGGTCTGCTGCTGGAGTCTATTCCTATTGCTTGTACATTGCTTTGAATTGAAACAAACTTGAGGATCTCCACTTGCCTCTGTGAAATACACATCGCATCCTGTATCTACATACTGGTATTATCCTAAACTCTTCTTGGAGGAATCTTAAATTCTGAAGTGTACCAGGTGTTTTTGGTGCAGAGGAGTGGTGTCCAGTACGCCACAGTGTCAGCCCTTGGCAGGAAATTCAAATTTCTACCACTGCCTCACCTGACAGCTGCCACTGAAGCTGAAATATTTTTGCTTCCATTTAGGGATCTCCTGTCTGTTCTTGGACAATTCTAAAGAAGGTCTCCAGAGGTTCTTTACACTCAGGATGTAATCTGGTTCCCCTCTGACGTCCATAAGCTGTTGGCAAGTTTGTAGACTTCAGTGGAAATATAATTTGCTCCTTCCTTGTCAATACCAGTTAATTCATGTTGCCATACTTTGGATCTGTCTCAGTCTTTTATCCCAGCCGCTCTAAACATGGGAAAGAGTTAATGCTATCCATAAAACTGTAAAGCTGTTCATTAATTAATGCATATTTTATTCTGCCATTGAACCATACTGGCCCTGCCTGAAGGAAAATTATGAACTGCTGGGGTCTTTGCTCAGGCAACCAAAACCAGAGATCTGTAAGGCTTTTCTCTCCCTCCTTTTCTGTCATAGTTGTCTCTGCTTTCTTTCTTTTTCTTTCTTGTTTTCCTCCTCCTCTCTTTCTTTCGGTTGCTCCTGCTATTTTAATAGTCTCTGATTGTTTCCAGGTGACCTGACCATCTTTTGTACTGTTTTTGTCACAATTCATCTGGATGAGAAAAAAGTAGGAAGAAAAAAAAGCAAGAAGAGGTTTTAGTTTTTACTGTCCTTCATCTCCTGGCCTGAAAGCACCTGCCTCTCCATCTCTTTCAGACTGGTGCTCTTAGGGGGAAGGAGATCTCTTCCCATCACAGGCTTTCTGAGGGCTGAGAGTCATGGAGTCTTTCAGACCCCTCTGAAGTGGGTAAATAGGCTCTGAAACCTATTTAACCTCTTGTGCCAGGCCTCGCGTTGCAGATCACAATGAATCACACAGTCAAATAGATTTTTTTCCCCTCCTTTAATATTTATTTAGTAGTGAATTTTTAATAGGGAAGGACTTTAACTTGTCATCCTGAGAATGCCAGTTGGGCAAGGGAAGGGAAGGGACAGACATAGAGGAATGGATGCAAAGCAAGGGGGGAGGGAAGAGAGGAAAGGTGAGAGGAAGAGAAAAAGGGAGTAGGAAAGGGAAAGGGAGAGGAGAACAGGGAGGCAACAGTCACTGCAGCATCTTTGTCTGAAGATGAGTTTCTCAGATAACAGCATCTCCCTGCCCTCACAGCAGTGAACAATTCACACACAGCAGGGAAGCAAATAAGCCTAGGAAAAAGTCTTTGACCCAAAGGTACTTGTCCCCTTCCAGAGTTCATTTTTCACATCTAGCCTTTCCATCAAAACAAATAAATTAATCGGTGATTTGTGAGCCTGATTTGGCAAAAAAAAAGGAAACTGTGGTTGTGGTCCAAAATCCATAATTACATTCTGGTGCTGTGTGTGACTGAGAGAAAGGGATAGAGAGTCGCTATGGAGAGACAGATACCATTGACTAGATAAAGAGATAGTGTGGAGAGATACAGCAAGTGCTTCAGATAGATGACAAGCATGAGATGGAGTAGATATATAGTTAAAATTAAGGAGATGGATACTATGAGAACACATGGGAAGATACCTTGGACAGACATACTGTGAATTGGTGTTGCAGGAAGAGGGATATTGATACATAGACAGACACTGTCTGGGAAAAATTGGTAAGGCAACAAGTAATACTGCAGCTAGACACATAAAGATTGATGCTGTTGATAAAGAAATTCTATAAATAAATAGTACAGAACCATATTAGTAGCCTGCCATCTATGAATATTTGACCCATACATCTAAGAAACTGCAGAGCACCTCATCCAAAATAAACGTAACCGAGCAGCGACTAGATATGTGTGTGATCATACTGTTTAAACATTTAAGAGATGTTAGCAGCTGCACAAAACCAGCAATTTATCACCTGATTCAAAGCTCATTTCACCCTGATGGGCACATCATTGATGGCCTGGCAACAGCATGGCAGAAAAGGCCAGGCCAGCAGGTAGACAATTAAGTGCAGAAGCAACATTGGATAAGTAAATGGAAAAATACAGTATTTGGCTTTCACAATTGGAAATAGGCCACAATTCGGGTATGAGCTTCTGCTTATGTATCCAGGCTTACCAAGGGATGACACAGTTCAATATCATTTCTACCACTATGCCATACTGGCCCAGGCTGCTGTACTAACCCCACAGGCTCCTGTAGGGAGCTCCATTCCCAGCTCTCCTCAGCTACCTCATTGACCTCAGCGAGCCGTCAAAAGTCCTGCTACTGTGTGTCCTGGCAGCAACACAGAACATCCTGTTCTCCTGTAATAGTCCTTGGGCAAGAGTTCTCGTCTACATGGACACCTATTCCCACTGAGGCTCAGGCTCACTCCCATGCCTGGCAGATGCTACGCAAATTGAGAGCCTTTCCAGGGAGGCAGATCCTGTTGTGGTTCCTGTGGTCAGTCCTGAGGGTGTCTGATGATGGAACGTATTTTGGTATTACACATCTTTCAACCCTTACTGTCCTGTCTCACCTCAGACATCACCTGAGACTTAAATAGAGCCTATTTCCTTGCTGTGGTCTAGACTGAGATTTCAGTATTCCCACTGAACGGATTACTGCTGTGTTTACCTCCGTAACCACGTCTCCACCCTCTGCCTTGGTACGATCTCTCCTTTTGTGGACTGCTCAGCCCCATGTCAGGGGTGCTGTTTATTAGGGGGCTGTCGCTCTCTGTTTAATATGTGTTATCACCCTGCCCTTGAAGCAAATGAGTCCCTTCTCAGGGTGCTGGTAGGCATCCTCCAGGCTACTGCTGCTTGTTCAGCACAGTCTGCCTGTGCTCTGAACCCTCCAAGAGTTTATGATGCTCCTTATAGTCAATCTGGCATATGCCAGAGTTGGTTTGCTCGGTTCATTTTCTCCATGACCTGAACAGGCCCACTGTGCAGGCCCACAGCAATGGAAAGACAAGCACATTAACCTCTGTTCTTCTTCCACAGCACCTCTTCCCCACTACAATTAATGCTTTAAAGCAGTCCTTACCACAAAGTGTTTGATTTCAATTCTTGCTGCTACAGGCATTATATTAGGTACATGTTTTATATATCATTTGATCTAATGTGCACTCCTAAAATCTCAGAGAAAGAACTCCATAAACTGTCTTTTAGCTTGCTAGGAATGCTGCCTTTAGGGCCCAAAAGCTAGTTCATGTGGAGAAGAAGATATTCTATATGTTTTTAATGACTTCAAACACCAAATTAAATTTGAAATTAGCATTGAACTCTACCATCTATTTCCAGTAATGATGCTTAATGTTATTGTGAGAGAATCAAGTGCTTTACATGGTACATGTCAATCAAGTCTTATTCAGGAGGTTGTCCAAGGGCTCTTGGGTACAACATGCTGGGAAAGTGATTAAAACCCTGTCAGGTTAAGTGAGAATAGTACTTTTGGTTTTCCCCTCTCCCCTTCATTTCAATCTTTCCTGGCTGCCAGTTTCTATCTCCAAGGATATATCTTGTAATAATAATAATTGCTTGTTATCAGTGGATATTTTCCAGTGCAGAAAAGATATCTAAATCCAAAGTCTCCAACAGAGGAAATTGATAGGTCTGAGTTTAAGGAGTGTTAGGTTAATCCATCTCAAAGAAGACCCTCTGTAAGAAGTGAAATGTTAGGCATTTCCTGACTGTAGGGAGTAGCGTGGGAGAAGGGTATGCCAAGCTTCTGAGGGGGCAGACCTTGAAAGCAACAAGGGCATAGACAGTTCAGGAAATTTTCCTCTTCCTCAACTGTCTCCCTGCAGACCTCCCTTGCACTGGGAATGTCTCGAGCAGCATGAGAAGGTGGAAGGAAGCATCTCTCTGAAGCTAGCACTGTACAGTGTTCAGAGGAGATGATTGGGATGATTTTGGGTTATGGTGCCTGACGTTGCTCCTCCATCATCACAGATCTTTGAACATAAAATTTTCCCATTTTGCTTAATGAATTCACCCTCAGCAGCTTAGGTTAATGTGATCCTAATGGTGTAACTACTTTTAATTTGGGGCTTTTTTTGCCTAAACTCATAGGAGGCAGTTATAATAAATACACATGTCACAGAAAGATAACCAGCAGGATCTGTGCTGTCTTTCATTGAGACCTGTTGCTAGGACCATGGCTGGAAAAGGCTGCCTAAGGGATACTCTGGATGGGTGTTTGCAGCCTCTTGCTCTGCACCTTCCCAAGCTCCGTGCTTTCCCAGACCCACAGAAGCAGGCACCACTCTTCCAGGAGTGCCTTCAGCTTCCACCATCCCTTGCTATAGCGCCCATCCTTGGACTAAGTGTGTAAAGCTGATGAGAAAAGTGCCACAGGCTCTCGCTGCTGTTGTAATTACGATTGAATGATTGTCATTGCACAGCAAGCCTTACTCACTAGAAAACCAGGAAATACTCTGAGTTTTACAAATGAGGGATCTAGGCCTCGCACCTTTTGACACAGGGCATATTTCTTATGTCTTGCATTCCTTAAATTTGCTCCACCACCTGTTCACTGAATTTGGAATTCTTCGTTTCCTGCTCTAAAAATGACAAGATTTAAAGCAGTGTTGTTCCCTGCCTCAGAAATGGCTGCAAAATTAGCAGTGACTGATGCTCTTCAGGAGTTCAGCTGCTCAGCTGGGACACACTGGTGCAGCTTCGTGCACATCAGCAGAGCTTTCCCTGCGTAAATCATCAACCTGCTTCCCTGGCTCTCAGAAAGCAGCGTGGGGTGTTTTAGGCTGCAAAGCTTGTATGCAGAGTAAATGCATTGTTATTTAAAAGTGATTCATATTGTTGGGAATTCCAGAAAGGTGAGCTGATTGGTGGGTAAGCAGTGGAGTGTAATAGCCCTGAGAAAACTGCTGTGTAATAACAGCTTTGATTCCTTGCAGGATAAAACTGTATAATGTTGCCATCCTTTCTGTACCTTTCACGTGTACAGCACTTCATACACACTAAGTGTATTACTTTGTCATCTGGACTGATATCTGGTCTGATACTCCCAGGCTTTGCTAGTCTGCTTGTGAGAAGTATGGAGTTTTCAAGCAAAGTTTTAGGCTTAAGGTAACGTCTAAATTATAGATTTCTGAAGTCGCCTTGGCAGTGTTTCTTGATAGGCTGCTTTTTGAGGTAACCTGATAACCCATCTTGCCTCAGAAATGCTTTTTCTCTCTTTGATACTGAATTGCCTGTATCATGCACCATTAAATCTGACACAGTTTATCTGCAGGTTGGCTGTGCAGAAAAGTAGAAAGTCCAGCGTAAGCTTGGCAAGCTCAGGCTAAAGTCAGCAGCAGTCTGCCTTGGCTGCACCTGCTCTACCATCCTATTATCTTCACCATTCCAAGATCCTGGGTTCTTCAGCAGCACACACTCTTTTTTTTACAGGGTTATGTTACCGACACTAGCAATGCTTTTGTGAGGGCATCTGTGTAAAGCTGGCGCAGCAAAAAATCTGTAGAGAAAACGGTGCCATCGTGATTTGATGGAGAAGAGGGAACAAAAAAAGAGATTCTATCACAGTGCTCAGCCATCAGGAACCCTGTATGTATTCATGAATATAACCTTCCCAAACACATCCCCTCTGTAAAGTGTGTATGTATGTTCTAGCACTTGGATTTGTGCTGTTGGTGCTGGCAAATATAATATTTGAGGGCTTTTTCAATGCCTTGGGGGACAATTCATGGGTAAGAACAATTTGCGATCTGGTCTTTTCCTGGCGTTTCAATACCTGGAAGACAGAACCCACCATAAGAAGAGCACATGCCACTTTCTTTTGGTGCAAGAAGCAGCTTCCTGAAGCAAAGAGACAAAAGGAAAACATAAATACAAAGGCAAATGCCAGGAAAAAACAAGATTTCCTGACTAATGAGGTTTTCAGGTCCAGTGGAACCAGCATGCACAAGTCCTCAGCCTTTGTTTCTTCCAGCTGGATGGCTGGCTTATTCTGCTAGCCAGGCTAGCTGGGCAGCTTAAAATATAGAGGCCAGACTGGGTACAGAAAATCCGGCAGCTGGCGACAGTTTCTTTCCCATTTGAATAATCTTCCCTTCACTTTTATGCCTTCAGTTGTTTTCCGTGCTGCAAGAATTACTATGTTTCTCTTTGAAATATGACCTGGCAGCTAATCCTTGCTATTACTGAGCACCTCTCTCTCCTCCTGATGTCAGCAGGAGTCCTACATCCTCATCATTCCTCCAGCTAAACTCTACATTCCTGCCTGCCAGAAGGGTGAACACTCACTTCTTTCCCTAATGGATCTGGAAACTTGCTATTTTCTTTACTCAAGTCTTGCTTTGCTGAGAGGAAGTTTTGGACCAGACCGGCCAAGGTTATTAAGCACTTATTTTCTTACTGCTTTCAGTAGAGAGAAAGGCACTTACACTGAAGAGGCAACGAAATAACTTTGCGTCCTCATACAGAGCAGACAGATGGTGGACACACCTTGGCTTTGCCACCATGGCAATAATCTCTCCATCTCAGAAGCGTGCTGGACCCTGCTGTGTCCGTGTTACTGGGGAACTGGGGCAAAGAGAAAAAAGCAGTTTGCTCAAAGTGACCACGAGCCCAGTGAGTGGAGAACCCGTATCTTCCAAACACAAGCGTTTTAACCTCATGATTCTATTTCCCCCTGATGAACAGTCTGACATATCTCTTCAGTCACTCAGTCTGCACACCACAAGAACCAACCTTTTTATCATTTTTGGTTGTAAATCCAAGGGTGATGTTAAATGCTTAGGGTGATTCTCTGTGAAGTGATTGTTTCACTGCTCTGCAAGCTGTGCTCTAATTTGCCCCATCCATCCATCCGTCCAAATACATGTCTTATTTTGGCTAAATGAATTTTTTTTTGTCAGTTTGTATTGCTACAGCTATCATTCAGAATATGCTTGATTCTGTGATGGTTTGGTATTTTTTTAAGGATTTTAGTGGGATTTTATGTATACACTTATAAATATAAAAGATTTTCACATACAGAAAAAGTAAGAAAATGTAATTACAACTTTCAGGTAAAACAAATAAAGCATTTTGGCAGGCATTTGAAAAATTGATTTTTATAAGATATTCAGGAAATACTCATGTTAATAACGGTTTAAAAAATTGCTCCCTGCTGGGAATTGATGAATGCTACAAGCTACAAATGGATTAGTTTGAAAACAGCATCTCACCGTTATACAGGTGAAACTTTATTAAATACCTACAACAGGAACACAGAGCAGTATTGGGAGATCTATTGTACAATAAACAGCAATGGCAACTTTTGTATGTGCTTTACTATCTTCTTGTTGCAGGGCAGTGCCGTCTCCTTAGATCACAGCAAATGGTTGTTGTTTTTCCTCTTTCCTCTGTTTACTGGGAGTCATATGTTCCCAGCTGGCAGGTCCTACTGGCACGAAGGATCCCTTTAAGCCCTGTTTGAGTTCTGAAGTAGGAGGATGAAGGTGGTGCTTCATGTTTGTCTCGGCGCTCTGTGCCTAATCTTCTTCTTGTGTGCTAAACCACTGAAATTCATCCTTGCAATTCCTGACAGAAAAATTTTAGGAGGCAGGGAGAGCATAATGAAATATTTGCTATTCTTCATGAAACATCTGGCAGGGCTTTGGCAAGATCAAGGAATTAGCAACAGTTGCCACTTATTTGCTGTAGCTGACATTTTTTGTTGTCCTTAATGGAGTCCAAAGCATATGCAAATCAGCTGTGTAATGAGTGAGGTTAAGCAAGGTTTTAGATTTGGTTCCATATGGTGTTAAAACCGTAATTGATTGGAATGTTTTGAAATATATTGGATACGGGTGTTCAGATTTGTTTTATCTGAATCTCATTATGTTTGAAAAAAAGATTTAGGATGAGGGCAGAGGCTGAAATTTTAACCTGGGTCTATTATCGGTTATCTGTGATCACACATACTTCATTAGATGTTTCTGCTATAAACCCCACTTCAATTTGCTCTAAAGGTAAGATAGATTTCTTTGACCTTGCCTTCTCTGCCTTTTATTCTTATGGGTACACAAACACACAGTCTCTCTCTCTCTCTTTCCTAATTATGATATTGAATAAACACACTTATTTTCTACAGGAAGGGGTGAGAGAACAGAAGTTACGTATTAAGTTCAGAACTTTTTGCACCACAGGAAGTTTCTCAGATCAGTTATGATGAGCATCCCTGGAATGAGATACATAAATTTTGTGGGGGATTGTGATTTTGCGGATTTGTGCTGGATTAATTTCAAGAAATCTGTGATAACACAGGACCTTGTAGAGATTAAGTTACTTTGAGAGGTGGCCATGTTGTCTGATGTCCATCGGCTGGAACCTCTTAGACTTCAGTATTTTGCCATCACGTTAGCCTTAAATTATTTGTTTTCAGTGTGCTTCAGAAACTGTTTTCTGTGACCATCAAGTTGAGATTTGCCTGAAGGCTTTCCTTAAAAGCAGAATTCAGTTGTAAACCAGCTGTTGAACCCCCACATGGTGCCATACCCTCTCCCCTCTCTGGACACTCCAGAACTACAGTCATTCTTTTTACCAGAGCTCAGTACTTTAAGTTCTGATCATTGTTTACCCACTTGAAGATACGTGAATGTGAAAGAACAAAGAGCTATGCAGGAGGGTTTCTAAACCAGTCATTCCTTACTTTAAAAAGTACAAGAGTGAGGTATGTGTGGAATGTCCATATTTCCCTACTGAGAATTCAAGATCTTAACTTTTGGCACACGGTCTTGCTTTTAGCTTCTAGTTTAAACCCTCAAATCGATGATGCTAATATCTCATATATTAGACAACCACTTCTGCCTGCCTGTTGACCATCCTAATATATATCAAGCCCTACCCAGATCATCTAAGTTCCTCTTCAGATGATGGGCTCCTTTGTCAACACTCACCTGAAGACCAGAGTCAAGGAATTTGTGTGCCCTGGTCAGCAGTCAGTTCTTTCCCTGTGGTTGCTTCCACTTGAGTTGCAATAGCATCAGGGTGCAGTGATCATCTATTGTCATCTCTCAGCTAGCTCTAGGAATTTTGTAATGAAAGTTGTGTTCTGAATACAGAGCAAACCATGTAATTGTGTGGATGTGTAGATGTGTGAGTGTATGCATGCATACATACACATGTATCTATTATTTATGTATCTGTAAGGAAAGATAGATAAGGGGTGGCGATATGCTTTGTGTGCTTGTATAGATATATTGATATATTTGCATATAGAAACACACGTATAGGCATCTATAACAGATAGATTCTCTGAAACATCAGCGTGGTTATCAGCTAATAATAGATTTTCACCAAAAAAAAGCTGGCAACCAATATATTGCTTTCTCCTCCAAGAGGTACAGTGGTAGAAATTCAGTCATATACAGCAGTTATTAATTTAGTCAGGTAGGTAGATGTCTGTCTGTCATCTGGTGTGCAAGCAAATACTTGTATGGATAGGTATCTGACCCAAAAACCACCCTGTACATAAAACAGATATGTAAATAAAACACAGTCTAGACATGTCTTGGCCATCTTAAAACATCTTGCTTTCAAAATCCCAAATCCTTTAAGTCACTCACAGAGAACTAGGGGATATATACATGTGAAACTTGGACTCTTGGAATTAAATATATAGAGCAATTAAAAAACTTGAATGAAATCAGTGGAATCATGTGAAACAGCACCAAGGGAAACAAAAACCCAGGAGAACCTGCCTGCCTTTACATTATTTATCCTCAGCAGTACAAATTTTCAGCATCTAAGCCAAAATATTTCCACAGTTCTTTCCCCCCTACAGTGCCAATGTCTCAATTACTGGAAGCACCCAAAAGCAATTACAAAGATTCCAATAATCTTCCTGTATTACTCTGACTGGACTGCTAAGTGTCATCAATAACACGATTATCATTTTGAGAAGAAATTGCTTGAGATAGAGACACCGTGAGAAAAGCTCCCAAACACTCTCAAAATCATATTTTCAGCAACTCTTGCATTATTCAGTGTCCTAATGAGTTCCAGTACCCTTACTAAATACCTTTCCATGTAGGGGTTCTTGACTGCACATATTTCCACAGGAGTCTTAAGCTGTAGAAAGCCAAAATGTCATGTATTTTGGGAGCATTTCTTTTGATTCATAAAATCCAAGCCACTGACAGTGCTTGGATAGACATTATCCCATCTATTTTATGTCACCATCTTATATTTCCTGTGTTTATCTCACATTTTTAATGAACATAACAAGATCGCAACGGACCAGATTTTAAACCAGCTACTGTTAGTTGCTTCATTGGAGCTGGCCATAAATTTCTGTTCAGCATAAGACTGCAATATCTAGCCAAAGGTATCAAACAATAACAATGAGATGCCTCACTGGTACTTGTTGGATAAGAACCACTAATTGATTTCAACAGCAAACACGTGCTGGTCCAGAGCTGATGCTATGTGATATTGTTTCCTTAAATAAAGTTTTAGTGCCATATGAATCTAAAAAGCAAGACCAGGAGTAGGCTTTCACAATGCACTCTAACCCAGGCTTAGTCTCCCAAGAGTGCCTGAATATATCATGTGTCTTCTTATAAAGCTCTTCAACTTGGTTAAAACTTGGGTTCCAGGTCTTGAGCTCTGGAGTCCAGGAATTTGGTCCAAATCTCAAGAACGTAGTGCTGTGTAGATATAGACAGTCATGGCGCAAGTTTTCCTTAGGTAAGTCTTATGTTGCCAATGAGTTCACACAGAAGCCAAGTCTGGATGCCATTTTAAGGTGAATGAACTGTTCCCCACTTGTGCAGAGTCACTGGTCACGTTTAGTATGACTGAAATTTAGCAGGTTGCATAGTATGTCTGTGCAGACAGAGCCAGAGTTTACCAAGCAGCAAACTTACAGAGTCTTCAGTGTGTCACCCAAGCCAGACACTGCACTGTGCAGGAGAGTGAATCATCACAAACCAGAGAGAGTGTACAAGTTCACGAATCTCTCCTAAGATACACACAGGAAGTATGTGCTGAATTGTAAATGTATTAAAGGAAAAAAGAGACAAAACGTATGAACTGCTGAAGGGTGAGAGAAAGCAAGCTTGTTATCTTTGGGGTCTGCACCAACTGTCATAGCTCCATTTAGTGGCTGACTTGTATCTGTTCAAGTCAGTGGGTTTTATTAATGTATACAAGCCTGCAGCTATAAGAATGCTAAAGATGCAGTGTTAGCCCTTCACTGATGTATAGATTAGTTCTCCATTAGGAAGAAATTAACGATTGTTCATAAGACTGAATCCACAGCCTTTGGCTCCTCACCAGCTTTTCCATCCTGCAAGTCTAAAGACCAGTTCATGTGAATGTTATTGGTTAGCATTAGAAACATGGCTGGATTTGACCTGAGATATCTGGAATCCAGGAACGTCATGTAATGTCAAGCTAGTACCCTTGAAATGTGACAACGATGCCTACTTGTCCTCTAAACAAACTCATCTTTTATGGATCAAAGCTGTACCAGTGACATGGTGTAATTAATTAAATGCAGTTCTTCATGTTCATACAAGGGTTTTCAGTTTCCCAACCATGTGTAATGTGGAGTCTGTACTCAACATTTCCTCTGCGCTTACAGCAGTCATCAGCTATCTACTCGCCAATAAGGAGAATGGAAAAAGTCATTCCTGAGAAGTCTAAGAGAGTTTCTGCTAGATAGATGTGAGTGAAATGCTGTCCAGGGCTAAATTGTTGCAAGCATGGATGAACGTTAGGGGACAGCATTGGCCAGGAGTCAGCCTGTTTCTTGCTCTTTATGCTCTCCCTTTATTTACAAGTCTTCCCTTCTCTCTAAATGATAAAGCCCCACTTGCTCCTTACTTATCTAACTGGTGCACCAGACATCCATTTTTAATCTGGCCAAATCAATTATAAATATTACAGCCTACAATTACCCTGGGAACTCCTGAAAAACTAATTAGTACAAGTCTTAGCAATGAATTACACCTTTCTCTTGGCTATTTGCAGCAGGGAGGAAAAAAAACCCCTCACAACCTACACTCCAAACAAGACCAAACATCTCTCAGCCATAGCAAACAGAATTTAAGGCAGCATTTAATTATGTTCATATTGTTTGTGAAAGGATGGGCCATGGTGGGCTGAAAGCCAGGGCACCTGGCATTGCATGGGGCTTAGCACACATTTTCTCAGGAGATGTTGTAAGAGGCCAAAGTCATGTTCAAAGAGTCTTTGGAAAGGGAAAGCTCATGGGAACCTACAAAGTTCATATCATTATTGTTTACTGTGTAGCAACAGAGGAGGCAGATGCAATAGCTCTTTAAGCTGAAACCCTATTGCATCAATACATAGCTGATTCCCTCCCCTGGTGAGATCAGGGACTAAATAGAGTCTTGTCTGGGCTCTTCTGAAGCAGGAGAAGAAGCCAGGATGGTGTCTGGGGAGCTCCTGGATTGCAGAGATCAAATTAAGAAGACATTACAAGGTGTGCACCACACCTTGTACCAACTGAATCAAGACACAAAGTGCAGATTAAAGCCCTTCTTCGTTGGCATCTTGTTGCTGTAGTGTATTTCTTGCAGTTGTAATTGCCTAAAAGCATCATAGGTGTTTCATGTATGTCCTAAAATACTACTTTATGAAGCTATTAATGGCAGGATTGTACTCTGGGATAACTGCAAATGTGTCTGCTTAAGCTTAATTTTAGAGTCATTACAAGTCTTCAGAAGCAGGGTTGCTGTAAAATACTTTTAATAAAACATATGGATTCCTCAAAAGCAAGACTGTGCAAGACCACACACCCTTTTAGATTTGGTGACATATGTGGAAATTTAACGTTAAAAATGAAGAAGGGCAAGGCAATCCCAATTCACTGCAGAGTGAGCAGCATACCTTTAAAAGCTGCAGGACACTTTACTTACCAGCATGTATATAACTGTTCATACACTTGGTACAACCTTTGGAAAAGAACGAGTGATTTCCCTTCTGCACAGGAGATAACTGCCATCAGGGAACTCGCCAAGTTCTCCAATCCCTGAATGAGTAGATTAAAAACATCCCCTTATTTCAGGTGAGCGCTGTAATTTCTGAGAATTTAGCCTGTTTGGACCAGCTATAAATGTTTTTTTCTGCCTTCTATTCTCACCAGAAAATGTCTGATATCTTGAAAAATTTCAAGGAAGCTATTTCCTGCCTTATTTCAGTCTATGAACTGTATCGGAGACGTGCTTGGCTCCTTACACGCAACCATATCCCTGCACTGGGCAGCTTCCAAAGGTTTGGGATATCTCATGATGGAGAGAAGGTTTAGGGAAAGGAGAAATAAGGTTACAGGGTTATTATGCAGCTACTGGCATGCTATTTTTCACTACAGGAAGAAGATGAAGAGGTGTTTGCTTGTTTGTTGATATATTCTTCACAGGGAATCATTGATATATCCATGACCAGCAGTGGTCCCCAGACTTAGCTTTTTCCTCCTTTTTTGTGTGAAGCATTTAAACCACTCCACTCACTTCCTAGCTTCACTCTGGCAAGACTGCAGCAAATTTCACAAGAGTGAGAGGAGCAATATGGAAAAAAGTAAATGCTCCATTTCCTCCTCTAACGCACTGCAACTGCAAGGCCTGTCAAGTGAAGGTCAAGCAGCAACCCCTGAACAATAGTCACAGATTCCCTAAAAGGGACAGTTGTCAGTGCCTATTCTTTCCAGCACAAAAAAAATAAAGCACATTCTATTTTGAGGCAGTCAGTAGAATATACAGAGAGTGAGTGACCTGCCCCACAAGCAAAATATGAGTGAAAAATTCCAAGAAATTACTTAGGAGATCTCTCATTTTTCTCTATGCCCTGGAAATGCGTGCATGAGTGATGGAGAATTATGTGTGGAAGAGAGATCATCAGTCATCCCCACGTACCGCATGTACCTATAGTTTATCAACCACCACACAGACTGTTTGTCTCATGTGCAGTTCAGCAGGACATCTGATTTGCAAGTTTTCTGTCCAGCTGTGACCTAACAGGTAGGCTGACTTAGAATGAGGGGTTTGCAGGAAGCATCTGATAGAAGCATTCTTCAGTCATATTGGAAAGCTCCAGTTATGCTGATATGTAAGGAGGGACTGGGATCCCTTCTTTTTCTTCTCATATTAAGTCAGCAAAAAACCAGAATAATTCTACAGAGTACCAAAGCTTGCTTGCTTTCCAAAACCAAGCAAACAAACAAACACACCCACATACAAAAGGAGAACTAATTAAGATCAAGTCATATCTTAATAAATATGCAAATTAAAAATCAAAACAAAGAAATTCTATTTATCACATCATAAAGTTGCAAATTGCAGTTGTGGCTCCCATCGGTCGGAATAGATGAGGGCTAGAAGGCTGTAGGTTTTGAATTAGAGATCAACCAACATACGTACATGTTTTATTGTGATAGCTGGGGGATGTTGGCTGTAGATATATTACCAGCCTTCCCTCCCCCTCTTCTGTACTGCGTTCACGTTCACTGCTATTCATAGACTGTATTTGTCTTGGAGTTCTCTAATGTAATGTCATTGGTTTTCCTCATTGTTTACCTTTGGTAAGACAAATCATTATTCTTTGGTAAATCTTGTTTCGTGTCCCTTAGGGTTTTTCCTCTTTTGGGGTTTTTGTTGTTGGTTTGGTTTGGTTTGGTTTGGTTTTTTGAGGGGGGAATTCTTTTATAGCTTTTAAAAATCAGATTAAAAAAAAAAAGTAAACAAACAGAAATACCAAGAACATGCCCCTAACAAAAAAAAAAAAACCCACAACTCTTTTTGGAAAAGCAAGGCATACTTTCCACATTGTTATGTAGTAGTCTAGATGTTGGCATTTCTGCTTATTACCATGTTTTAGCAATTGCATTCTCCCCTAAAGGAGATGGTCTTTGTGATGTGGAGAAACAGCATGTAGACTCTGGTAGCTTCATTAGCGGGACCCTAACTGGCTCCCCAGCACACCATGTGCTGCCACCTCTCCTCTTTCAGAAGAACCTCTAACCTGCTGTTTTCAATCACCTTGTTTGTATTGCTATTCTGTGTTTTAAATCTTCCTGCAGCAGGAAGGGAATTATTGGGATGGAAGGTTCCACATAGTAAGGAGTTGTAGGTGGTTTGTAGAATTTGGTAGTGTAATAAAGAGCCTTTCAACTTTTAAGTCACTAGTGTGATTACAGCCTGCATTGGCAGTGAGAGGAGGTTGGCACCACTGATTGGCTCTTTGGTATCTCGTTATCTGATTTGTGGTGGTGGTGGCGGCATCGATCCAGTGAGTATCAGTCCATATTGAAGAAACCACCACTCCTAAAGCCAGTCCTAATTGACTTGCATGTTCACTGTCACAGCAAAGGAGCAGAGGGCAGAACAAACTAGGGAGAAAGTCTTCTTTCCTGACCTCTAAACATGGTCTAAGCACATCCTCACTTGCGGGGAGCCTCTCCCTGCGGTGTATCTGCTCAAGCATTGAATTGTCGTGGTCTTGGTGTTTTGTGTACTTTGTATATAGGCAACGTGACAGCACCCATCTTGGAAGGGAGAGCTTTTGAAGTCCATTATAAAGGTTCTGTGCATAAATACTTGCTTCGTAAAGATTGTCCCTTCAGTTTTCAGTGTAAGGAAATGGCAGGTTTATGTGGTTTTCTTTTCTGTTGTCTTCTAGATTTCCTTTCCACAGTAAAGCACTTCTGTGCTAGAAGTTGTTAAAAAAAAAAATCAGAAATCCAGTCCTAAAATCATCTGAGGTGTCAAAAAGTTCAGAAAGGCCCTCTGTTATTTAGTTTTCCCGCTTTAAGTAATAATAGGAATATTTTTTATATTGTAATCAATAGTAATACAGATGTTTGACCTTCAGTTCCTAGGTTGCTAACTGAATCATTCCACCTGTAAACTATCAGTGAGTTGGGTGGCAGCTGTGCTCTCAGTGGCATTAGCCAGCTCCTCCCAAACATACAAGAGCAGTATTAAAAGTAGATATGCTTTGGTTCTTTTTGATTGCAAAGCTGCAGGAGCAGAGCTTATAAATGAAAAATCTAGTTCTCCTGAGTTTAGGCAGCTTTGAACATTACCATAGGTAGTTGGTATCGTGGTAATTCATGCCATGCCTGCATCTGAAAAAAAAAAAAAAAAGAAGAAACAAACCCGATGGTCAGACCGAGCCGAGGAGAGACCACTGCTTGTTGCTGGTTTTGCTGGGAAGACTGTCCTGGTTTGTTTGTTTTGTTTCATATCACATACTCAATTTCAGAATGAGTTCTCCCTGACCCAGATTTCTGAGCAGACTGAAGTGGAGCCAGAAACTGTAAAAGTGCATAATTATTCTTTTATTTATTTTTAAGCTGTACGGCTCTATTAAGCTTTCAGAGAATCCTTTATACCCAGCCTTTGAAGTAAACTAAGCCAGAGCTCAGCCAGAGAAAGAGAAATAGGTTGACACTGCTTGTTTCTACTCGCAGAGTAGTCTGTATACAGTTAAGATCTGGAATCTCAAAGCAAGGAAAATCTTACGCCTTTTTTTGGAGTGCAGAAGAGAGAAGGGATCAGTGCATCCAAAAGCAATACTTTACACCTTTGGTATGTTCTGAAACCTCAGATGCTGGCAAGGCTGTGAAACAGCTGAAAGCTGGAAGATTATTCCGGGTACTGACATGTAAATGAGCAGACCACACATTAAAGCTGTGTATGCTCCATCTGCCAAGCTATTCATTCTTCCCAACTTGGGACAAATTAGAAACTCTGGCCCAGTGGTGGAAGATTATTATTCCTTTCCCAGTCCCCCAAAGCAATACATTCCCCTGCTTTGAGTCTGACTGAAAACATTGACCTGGAGGTGCAAAACACAGTATCTGTCCCCCTGACTCATCCAGACTCTGACCCAGGCAGCGCTGAAACCACAGACTTCTTTCTGGTCTCAAAAAAAAAATATCCCAGCTGCCCTCCTGGGCTGAGTGCCAAATGGGAACTGGGCAACTAGGTAGGAGAAAGACCCTAACACCCCCCGGAGCCATCTAGACTAGTGGTTACAAGTCTGCCATAAATACTGCATTAGGCTAACCTAATACAATATGTATAAAAAAACAGACATGTAAAGAAAAACTATGACCATTCCTGTAAGTAAGCATCAGGAAGCTAAGGTGGTGTAACCTACCCTACTGAGAGCCAGACGACGTAGCTGTGACATCCATTTAACCCTAACATTCAGCCATTTTGACTTGCCTCTGAGGTCCCCCCTTCCTCAGGAAGTCATGCTCTCAAAGCTCCCTCATGCTTCTTCCAAAACACAAGCACTCCTGGTATTTCTGCCCTCCTGGGAGCCAGAGTGCTTGAAGACCCAAGAGCCTCTGGTTTTTGTCTGCTCTGTCTCTTGTTAGCAGTGCTCTGAGCTCGCACAGAGCAGGAGTAAAAGATGCCAAAACACACCAACCACCTGGATTAATTATGTCTTACACTAAATGTGGAACTACAGCGAGGTGGATGATGATTAAACCAGCAACCTTCTGGAAACTGAATACCTTCTCTTCCTCCTCCTCCTCTACTGTATTTCAGCTTCTATAACCGTGTAAGTGCCCCAAGGCAAGAATGGTGTTGCCTGTATATAAAGCACTGGGTTTCTGTATAAGCAATAGCAATAATAGTGATAATAATAATCATTTCTCCTGTGAGGTTAGGGAAGTGTTGTTCTTCATTTTACAGGTGGAACAGACACAAAGACATACAGGATCTTACTTAGTGCCATCTCATGCCTTATTAGCAGAGACAGAGCTGAAGCCAGGGAACATATTTCCCGGTTACTTGCTCTTACCCCTAGAGAACATACCCTGCTTTGATGACGACCAGTCTCTCTTCTGATTTTTCTGCAGAAGCTGCAGCAACAGCAACCTGGAGGCTGACGACGAACCTCCGTGTGTGGAAGAAATTGATTATAATACTGACAGTTGTTCTGATGATGAAGGGAACTTCTCGGAGCTAGACCAAGAGATCCAGGAGTGCCTCTCATGGGTGGAAGGAGAGACAGAAGATGAGGGAGTGACCACAGGACAGACATGCGGCTCCAAGGCTCTCAGGGGGCTCTACATTTCCAGCCAGCCAGCATCCAACAGTTCGGCTCTGCCTCTGCGTTCAACACCACTTGGGGTGTACAGTGGGTTCGAGAGCAGCCCCGCGTGAACAAAGCTTTGACTTGCAGAGCAGTAAACAAATGGGTTACTGCTCGTGTTTGCCTGTTTGCCAGCTTCTTCATCCTTCCCAGATGTGTTGCTCCAGTACCAAATAGCAAGTTGACTGTATGGTTGTGTAATTTGTATACATATATATATATTGAGAATGACTCCTTACTCTTTGTATGCAAGGCAGAGCAAGAGGCCACTGGCTCAGATGGTACTATGTGAGAACATCATCCATTCCTGAACATAATCCCCAGTTTCACAGATGCCTCTAGTATGTGATTTCATACAGATTGACCTGAGGAGTGGTCTTCTGAGACCAAAGAACCAGAGATGATTCTCCTTTTCCTACTTTAGGCTCTTATTACGGGAAGCAACCTTTGCCTGGAAGAGTAACAGTCACTGATGCCTTTGGCCAGAGCTCTTCATTGTCATTCATTTCTCTTGAGCTGTTTTCTGTCCGATCAGAATTTTTACTGTGTGTTCAACAGGTTGGGTCAGGCCATGCATGCTTCTTAGCTGGTCATAACTCAGCCAGTGTGGGAAATCCCGTGTGCCATAGTAAGGAAAGCACCAGTAACATTACAGAGTGGTCCTCTGGAAACTTGGGCTAAATTCAGCTCTTTATTGCACTGAAACAAACCAGTTTGGTGTAATCTCAGTTGAGTCACATCATGCTTGAACTGATGGGCCCAAGTGTAGAGTCTATTTCACAGATACTGTGAAACAGTATTTTCACTGTGAGACATCCGTCCAGCTAAGAGAATACAGATACAATGCTTCATCTTGGGGAACTAGAGCTACTATTTCAAGCTATTGAGAGTGAGAGGCATTTGGGGCATTTTAAGGAATAAAACATATTTTCATGAGGTAGCCAGGGCTGTACCGTAATATTTTGTCAATAGAGTAGTGAATGGGTGGTGATATCCAAGAGTGAATTAAATCCTGTGACTGATTATTCTTTGTTAGTTTTGTTATGATACCACTAAGGAAACCTAGTTCCTGGACAGGACTACATTGTGCTAGACTGTAATATCATAGAAGACATTACTGGAACCAGTAATGGAGACACCGTCCCGGGCGGTGTTCAAGAAGCATCTGGATGAGGTGCTACAAGATATGATTTAGTAGCTTAGTGGGTAGTATTGGTGATAGGAGGATGGTTGGACTAGATGATCTTGTAGGTCCTTTCCAACCTTGTGTTTCTGGTATTCTATGATTCCATGGGACATGTTCTACCAGTGACTTCTTCACCTTTGATCCCCAAATGGAAAAAAAAATTAGATATCTCCTAAAATTGTGTGCAAACACAGATCCCAATTCCTGAGAATCCAACGCAGACCGAGAAACCATGCGTGTGCCCAAGATCCCCAGGGCACGAAGCCCGCAGCACCGCATCTCACACCTCATCTTGTCTGAAATTGTCATGTGTCTTAGACTCTGCTGCTGCAAATGGGGAATTGTCCTGAACCCAAATGGATGTTCACAACTCTATCACTACCTTATGAGGCTCAAGGAGAAGCATGAACATATAGTGTGTTGTAGCATTACAGCCTATAAGGCCTCCATTAACAGTGATTACTATTATTATTAATATTGATGTGTGACTAAAAGCACCATGTCATCCTCTCATCTTTATGCTGTTTGTGGAGAGAATTCCTGGTGCAGAATGAGGTTTTCTCTGGCACCTTTCCCCAGACTACCCAGATATATTCTAGCAGAAGCTTGCTTTTTGGAGAAATAGCTTCTTCCTGTCCTGCTGGGTTTTCAGTATCCAGGTGTTTTAAAGTCTTCACCACATATAAGAGTTCTCTGTGTCTCTAGCTCTCTCTTTATGATGCTGCTCAAAAGACAGGCAGCTTGGGTCCTTAGAAGCTGAGCTTCTTAAACCAAACTAATTCATTAGGTATGGTGTGTGTTCTCTGTACAGATGTCCTGTTCTGCTTGCTTTAGTGTGCAGCTTCTTGCACACAATGCTGCATTTTCATAAAAGGTTGGCTCACAGGAATGGACACAAAAGAGATAAAACAGGTGTTCCCATTATAATAGTTTGTATAATATTGCTTCAAAGCTTATTAATAAAAAACCGATGTATGTGCATAGTTAACTTCAAAATCCAACATTCGTATGCATGACAAAAAATTCACACTGTGTAGGTCCACACTGCAGCATACACAAGCCATGCTGTAAGATCTTAAGTATTCAGCACACCTCCAGGACACAGGGCAAAAATTACTGCTGCACATATATGCATCTGTAGATGTGCATATATACATCCAGAGCTGCTTTTCTGTCGCATGCTGCGTTCGGTACCAACGCACTGCCACAACAATAACTGAACAATGCTTACCGAAGTTGCCAATGGTTCTCCTTGCTGCAAAGGAGAAAAATAATCTTCTTAAATCAGCATTTTTCTTAATGTGACACCAATTTTTTATCTATAAATACTATAGGCCAGTGTCAGCCTTCTAGCTGTTTCATCCTGAATTTCTTAAGCTAAGCAGAATTCAGTTCTGTGTGAAAGCTCTGCCCTAGTTGTCATTCATTGAATCAATAAACTGCACAAGAGTTGTCCTAATATAATAAAAGTGGAGGTGTAGCTTCCATGAATGTTTGGAGCCAAATGTGTATGAGCAGTACCACCATTATAGATCCCTGTGCTAAGAGCTGCAGGAGGTGGAGAGATGGCAAAGGCCTTTAGGGTGTTTCTAGTGTCTGGGATCCAAGTGCAGCAGCTGAGCTGGGGACAAAGTGTCCGTGCACATCCACCACACCTGCATAAATGCTGCTGTACAATATGAAAAGCCTGGCCAAGTCTTCTCCATGGAGCTTCCCATGTTTATGCTGAACAATTTCTCAGCAAGTGGTGACGATGCTGCAGAAGTCAATGACCAGGCAACCCCCCAGCCCAAGGGCTGCTGACAAGATGGGAGCAGGGGAAGTGCAGCGAGAGGGTTGGGTGACCAACCAGTCAGGAATAGTCCCTGGAGACCTCCAGCAGAAGCAGTTTTGTGGGCTGCTTCATCTCTTCCAGGAACTCCTACAAGGAGCAGATGCTCTTCTTCTTTTCACAGACCTCTAGAGGTCAGGCGAGGGCCTCCATTGTGCACTGCTCGCTAGCTCCATGCTATTAAAATTCTCCCTGAGTCATGGTAATTAAGCAGAACTAGGCTCTGCACAGAGGAACGGAAGTGCATTGACTTTAATAAAACAGAGTGTAAAACAACTTTAGATTAACTCCAGCCTTGTTTATTCTTGCACACTTGTAATTCTGGTTTGGTATTTCCCCAGTGAATGGAGCCGTTGTCCCCTGCGCTGAGGCATGTCACCTCACTTCAGCCTGCTAAGTGCAGAGCAGTGAGGCCAGTGCCTTTTCTTGCTGTCGCTAGCTAATCCCAAAGAATTTAGAAACAGACGATGGAAAACGGGAGGGAGGAGAGGGAAGTCACCGCTGCCATTCCTCAAGAGTCAGCAAGGCTGTCAGGTTGAGACGCAAGCCAAATACTGCCATGATGGCCAGAAGAGACGGTGTCCTCGAGGCACTTGTGTAGTCCCCCACTGCTGAAGCAGTTTTGGGCTCCAGCCAGGCACATTAACTTTTTTTACTGATGCCTTTTGTCTCACTGACTCTTTTAGCAGTTGTGAATAGCTCCGCTCTCCTTCCCGCCCCTGCCGGCCCTGCGTTGGTTTACATGACACGGGTAGAAGATGCAGCTCTGGGCACCGCTCACACTGTGTCCTCTGTCCTGGCCTCTCGCCTGCTCTTGGGCCCACTTGGCCACAAATAGTCTTTTCCTATCAGAGATGCCTTGCCAATGTCTAGTGAAATGCATATGTGTGTCTGAACCTCTGGGCTAAAAATAAATAATTAAACAATAAAAATAAAAAGAATCAAGTCAGCAAACTAAAGGAAGAACAAAATCTAATTAGTTTTATCTGCTGTTTGTTATGAGGCTGTCAGAGTGCTCTATCCCTGGTTTTACAGCACTCTGGAAAATAACAGTGATAATAATAAACAACCATGCACTGGGTCGTTTTTGAAGCAAGCAGGAAGCAGATTAAGGAGGGGGAAAAAGAGCGGCCCCTCTCCGCTGCCTTTCTGCCCCTGCCAGAAAGCAGAGATGGAGGTGATAGCGCTAACTCCTGTCTCATCTGTCCCTGGACAAGATCTGTTGTCCCTCTCCCTCACAAAGCGTGTGTGGGCAACTGTTCAGCAGCCAATTTGGGACCCCCAGGTTGGATTTCTTGCTCTGCCACAGATCTCTTCTGTGCTCCTGACCAAGCTGCTCATCCTCAACTCCCAGGCTCAGTTCTGATGGGAGGCATAAACAAGGCTCTGATTCCTCACGGCAAATAAAGTGTGAGTGAAAGTAGATGTGTGTTTTGGAGGAAGGAGGGGAAGAAATAAGGATGTAAAACTACCCAGGTGTTTGTTCTATACTGATTTCAGGAGTTTCCAGTTGAGAAGGCAGCTGGAATTATCCTGTGCAGGAGTGCGGTGGTACTTGCCATCACTGTTTTCCACCTCAATGATGTGTGGTGATGGTGATGGTTCATTAGACCGTTCCTCTTTAAGCTGTGCTGGATAATTTTAAAAGTCTCTGCTTGCAGGCTGGTATCAGCCCTAGCCTGTCCCATGACCTGGTGGTGAAAATTTTTACACCCATTTTAGGGAGAGCAAGATTTAACCCTGTGTTTGAAAACTCTTGTAGGTTTTTCCAGGCAGAGGGCTGGACACAAGGCTCCAGCTGGAGATAATATGCAAAAGCATGGAGAACTAAAAATTCTATACCCAGTGGGGAAAGATGAAGGAAAGAACTAAAGAAAGAAGAAATAAATCAGAGGAGAGGAAGGAGGGGACTCAGTGCAGGGAGAAGGATAAAGAGAGCACATGGGAATAGGAGTAGGGGGCACTTGGGAGAGACTCAGGCAGAGAAATGGGAGAATTGTTTCTATTTGTGCATCCTCTTCCGTCCCCAGATAATGTGTCAGTATTAACGCTATCAAGAAACAACCCTCTCTACTGTAGAATAAATCTGCCACTGTATTCCCCACTCCGTACACGGCGGCCAAGTCTGCATCCTCAGCACGGCATTGTGTGCTCAGTGCTGTGTTTTGTCAGTGCTATCCGTGATGGTTAAGCCTCTATCATTTCTGGCCTTAGGTTTCCCCTCCAAGGACTGACATCTTCAGACAGGTTCTGGAAGATCCATGGCGTATTATTGTTGATGCAGCAGTTTGAGGCTACTTTTCTTATCTTTTATTTGCTTTTCTGCTGTTATTTCACTTTTAAAAAATGGAAGGGAGAGAAATGAAGGAGGTGAACAGTGAGAGAGAAAGGAGAAGGCAGAAAGAAGTGCCCTGCTATCAGTCTATCAAGATCTCTAGCAGGATGGTGAGGCAGCTATTTTGGCATCAGGGGCTTTTTTAGCCTTTGATTAAGCTGCTTGTAGCTTGTGCAAGGACCAGCAAGAGGAGAAGATGAATCTACCCCTGAATACAATCATCCATTGGATGCCCTGGCAATAACTCCATCCCTAGTAAAATACCATAGCCTTTGGCTAACTGGGCTCCAGGCACTAAGGGCTGTCTCCTCACCAGCTGGTGTAATTGCAATCACAGCCCTGTTTCTTGCCCCTTTGCTCCTAATCACCTGACTGAAGGGTTTTACTGAATGATTTACAGTTTTATGCTCTGGCAGCTGATGCACAGATCTGCAATGGGTTCCTGCCTTTGCCTCAGCATTTCCGTAACAAGTTATTTAGCTTTTCTGTGCTTGTTGTCCCCACTATGAAGTAGGGTTATTAATATTTATTTTTGGTGAAAGGGGTCACAATGAGGTTTAAATCACGAGTACTTACAACACAATTTGATATCCTTAGAGAAGGCAAATAGGAGGATTAATTGCTGCTTCCATCATATATCTGCCGTTGCTGAAATAAAAATACTACCCAACACTGTGATCACTGCTAACTCGTTTCCAAGGACAGTTGTGTTTCCTTTGGTCTCCATAGAGGGTGGCATGGATGGGCCAGGCAAATCCTTGAGGTGAAAGCATGGACAGTGTTGAAAAAAAAGGCCTTGGATTTTTTGATAGCACAGTGGTCTTCCAAGAACCAGGCAGCGTACCGGTTGGGAAAATGGGAAATTTAATAGAGGTGAAAATGAGACACTTGGGAGAACAGTAGAGCAGTCTGGTAAACATCTGAAATTCCTCTGCCCAAGTGCTAGGAGTATAAGGGCTAAACAGGAAGAATACAAAGCCTTAGTACACATACCAAGCTATGAGTTAATCAGCTTCCCAGACACATGGAAAAGAGAAAGTAGGAGCAGCAGAAGAACGACTAATTGGCTGTGAAACATCAGGGAATTGGTAGGTTGGGTCAAGGAAAGAGGAATATACACAGCAAGTGCTGACTTAGAGAGCAGAGGTAAAATGACAAGATCCCTAAGGCAGAGAAAAGAATAGAAAACAAGTGAAACGCTAAAGGTGTGCGAAGACCTCATTAATGCCTTGAAATAAGAAATTAATAGTTTAAAAAAGTTGAAGCATTGGCAGATAACTAGGAATGAGATCTGCATGATACCAAAGCATGGGTTGATGAAATCAGAAAGGTCCCGGCACAGAATGGCTTAGAGGTGTCTAGGAACACCCAAGGGAAGAAAGATAAATTCTATAAATACAGTAGAAGGAATGAAGGTGTGCAGTATGTACCATAGAATGAGAGCACGTCCAGAGGGTTGGAATCGACATAACCTTTTTAGCTCCACTTATCACCAAAACAGTTGCTACTAGATATGTATAACAGGAGTTACACTGATTTGGGGATGAGAATTGAGCAGAACAAAGGGGTGTAAATTAAAGAATCTTACATTGAGCAAGTGTATTCAAACTGTTGAGCCTGAGGGAGTTCCCCTACAGGTTGTCCAAGGAAAGCAGGCTGTGAACGGTTAGGAGTGGTCTTCAAGAGCTTTTCCGATATTCAGAGGGTTCTGCAGACTAGAGAAGGGCAAATAGGATATTTGTTTATGAAGATGGAAAAAGGAAGAGCCAGGATATTTAAATCAGCCAGCTAAGCTGAGTGACTACAGATAAACCTCAACAAATTATGAAACAAACAATTCATTAACAGCTATAGGATAAGAAGGTGGCAAAAGACAAATCAACATGGATTTGTCAAGCTGATCTAATTTCCTTCTTTTATTGGCTAATTGGCTTAGAGGATAAGGCAGAAGTAACATATGTCTTTGCTTTAGGAAAGCTTTCAATACTTTCTGACATTACATTTTTATAAGGAACTAAAGAAATATAGTTTATTCAAAAACATTGCAGGGTAGGTGCATGATAGCTGAGAAATTACTCCTGAAGGCCAGGTTTCATTTCCATGAACATTAGCCTTCTAGATACTAGGCAGCTATTCTAAATTATTCTGTACAGAGCGGGTGAATGTAGAGAGACAGACACTTTCAGAGGTTTTACGGTTTACATCCCTTCCTAAGATACATGATATGGAAAGGATCCTTTGCTGAGATACGCTCTTGCCTCGTTAACTTCTGAGTGAAGCTGAACAACCAGCTCAGGCAGGACACTTAGCTTTAAACCCGCCCTAAGAAGGTATCCCACACTCATACATCTAGGGGATTATTTTGCTTAAACAACTGAGACGATACCATGGAGAATCCATTTATTTTTTCAGAAAAGCCCAAAGTTGGAAACGCGGCTCCCTGTTCACACACCTCTCTTTACACCAACACACCTCCCGGCCTCACCTCCAGCTCTGTAACCCCATCCTTTGCTCTGCCAGGCTCACTCCCCCAGAGCCAAATACAGTAAATACTGGTGATCTCAGGGGCTACATCCTGAATGAATGGGATCAGAGGACACACTCTCACTGGTGGCCAGTGCCCAGGTAGATGCCAAGAGCCTCGGAGCAGGGAGCGCACACTGTAGCCACTGTGCCAGATGGCCTGACTGCTCTCAGTTCTAAGAGCTGCTTTGTACTTTTTAGCTTTACTGATGCGGAGAGAACATTTTGAACTGTCTAAGCCTTATAACCTTGTATCATTGGCACACAAACAGCAGTAGCACACTGCTGAACATAATAAAAAGAGGGAAAGAGCTGTGGAATTAAATAAGAATTTAAATCTTAGGGTTCACAGCTCAGTGCAAGAGGCTTTAGCTGTGTTGTTTCCAGGAATTGGTTGAGTCATGTTTGAGAATAATGGATAAGATTAATTCCTTCGTGACTACTGCCGAATAAATTATTTGCCAATATTTTATGTACGTTTTGACCAGTTCTAGCTGCTTTTTATAATGCATATGATGTGGGAACATTGGCTGTATTCTAGATGTGTGTCCTGGGTATGCAGCTCCATTCCTTGGCATCTAGCAGTGAATTTATTCCCCAAAGACAATTTTCAATGAGATTTACCCCAGAGCAACCGAATGCAGGATTTGATCTGTCATATTCAGAATGATTCATTTTTCACCTCATCAAGTAGGAAGAGAGGAGATAGAAAGAGGGAGGGAAAGTTATTTCACTCTTCACAACAAGGCCTTGTCTTCAAAGTCTGAGCTGCCACGGAGCGGTAAGTGGCAGCCCACCAAGGGCCACGACAAATGTTGCTTGGCAACTCCAAGCCATTGATGGGAAGCACTCAGCAGGCTGAACATCACAGAGGGAACAGACAGAGAGTGAGACAGTGGCACACGCTCCTCTCTGGCCCTGTTAGAAATGGTCAGCCAACAAAGTCTTTTCTGTTGGGTGGAAGAGTAATTGCAAGTCATACATGGAGAAGTATCTGCTGCCAATTCCCCAGGAATAAACGGGCTTCAGATCTATTAATATCCTGAAGGTCATGGAATTCTTCCCAAAGTAGCCAGCTGTGAACAAACCTTAAATGGCTCAGAGGTGCAGCTGCTTGGTTAAACATCTTCACGGATCTCAAAAAGCCTTTACCACCTTGTTGGAAGTATCAAGCCTTGGGCTAGTGGTGTAGTAGCCTTGATAGTCTGAGGAAGACAGAGAAACCAAGCTTGCATCAAGAGGCCAGTTGTTAAAACTGGAAAGCAAAGTTTTCAGGCACAGTATTACTTCATCAAGTTTCGCCCTTACTGAAAGATTATAAGTTAAATGAAAAAAAATGACCTCACAGAGCAAATCCCATGTGGCTTGTATGTTAGCACACTTTGCCAGATGCCTAGATATTGTCAGCAGCTAGTGACTCCAGAACACGCTCCTCTTTGTGTGACTACACAGAGAGTACTCTGGATTATCAGGCCCAATGCTGGCATGAGGACCAAGAGATACTTGGCAAACTTCATAGGGAATTTAGCAGAAATGAGATTTTGGGGTGCAAGAGAATATTCTGTTTGAATCTGGAAGATCTGCTTGCCTCAGTATAATTCTAGGATGAATAAAGTGCTCGTTTTTCTCTGGTTTCATGCAGTGTTAGATGAGCCCTTTCTTCCCTAGTGAGCCCTAGAATTTTGGAGCAAGAAGGGATGTTTGCACAGAGCTGGCTTTTCCTAACTACCTACAATTGCAACAATCCAAGAGTTTTGCTGCAGGTGCTATCAAAAATCGCTGTATGCCTTTAAAAATCCCGAACAACCTGTGTAGAGAGTACATACCAAATATCCCCTGTGGTTCACCATTAGAATTTTTGAGTGCCGTACTGTCTTGGATGTTTTTAAGTAAAATAAGCTAACAGTTTCTAACGTTAAAATTGATTTATCTTTTTTTCAAGCTGTTTTTTCCACCTTGCCACCTGCAGGAATCTACCTCTTTTTGGAAGGGCTGCTTAAATATTTTTCTCTCCTGATTATGGCTCTTCTACCCAAACATGATGTCTCCTCATTGCCTTGCTCCCAAACACAGGCCTTGGTAGGCTGAGAAGTTTAGTTCAGGTGTGATTGCTTCTGGCCTTCATTTTTTTGTGCCATTACAGAAATTTCACAGACTCACAAGTTATTTCTGCTTGTGGCTGCATGTGGTAGTGTCTTTTTAAAAAGTCAGCTTCTGACTACAACTAAATACACCATTTTTTGTCTTCCTTTTATGTAAATAAGTCAGTTTCATAAATTATTCTATCTTTCTCTGTTGGTTTTTTTTTTTTGGTGGTGGGAGGGGGGGGGGGAAGGTTTGAGGATTTGCCTTTGTAAACCTTTTTTTTTTTTCACTCTTTTGTCTCCTACGCTAATTGAAACGATTCCATGCTGTTTCCTGAGGACAGTTTCTTCACCCTGAGCCTTATTCTGCTCTTCCTCACTCAGGTTTTGTGCTGCTCATATTCCTCTCCCTTTTTCTGTTTTTTCCCCTTCCTTCGCAAAGACACACTGGGGAACAAAGACTCCAACACCTGTATCCCAGAAAAAGCTCTGGTTTGGTTGGAATGTTGGTTACCCAACATTTTTGTCATGATCACTTGCCCTACTGGTTTCAGATGAGCATTTGGTCCTGCCTCAGCAGTGGAAATGAGGCATTCTTCACTGCATCGAGGGGAAGGATGAAAGGCATGCACCTTTATTAGGGTTTTGAGGATGTCACACTTACCCTCTATAGTCTTGCTATCACACACACATGTATGTATCTATATATCTGAGCCACTCTATGTATCGGTAATCATGACATCTCCACCTGAAGGTTCCCAGGTAGGTGCCACCCTCTGTCCCAGTGCCCTGTGCTTGCCTACCTGCTGCCTTCTGCTGATGATTCAGGTGCCTTTGCGTTTCAAGTTAACATCCTACATGCTGTGTTCATACAGAGACCAGCCAGAGGAAGCTGGGATTTAGATTTCAGTCATGTTTCTAATTCCTTTGGTTTCCTGTAGCTTTCAGTCTTCTTCCCCAGAGGCACTTCTCCTGAAGCACCCACTCGTTCATGCTTTCCTTTTACTGATGTTCACAGGCAGTGCAGAAATGCAGCAGCCAAGGAAACCCTCGCTTCTGTTCACCGTCTGGCCATGCTGACACCTCTGGGGGCAGGGGTCCACAACGAGGCCTACTCCTGCATGGCAGAGTTAGAATACCCGTTCAAAAAATAATTGCCTTGGATTAAAATGTAAGGGTCCCATCTTCTTTTTGTTGTTGTCATTAATGAGGGCTGCAGGCTACGGTCCTTTGAAGTGTTTCCTTTTGGCTTATCTCCCTGTTCTTTCTTTCTTTCTTTCTTTCTTTCTTTCTTTTTCATCAGTTTTCCTTTTTTTTTTTTAATTTTTTTTTTCATTTTAATTCTCTCAATTAACTTCCCTTTCCAGCTCAGAGTGAGATTTGTTAATTTTCACATGCTTGCAGAAACCTGGCTGGCACACTCCAGCTACCTGGCAGCCTCTGAATGGGCAGCCAGTCACAGGAGCAGGCAACCAGGCAGCACATCTCTCTCATTAGCTGCCTTGACCTCATCTTGGCCGCTCCGAAGGGGAAGAGGAGGGAATTATACAGTTACTCATCTCCTCTGCAGAAATGCCACTCAGCAAGGCATGAATGAATACACTGCTGTGTTTAATTAAGGCTATCCAGAACTATTAATTTTTTTTCCTTGGTGATCTCAGGCTCTTATAGGCTGATGGGCTTCTTTACATCACCTAAGCTTGAGGGTAGTATTTTGTTTCCCAGCCTGAGTGGAATAACAGGACATCAGGCTGAACCTTAATGGCCCCTCAGGTATTTCCATCTGTATTACCATCACAGCTGATTGCTAGCTTGGGTTAGTCCAGAAAGGAAATAGTAAGCTTTGAAACGTCTTCCTCTCTCCTCAGCTCAGAGGCTCAGAGCTGCGGCCTGGGTAATGGAAACAACTGGGATGTTCATCTCTTGGTTGCAGGGGGCTTCCCAAAGGTTGAGCAAAGGTGCATAATATCTGAGTGATTTCAGCAAGGTGATGCTACAAATCAATTGGATGTTTGGAGAAAACTTAAAGCCCAGGGCTTACTGGACAATATTGAGCACTTTCCTATATGCTCTCCTTTGTAGGTGTCATGCAGAGGGAAGAAATTTCATTACATCAATGGAACCACCCACCTTGACCTTTGTCACCCTTAATCCTTAGTTTCTTCTCCCATAAAAGCACATGTGAATGCCTATAAGCAACTTCTTTTTATCTGTTTTGTGAAAAGCTGCCTGCATGAGGTTTCTGTCTGGTCTTTAAGGAGAAAGAGATTGCTCCAAATAAGAGCAGCCTCTTAGCTAAGGTGCTTGCCCCAGTTACAGGTGTAAATCTAAATTGAATGCTGTGCTACTGGGCCAGCTAAACTGCTTAGGGAGGGAAAACTGAACCAAATAAAAATAAAATTGAGGATTCGAACTAAGGATTAATACTAACTTCACTGAGGTTTGGGATTTTGAAATTCTTTAGACATCTCTCACCCCCAAATGTCAAGGGATATTACCCCTTGATCTGCATTGATTTATGATACCAGATCTTCTAAGTATTGCACTTTGCTGGACTCATGCTTCAGTGTGGGAATGTAGAGACAGTGGAATGCTAAAATCACTTATTCCTGCCTTATCCAGTCCTCTCTGTATAACACTTCTATTCTCTTCCATGCTTTCTTTTCCCTTTTCCCCCTCAAGCACAGGCATGATCTTCCTTTGCTGGCAGATCCTTTCTCCTAAGCATCATTTTTAAATTCTCCCCTTTCTGTTGTTCAGGCTGGAAGTTCCTCTTACGTATATTTTTTTTTTTTCCATAGGAAAAAACTGCTAATTGGGGGAACTGGTTTTGAAGTGATTGAAATGAATCCTCCAGCTTTAGATCTTCTCATGCCTCCAGCAAGAACACATCAGAGAGCTCCAAAAGTGTCCAGTGCTGCATCTTCAGACTCCTTTTTGTAGCATGTTTGTCTTAGAACTGAAAGGTGAATTCCCCCACGTACAAATCTGGCAATACTATATTGCTGCTGTGTAGCCACAGCAGAGAAACTCATACAGATTCCTGCTAATGGAAATGCTGGAGCCCAACTGGGTCTGGTTTCTGGAACATAGATATCAGCAGAGAAAAGCATGGGACACTGAGGCTATGGCAGCTCCCTGAGTCCAGGAGGAGGACTTGATGCACACAGAGGTCTCTGCTGCCTCAGGCAGAGCAACTCCAACTTCAGCCATATTACTAAATTATTGCGGTTTAATAATTTGCTGTGTGCCACTGAGCAAAGGTAACTGATAGCAACCATTATCCCCAGGTCGTGTCAAATGTGAGATCGGATGGGTGAAGCTGAAACCTCGTCTGCTAGCATCTCGTAACTTCTACAGCTGAGCTCATGTGTCCCTAGCTTTAAAGTGAGACTAAGCAGATGAGACATGAACTGTATGTATGTGACTGGATGCATTTTAATCCCCGGCAGCCTCCTGCTCAGACCTATGTGCCATCACGGTGCTGGGTGCTGCTCTTCCCAGCAGCCCCTCAGGTGAACAGTGTGAGCAATCGTGTTAAGAATCTGCCCAGCCTCAGCAAAGCCCTTTGGGACTCCTGGATTTTTCTTCACTGGACCTATATCTTTTTCTTTCAGAAACAAGAGGATGATGAACGTGACACTTCAGTTGCCATGGGAACACAGCATGAGGTTTATGTTAGCCACGTTCCATCCTGCAAGCAAGCACTGCTGGCTCCAGAAATGGGTGTGAGCAGCTAGTGGCACCCATCCAGGTCTGGCCCACGTGCTCTCCTGGGGTGTCTGCATCTGGGATTAGTTGGGGTCAGCCCCATTTCTGTTACGAGAGGAAGATCTGAAGGGACATGTCAATGTGAAGTAGGAAGATGTGTCTCTGACAGTTTGGAGAGTAATTGATAAGTCCTGGTTGAAACTTCTGCAATATCTTGCTGAAGATCGTAATTGGGGAGTCCATAGGGACCCAGAGAATAATAGGTTATCCCCCTCCCCCTGCCCAGGGAAGAGCTAAAAATTTTTAGCGTGGGGTAAAAAAAACAGAGACCTGAGCCTCCCTTGTAACTTTGCTACTGGGGCTGCTCTGGCATCTCAGGGAGTGTCAGGGATCACAGTGTTTCTACTACACCTGTTCTTCCTACAGTTTTTTATATATTCCTTACCCCTCCCACCCCCATCCCTTAGACCTGTTCATGTTCAGTTGCTGACATCCATGATCTCCCCTCTCCTGTCCACCCTCAGGACTTTACCTGAGCCTTAGCTTGGAAATAATCAGGAAGCAGTTTCATGCTGTTACAAAGCCATTTGGAGCTTTCAGAAAAACAACTTGGGAGGGACTCTTCATTATCCCTGCTCTTTTTCTCCTTTCACAGATCTCCCTTTAAATCCTCACCCAACATCATTTTATAAGGGAAAGAAATATATTTCTAAAGATCTTACAGAAGCAGGTGTCATTGAAGCAATGGGAGGGGGTGAGGCTGCAATCCTGTTTAGGGAACAGGTGAAAGCCATTGTCAGTCTGTCTCACTAATGTGCTGATTTGAATGGGTATCAGAAGGGTGGGAGCTCCCCAGGAGGACATATAAGGAGACCCAGTTGAGGACAGATGAAACGTTGCTGGGAGAAAGAAAGGGAGTGGTGAAGATGGAGCCTGTGGCACAGGCACTACAGATACTCTTAGGGACAATGAAAAAGGGTGAAAAATACCACCCAGGGAATCTAGCCAGGTGGTAATAAACTATGATAAAATAGGATTTAGAAGAACAGCTTGCAGTATGGTAAGTGTTAGTCTCTAAGACCTGTCAGAAGTTTGGTAGAGAGTAGCAAGAACAGCAGAAATAGATTAGGAATGTGAAGCTTGTTGCTAGAAAAGAAAATTTCTTTTCTGTCTGTCATAAATCTTTGCCTCTTCACCACTTTAGCTGCTTCCTGCATTCCCTAAGCAGGCTTAGTGTTCATACATGGCCAGAGGGTTTCAATTTACGCTCCAAGTAATAATAATAAATTCCATAAAGTGATTCCATGTGGAGAGTGGAGATAATAGTGCCTTATGCTTACACAGTAGGGTCCATGAGGCTGTGGGTCAGGCAGATTGAAGAGTGGTTTCTCACCTGCTGTTGAAATGCAGCTCGTTCTGGGGTGAGATGCTGCACCTGCCCTGCAGTGACTGCACCAGAAGCATAGTGGAGGGAAATTGCTCCAGCTGAAGCTGTTGAGTGAAGCTAGGTGGAGAAAGGACAAGTAATTCTCCATGCTGGATTTTAGCCAGGATGCTGAAGTTAAACATCTGGTTAATTAATAAAAAGAGCTGCAACAGCACTATCCTCCCTACAGCCATGCTGGGACACTGGAATCTGTGGTGCTTCGTGAGGACGAGCCTGACTCTTCTGCTATGATTGCATTGCTATGGGTCCTGAGACTTTGCCTGAAAGTGGCACAGCTGAGTCTTGAACAGTAGCTGCTGCTTTTCTTGACAACTCAAAAACCAGCCTGCCTCTACAGCAGACTCAACACCTATTGTACCCAGTGCTGCGCTCAGACCAAGGTATGTCATTAGATTTCATCCAATATAAGGAGAGCAGGAGCTGCATAATGGCTCCACTGAGATCTCTCATCCTTTCTGTTAGCAAGAGGATTGTGTTTTTAGAAAGAGCGAGAGAGACGAGCATATCTGTTATCACCTCTTTCCATGTGTTTGTCTTGGGATGTCTCATGCTTGTTTCCACATGCAAAGGTCATCACAGCTGCTCTGTCCTAGGACTGGCTTGTAAATAAGGAGCTCTGGGACTTGGTTCTTACAGATAAGAATCTGTTTGTTGGGCAGCCAACACCTCTGTTGGAGTGGGAGGACCTTGTGATGAGTCTCCAGTGTAATTTCTGGTGGGAATTATATCATTAAGAGTCTCTTTTACTTAGAGGTTTTGGCTTACTGGAAACAATGGCTGGCTTTGGGTTTGAATTTCTGTGCCTGCAATACTGGAAATCCTGGAAAACTTCCTCTCTTCCTCTACCACTTCTGTCCCTCAAAGACAAAGTTCTCCATTTGTGCTTTCCCCAACCAAAATGGGGTAGTCCTTGTACTGAGGCTTTCAGTGTTGCTGTTCCAAGTGTGAAGGGCCATACTTAGTAATGTGTTAGTTTTCTCTGGGGAGAGGGGTGCAATGTGTTTTTTCCCTTATGGTACAAATGTCCATTTGGGCGGCTCCACCACACTGTTGTAACCTGTGGCTGCTCCATTTGCACCCTTATTTCAGTTGGTTGTTAGAGGAATATGGTCATCAGCTTGAAACCTCACTTTGATCAAATATCCTCTATTTTTGCTTCCTCCTACAAAAGTATAGTGTTATTAGAATTAGATTTGCTTGCCAAACAGATGAACATCATGGAGTTTACAGAGAATTCTGTGTCACAGGCATGGGACTTTATCCCTGCAGTCCTCTGACAGTGGTGTGGAGCACCCTGAAAATACAAGCTGAAGCTGTGGCTTCCCATTAAACTTCAAATCAAATCCAGTTTAAAGAGAAAGGCCTTGACGTGCTTACTGTATCCAGACTTGCGGGAATTCCTTTTGCCTGGTTTACACAAGATTGCCCAAGGGAAAAGTTAAACACTGGAGATGAGTCTCTTAAGGAAGGACTCAAAGCATTTTATTGCCTTACCTTGGACCCATGCCACCTTCTCAGGCAAAACAGCTGAGTGCTGTGGACAGGGGGCTGAGTAACACAGTTACAGGAAGACAAAAATAGAAGCCTGCCTCTCATGTAGTGCCAGGAGGAGGCAGTGTTCATCTAAGGCAATTGGGCATTACGTCCTGGCTGAACTACATCTAGAATATAACCTTCAATTACACGCCCTTGGCAGTGATCTCTTCATTGCCTTGTCTTTACAAGATGGGTGTTCTGATGTGGAGCAGGAAAAGGCCTGAAATGATGTACTAGGAGGATGTCTGTGTTGGTGACTGGAGTCCTCCATGACTAAAAGTGGAAGGAAAGTAGGGTAAAGTAGGGTTGTTGTTTTTTTTTTTTTTTTTTTTTTTTTTTTNTTTTTTTTTTTTTGTCTTCCTGAATAAGGAGTTGGAAACATTCAGCTCCTGACTTTTCAAAGTGCTAAAGGGAGAACTGGTGTACTTAGTATCAGATACTTAATTGAGTGATGAAGCATGATCTTGCATGTCTCCCTTCACTGTGGTTAAACTAGGAGATGGTTAGCCTGCCTTAAGGTGAAGGTACATGATGTTTTTGTCCTCCCTCTGGATCTTTCAGGCTTTCCACAACCAGCTTTTTGAATGCTTAACAAACCTAAAGCTTTCTGCTTCCCAGGGACCATCTGGCTGGAGTATATCTGGTTAGATAAAGTTCTGTAGCTCTACCAAGTTCAAGGTCGTTAAATTATTCCAAACAAACCTTTCTCTTGTGATTTCAATTGGATACAACAACTACCTTTGCTTCCTGTCTGAAGCTCTCTAATTGACAGTGTTGGTGGGACACCTGTTGTCCACTGAGGCTCCTGTTGGTCTCCCAGCATCAAGGCACAGCTCTTTCCTTTAGTTCTGCATGCATCAAAGCACTCATACAGCCCTCCCATATGTCTCATATACTGAGTTTTCTACCTCTGAGAAAACCTCCTCGTCCCCAGTGTGGGGGATGTGGATATATATTGCTTTCATGGGGACTCTGGTTCATCTAGCCTTCAGCTGAATTTTTGCTTTGTGAGGTTTTTAGCTTTTGGTTTTTTTTCCTTTTCTGATTCTGTCCCTTTGCTCCTAATCCCACCACCTGGTATGGCTCACACTGCAGAATCTCTCTGTCTCCTCAGTGTATACGCCCTTCAAATATTTGTAGACATTTATCACTTCCCCACCCCCCCACCCTTGCTTAGTCATCTCTCTGCCAAGCTAGACATATTTAGTTCTTCTAATCTTTCC
>VXBJ01002186.1:593844-776173 GCA_013400055.1 Nycticryphes semicollaris | reverse complement strand
TGGTGGGCAATTGAATGTGCCTCAGTTACAGTAAATGCAATCAGGTTCTTTGTTTAGTTGCTGCCAGCTCACATTAAATATTGCACGCACTTTTTCATCTGGGTGGACACTGGGTGGTGGGAGCTAATGGTTCCTTGCAACAATTGTCCTAATGAAGGTTGATGATTTTCATTTGGAGTAGTGTGATCTGGTGTGTGCACTGGGGTCTCTGCCAGCACATCCCATTACAGGATCAGAACCCTCGACAATAAATGATTCACTTTCTTGGAACTAGTGTCTGTAGTGGGAATAACAACAGAAGTGGACATAATATACTACCTCAACCACAGGAGTGCATTGAAGGATTAATCGAATAATAAACCAAATTAATCTCTGATGTAACTGTGCTGATCTGACCAGCATGATTCTGCCTTCATGTTAACAAAACACATGAAAAAATAATCTTCATAATTCTCATTTTGCTTTTATTAATGATTGTCTTGCAAAACCAGAATGCGATTTGGAAGTCTGGTTTGTTTCAGATAAAAGTTTGAAGTCTTAGTTGGAAGCTTCCCCAAACTTTTGTCTAAAATGCTGATTAGCAACCTCAAGGGAATGAGCTTCCTTGCAAGGTTTCAACACTGCTGCTTAGTTTTGGGCAAGGCAGAAACAGTGTAAGAAAATGACTTTCCTAAGGATTTTCTGTCTGGTTTTAGCTAAAATGTAATACAGGAAACTTAACAAAAGTGTATTTTATACAGCAATCATGTAAATGTTTTCTAAGCCTTTACTCCTATTGAGTTGTGCCCGAATCTATACAGTCTCTCATCTCTCTTTGATTACTTGCAGAAACACTTCAGGTTTATATCTAAATAATGCTAAGAGAAACTGGTGCTAGGAATAAGCTAGTCAAATAATGGTGGATTTGCCACCTCTTTAACATGTGCTAATGTTGGGAATAACTGGTTGACATTTGATGACCCTTCTAGGGATATGGAAAGACAGGCAAATTTTGGCTTTTTGAATCAACAAAGTTGTATTTTGGCACTTGCTATTTTCATATTTTTTGGGGGGTTATCCCACTGCTTTCCCATAAATTTCTGCAGAATGGCTGCTTTTCATCTTCAGTTGCTGTCATTGGAGCCCTACTGACACATTTTTAAATGCACAGGCCTGAGGTGTTAATGCAGTGCAATCTGTCCGCTGGCAGAGAGAGAGGAATAAAAACACAGGCAGAATTTACAGGGGATTGTTTCAGGGGACAGATGATGACTGCTGAGGGACACAGAAAGTTTCACTTGGATGACTGTTGCAGCAGAGGCTGATGGGGCTAGAAAAGGGTATGTTACTGGCACTGTCTCCATACGGTTTCTTAAAACACTAGCAGGTGAGAGTGCTGAGAAAATTATATATTATCTGTTGCTTAAACATCTTCTGAAATGAGAACAAAACCCTATTTCCTCCAGAGCCCCGCTGCCTATTACTGGGTTTTGCTTTAATTGGATAGGCAAAAGAAAGCAGGGCCAGGGGTGCCTTGTGTGAAGCTGGTGAATTGGGGAAGCAGCCGTACAATGAGAGTATCTGACAGTGAGGACAGGGATGCTCCAGAGGTGACAAATTAAAGTGTTTTAATCCAATTTATCCAGAAACCATCTGCTAAATCAAGGTTGGCAAGGTCACATCTGTTCACGTTGTCTCCATCTATTCCTGACCTAGAGTCGACCCTCAAGTTTATAGGAAAAATGAAAGAGAGGAGAGGAGGAGCTGGGGCAGGGGAAAGGGGACCAGTTCTGTGATTGGAAACAGGTAACGCAGAATGAAGGGAAGGTGAATTCTGTTTCCCTGGCTATGTCCAATCATTAAAGATCCGTAATGGAAACTTTATCAGCTGTCGGTTCAGAATAACTGCAGTAAATAGTCTTGAATCCTCCATGAGATGTTCAAGGGAAACAAATGATAAAAACCATCGCTCTTCTTTGAACGTTCCCTGTCACTAGGGGTGGGGCTAGTGGTTGGAAGATGCAGTTAAATTCTTACTCTCACTGCCCAACAAATGAGTTCATGAAGGAATAGTCTGAAAATGACAATTGCGCACTGGGAACGTTGTCTTTGCTTGAAGCAGTCTCCTCCTGCTGAGACTACTCAATGCCAAATCCAGGACTTGCACAGCCCTATAATGTCTGTTGGCCCTGCTTACCAGCTTCTTGTATTTTAATGTATAGGAATGCCTAAATTCAAGCTTTAATAGCAAAGCCTTTCTCAAAACAGTTGGACTGAAACTTGGCATGCAAATACCTGTTAGAGCAGTGATTTTATTATTTGTTTGTTTACAAATTTCCCTGACCACTGGGAATACCTTTTTGCACTCTTCCTCCTGGAAATAGTGATGTTCCTTAAGTCACAGTATTACAGGCTGCTAGTCCTAATACTTGAGCAAGACTCTTCAGCAGTTAGGAAATTGGAAGGAACTGCCAGATTATTTAAGAGAAAAAGATTGCTCTGGACTAACTACAGGAAGGGGACCTCAATGTGAATAAACTGCAAACTGACAGAGGGGTAGGATCCCCTGAGCATGCACATTTTAGCTTTGAAGGTATTGTTGAAACTAGTGAGTATAAGCCTTGGTTGAATTGGCTTGATTTAAGCCATTTTACATACCCCTAGGGACAGAGCTCAGATTGTTACATGGGAGAATAAATTCACTGGTGCACTCTCACACCTTTGCTGCCCAGACTGAAACCCGAGGATGTGGTGGGAGCTATCATTAACAATCTACTCGAATCAATGTAGCAACAGCCCCTGTGCCTGCAGAGGTGTGGTGGCAGCAAGGTCCTGCATAGTGACCTAACATAGTCTCAGGGCTGGAGAAGATGGAAGCTTTGGCTCTAGGAGGCCATAATATTGATATATGGTGCATAGTGCAGGCATGTTGGAAAAAATCATGGATTATTGCAGATTAAAGTTGAGGCTCATCAGTTTTGGGTCGGTATGGGGTTTTTGGGTTTTTTCTGTGGGTTTTTTTTTTTTTTTTCTGGAGGTGAAGCTCTGGCAGGAGAGACCATCACCGGAAGAGAGTTGCCAAAATTGTTTTCTTGCTTTAGTCCTTTGGTTTTCTATCAGGTCCTAGCCAGAGTTTTGTCATCTATGGCTGAATGTTACATTGCAAATTTATTCTCCATTTCAATCTCCTGCCAATATAAGCAGTAAGTGAATTACAAATAAAGCATTTAGTTGCCATAGAAGGTGTGCTCTTATTCCCATGTATGCCACACAATTTCACCATGGCCTCTGTCAAATCACTGAGTTTCTCTAGCTTTTACGCTTAGGCTGCTAAGCTTTTTGGAGTTACTGAGTGTCTGTTTAATGTGAACATGGCTAGGCCTTAAAATTAAGGAGAACTCATCTCAAAAAGGGCCTTCGGGCGCAACTGTTAGATACATCAATAATAGATATGTATTTTTACAAGCAATCTGGCCATTAAAGGTTTATTGCATGCCAACAATGTATCAATGACTATAACTAACTGTTTATAAGCCAGTGAAAAGCCCCAGGATATTTCGGATTTGGCTCTGAGCCAGTTTGCCTCCTACCAAAAAAAAAACCCAAGCCTGTAAATATCTTCTCAGCAGCCTAAGCAAGATGAACTAGGCGATTCTGTTTTATCCGCTGACTGAGCATCAGAAGAGGGTGGTGTTGCAGGAGAGCTGCTGCTACCTCTATGTTAGCAATTGTTTATGGTATATAGTGGTGCTATTAATTCACTGTTGCATTCATGAGGGTTCTAACAGCACAGCAGTGCCAGTGTAGGATGCTATAAAAGATCTCCGGGGCCCCGTGAAAGAACAGGGATAGGCAGCAGTGTTAGTGTTGTTAGGAGGTATAAAACAATTGTTCTTCCTTGGGTCTCCCCAGAGGACTCCAGCAGGGACACAGCCAGCCAGTAACAAATTTTAAAAAGGCTTCTTTAAACACTCGATATATTCATAAGTCCACACACTAACGCAGTTTGGAAGTCTCATATGATCAATGCAATGTGTGTGCAGATGGTGACAGTAAATGTACAGGAGAGCTGTGGAAAAAGATTAAATAAATGTTATCAATGTGATTCCAGTGGTGATAATGGGAAATGAGACAAAAAATTATTAAAAAAAAAAGTGATGTGAAATCATTTGGGGAGGGGAGTGATTACAATAGAAACAGTGCTAATTTAGAGAACTAATTATCAAATAGGTTTCACACCATCCAAAAAGCAACCTGGAAGCCATTAGCAACACACCCTGTGGTTTTGCTCAAGTAAGGGGATTAATGGCACTAGCTCCATAAAGGCAACAATGGTAATGAATCTCCAGGCCTTAAACAGTAATGATCTCCATGACAGATATCTCAGAGAACCACATCGTCAACCCTCCTGTGACTATCTTTTGCTTCATTTCTAAAATTGCCTTGAAGAAAAAATTGAAATCTCCTTTGCAGCTCCATATGTAGCTTTTCCCTGTCTGTGGCCAAATGAGGAAATGTTTTATGGATAGTTATGATGGATCCAAAACCTCTTGTCATGGAAATGAGGTAATGCTGCCTTGCAGTCCTGCTTGAAGCAATGCTTTAGAGCACAAACCAATCCATTCCTGATAAGGACTGGGCATAAATGCTGTGTCTCTGTTGCAGAATATTTCATGGATTCCAGGGTTTCCCCTTCTCACATTATTGTAGGAGGCATTACGATGACGTGGTTTGAGCTTGTTTATGGTTTGCAGGGCTTTGGCTGATCCACAGGGTGAGCGTGGAGATGTTGGTAGGAGGTTCTGCCTCTCCAAGGCTGGCCTCGGTGAAGAAGCAGGTGCTGCTCTGGCCTGGCCATCCCTCCCCATAGACTGACACAAGCTTTCTGGGCCATCCGGCTTGCACTTTCACCAGCACTAAATTAACTTAAAAGAAAACTTTTCTAAATATGCCACGTGTGGCTATGGGTGCCAGTCACGATAAACAGAGTCTGATTTCATCTGCTTTGAATTACATTTGCCTATGATTACCTGAACAGACCTTGTTTATGCTGGCTTTCTCAGCCTGCTTATTGGCAGACGCTTCTGAATATACAAGTTTCCTTTCCAGTTTAATCTGTGTTTAAATTTTACAAATAAACTTTTCATAGATCTGGTTATTTACTGTTCTTGATCCTGCTATCAAAGTGTATTGCTCTTCCTTTTTAATGTACTCCTACCCCCTTTGATATCTATTTTCTGCAGTTTTTAAACCAACCTTTTAAACCCAAGCTGACTTGCATGGTTGGAAACAGGCTCATGGGAGGAAAACAGAGTCAGTGAATAGTTTAATCCACAATGAACCTTACTGTCACATTTTTGTGTGATTTAGAGGGAAAGGTTTTGGTTGAAAAGTCTGTGTTGTTTGTAGCTGTATTAGTCTAAGGATCTAGATAAGACATTTATTAGACAAAGTGATACAGCTGAAGAACACAGACGCAAGTGTCAGGCTGGAGAGCTAAGTCTAATTTGAGAAATCATCAGAGTTTTTTTTAGAGAGATGAGTAATACCATCTCTGTGGGAAAAATGCAGTTGCCAGAGTAGAGAGTGTTAGTAGAGGAAGAGAAAGGTGAAGAGGTAATTATCTCTTAGGAGAATGGCACAGGAAAAGACACGCTTAGCTTAGGCAGGCTGGGAAAGGAGAGAGAATATAATGCACTGTAAAACCAATATGACAACTGGTATTTTGGGGTTCTGGAGGGTATAAAGAACTGTCTCTGAGGACCAAAAAAAAAGAAAAATAGCTAAAACCTATGCAGAAAAAAAATGCTTAGCTGGACTTTTACCTAAAGAGGATGCTCTTCTAGGGAAGAAGAGTCCATTTTTAAAGAGTCACAAACACAGTGAAAGGAAGGGTTTGGATTGATGATGAAACCCTCCTGTGACTGTCATGTACTATGTTACTCTGCAGCCCATGTGGAAGTTCACTGAGCAATTGCAAGTGGAAAGAGATCCTGTCTTGCTCTTTAAAAAGCCATTCTTCTTGATTCCAAAATTAAATCAGTCAGGAAAAGGCCAGAAAACTATTTTACACACCCACAGACTTTCCTCAGCTCAGCAGTGCTACTTAATGATGTTTTAAGCGTTTCAAGCTCTATTTTCCTATGTGGAAGAGCACCTCTGTGCCTCAAATCTCAGTTTAGGACATGAGAACTAGACCTAAGTTTTTTCCCTTTCTAGGCTTCCTGTCTGACTCTTGGATAGGATTTGTTCTCCTCTCATTTTAGCTGTCAGATCTAAGCTCCGGGGTGGGTGGGATGAATCTCTCCCTGGAGAGCCCCATCTCTGGCTGTTGACAACAGGAGGAGCTTGCAGAAAAAAAAAATCAGCTTGGTTTTGGAGCTTTTATTTAGCTAGCTAGATGACAGCAATCCCAGCCTTTGTCAATTATTTAAATTTATTTATTTTCCTTAATTCCTTTTTTAAGGAGCAAAAAGGAAGTGCAAAACAACTTCCTTATGGTAAAGAAATAAATGCCTTGAAGTTTACAGTGTGTCAGGATGCTATCCTAAGCTGTGCACCATATGTAACTTAGGAAGATGGATTTTTGTTTGTGGTGTGTTTCGGTTTCAGAATGACTTCTCTTTTCAATGCAGTATCTTAAATCCTTTTGCTGCTGTTGCTGCTAGTCACAAAAGCATGAAAACTTACACCGAAAATGATGCAGAAATCATCCCCTTTTCCCCCTCTCTCTTAATTGTTATGTTCACACTTTAGATGAAGTGTCTGAGTGGAGGGTTTAATTTAGATTTAATAGGATAATTATTGCATGACAAATTAATGCCAAACAATTATTAAGTACATCTCTACTGAGGCTTCTGGAGTTTGTAATAGGATAGCTATCAGCTACCTGGTGGTTCAACTTCAAGAAGTCTGCTCCTAATAATCACAGCATTTATTTAACATACAATTTAAATGCTGATTTAGGTATAGTATTGCCAGAAAATTACTCAACCTCCTGACACCTAAAATCCAGCAGTGCCAAATTTTTATTGGGGAGCTCTGGTGTGGCTCTGAGGGAGGGAGATGCAAGTGTTGCTGGTGTTATCACTGCTGCCTGGTCTGAACTGTGATCTTTGGAAACAATGAATAAAACCCCAGGCCTTCACTTGTGCGGGATTACCCCAGGGTAAAACTTATTGCACAGACTGAGGAACCAGGTCCTGCTTTGCTAATTATGGTCTTTGTCCAGACAGGCAACTAATTTGGGGTGCTGTGAGGTACTTTTTAAAACACAATACTTAGAGCTATGAGAAATTAATTTAATGCTGAGGGTCAATTTCTCTTTGTGCTAGTATTTAATCTACTCCCTTTGAGATTCCCAACTGAGGCAAAAATGGATGGGATGTCCATGGGTGTCCTGGATGTTGGAGCTCTTGTGCCCTGTCCCAGTGGGTTGTGTCTCCTACAATTACTGCAAGCAAATAGTGGTGCCCTCTCCCTTCAGGGAGGATAAGAAGCCAAAGGCTGTTACTCTTCTTGTGGGCATAGCCCACCTCCTTCCTGGCTGGAAGAAGAAATACCTGTTCACATGGAGTGAATTAAATGAGTTATCCAGAGAGGGTCATGGCTGCTTTGAGGTGCCTAATGCAGATGGTAGTGGCATATCTGGTTGCTGACAGTAGTGACTTAAAAAAACACTGCCAGAGGAGATGGGGTTGGTGGAGACTGCAGAAATGGCAGGTATTCTCTGCTGGTGCCATGCTGAAAATTCATTCCATGCCTGATCTGAACTGTGCCGTAACTGCTTGACTTTCAAAGCATGCTGCAAAGCTCTCGTTTTGGGGGCTGGGTTGTGTTTTGGGTTTGGTTTTTTTGTTTGTTTTTTTTTTTTTGCCTATTCACAAAGGGTTGGGGCAGGGTGAATGCCAGAAGGATAGTTTTGTTTGCAGGTGTGATGCTAATTTTGTGGCTGGGAAGTGTAGCTTGTTATCAACAGTCTGGATTGTGAAGCTGGCTGCCAGCCTGCCATTATATTTCGATTAGTGTTTTTAAAGACAACTCCAAAAAAAAAAAAAAAAAGTGCCCAGAGCTGCTATTTATTTATTTACAATGAGCTTACATTTGTAAAGGAATAAATGACATGTCTTCCCATGAGCTGAGAAAGGGAGCTTATTGCAAGACACCCAGGGTGAATAAAAGTGTAAGACACTGAACCAAAATTACCTCTCCTCCTGCAAATGAAAGTTAATATATTGCTTGGTACATCTTTGTCCGCATGTGTATGTGTGAAAAAGATTTGCAAGGAACCAAAACAAAAGGTTGCCATGAGGATTTGCCCCTTTGCCTGGCTGCTGCCACTGGCTGTTACTACAGCTTCCTTGGAAAATGGTAAGACAGTGTCTCCTTTCCCTGTCACACAGTGTGGCTTGTCCCATCTTGGAAGGCTTATGATATGTCACTTGAGCTGACAGATATTTGGAATAAATACCCCAATAGAAACTTGAACTCTTGCTTTTGAGGTGGGGACAGTGTTTTCCTTCCCCAGCTCTATGTGGTGTACCCGTAGGACATGAACTAGATTTGAACTTGGCTCTTTGCAGATTAATCTGTCCCTATAAAGATTCCTTTTCAGATCCAATTATTTATGAGAGAAGATTGTTCCTCCCCTCCTCCTGCCTTCCTACCCCTCTCCCAGGCTTCAAATCTTATTGCCTTGCCATCTAGTTTAATTTAACCCACAGCAATTAATGTCCTTGACTGGCAGTGTTTAAACAGCAAACAATTTCATCCTGTAAATGGTAGTTTGCTGCCTGGAATACGAACAGATCTTTAACAATTACATCAGACTATATTTCCCTGTGGCTGTTGTAAGTAAAACACCTGATGTATTTTGATGCTACATATAGCAAAAGCTACCTCTGCATACATATCGTTCACATGATTGTTTAAGGGAATTCTCACAACTGGGTCTCCGGTGTCTGATGTTTGTCTTTATGTTCCTGGTTTTGCTGCTTCAGCACAACTTTGTACAGTGATGGAATTGGACTCCTCACCCCTCATTGCCAAGAAGCTGTGGGTCATATCAAGGGAAAACTGAGCTGCTGGGAGGGACATGTATGTGACAAATGCTGCAGACTCCTACTTTGAGCATCTCCGCCATATGGTAATAGAACACAGGCTGCTACTTTGCTTGCTGCTTTGGTGCCTGCCCTGAGAGGAGGATGAGGAGAAAGGTCAGTGTTAGCTTTCAGTCTTTGCTTTCTCAGCAGAGGTCCCCAGTCCAGGGGTTAAGAGCGTTGCTGTCGTTCAGGGCTTTTGTTTTGAGTACCTGTCTGAGGTTGTGCTGGGTTTTGCTCGCTAGCATCACTGGAATCACAGGAGTGACCAACCTGGGACGACCTGCAGATATCATCAACCACACCCTGGTCTGAACTTGCATTTCCATTTATCTTATTGTACCTGTAGCTCCCAAGCCTTTTCCCTCCAGAACTTCTAGGAATGAATCTTTAAAAACTCATAGTACATTGCTTTCAAATGTTAATCTTCCAGCTGAAGCAAAGATGGGGAAAAGGCTGATTTAGAAGAATGAGTCCTCAGCTGTTTCAGCAGGCTGAAGGGGCTGAGAGGCCCTTACAGAAGGTGCTGTGCCTGGGAAAACTGACAGAAGAACCAGTAGCGTTTCCTGATGTCTCTTGAAGCACAGGATCTGAGTCCCAAGATGGTAAATGCATTTGAGGAATGCTAATTATAAGCCCCAAGCAAATGAACCTATTTAGTATGGAGCTGTGCTTTCCTCTGAGAAAGCCCTTGAGAAATGCTGATGCCTTCAGAAGCTTAATTTTAGGGAAAAGTCAAGGCTGAAGCTATCAGAGAGAGGTTGCCTGAAGTTCATAGGCAGGGGATTTTAGGACATGGAGTCTCCATTATCCAGATTAACAGTTAACGTTTTCCTACATCAGATTATAATATATAGGCTCATTTATTATTTATTATCTTACTCGTCTGATATTTCAACTGCTGCCACATCTGATAAGCACAGCATAGCCTCCCAGGGGGCTTTTATCAAAGAAGCAGATGATACCCATATTGCTGGAGATAGGAAGACAGATGAATAATCGTTCATAATCTGTCTTTCAGGATGGTGAAAATATGGCTGAAATATTAGGGTATTCTCCTCAACAGAAAAAGGTGCATTTCCTCTCCTTTGACACTACCTTTTACTACTGCTTGAAACAAAGTAGACGGGGAAAGTGTTTTAACACTCCATAAAATCTTTTAGCATATTTTCAAACTAACCGATCATCTGAATTATGGAAGCAGAGTTACTTTGTGCAAGAAACACACAGATGAAGTAAAGCTTCTGTTTTGAAGTCATACCATGTGTTCAAAATGCAAAGCCATGCTGCTGAATTAAAAAATAAAAATACCGGTGTCTTATCAATACAAGGTTGCTTTAAATATATTTAGGATACCCTTTCTGTGACACATATGGCCAAACATATTTTGATGTTCCTTTATTCCCTCCCTGTGTATGCACGCCTTCAAAGAAATCTACACTCGCCCGTGCATACCTATAAAAATGACTGGAAAGCCATTTCTCTTAAGGCACTGAATAGCCAGTAGGTTACAGGGTCTCGTGTACTGGCATTTATTTCTTGATAAATTNGGGGGGGGAAATCTATGTGGACCAAACACATTGCATCACATTCTTACAAATCTTTTAAAAACTGTAAACATGAACCATCCAGATTTCTGCTGGGAGGGCTGCACAGGAGTATATGAGCAACCCAGGGAGTTCCTGTGCTGGTAACAATTTCCTGATTCAAATGCTAAAGGGGTGAACCCTGGCTAATGCTTTACTTGACTGAGTACTTACAATAAGGGAAGAACTGCTGGTAAAACTCTCCAACACGCACATTGCTATGAAGAGCAGGTAAAAAAGCATGCATGGGAGTAGAGATGGGGCTTTGGCAAATGCACTTTCAGTGCTTAGCCTCATTTTTAGATGGTTATTAATAATTAACACTGGAGAACACTGACAACACTGCAAATACCAGTCAATAGCATTTTCTTTTCCAAAAGATCAGGTGGATTAAGAAATAAAAAGGGAGGAAAACAGCATTAAAGCAATATTTCGGAGTTCTTACAAGCAGGATGGTGAGGAAGGGGCCATTTTGGCATAGTATTTTCAGCAGCTCTGCCTAAATTGGGATGTGTGCTTGAATTCCAGTGAAATCTCCATAGATCCATGCGTTTAACAGTGGAGAACCTTTCTTCTGGGTTTTCCTGGGTAGGCTTTGGGCTATGTTTCCCTGGCTAGGGTTGGAGGAGCTGAGCACCGAGGCTGTGCTGCTCTAGCTGTGCAGTGGTTCTGGCTGTGCCTGGTCCTCAGCTTTTCATGGCACAGCCTGTCTCTGGAGAAATGCAATATACCTCCACTGTCGTGCCACAGCAGGAAGCCACAGTTTTGCCAGGCCTAAAAGCTGCTGAACTTTGAAACCTGGCAGCACGTACCTAGTTATGGCGCCAGAAGCTCAACAGCTTAATGCCTCTCCACATCACTGCACACCATCATTCCTCTCCTAATTATGACCTGGTCATTGTGCAGAGAAAGAGAGCACAGTCAGACACAGTCCAGTTGTAATCCCTTAACTGCTCCTCAAATGAACTGTCCTTGCACCGTCTAGTATTGCCAGATTACGGTAGGCAGGCAAAAGCTGGGGACAATTATCAATCTCTCTATGCCCTACAGGAAAGTACTGCATGTTTAAAATCCCCCATGGGAGAGCTCAGCTTACTCAAAATGGATCAGACTTGTCATTTTTGGAAAGGTGACAGGCCAGTCTTTTGATGCATGCCTCTCTGCTATAACCCAGTGATCTGCTGGGGTAGCACAGCAGGGAAGGCTGGTGCCCGTGCTTCTTTGGAGCATGCTAGCACAGAAAGCCCCTTGGCACGTTGGCTCATCAGCACCTCAGACCTGGGTGTAATCACTGAGGGACAACTTAAATGGTGACCTCTGTAGCAGTACCAATGTGTCAGGCTTTTACAGCCTCCTCGGAGCGAGCAAAAGTAAAGCCTTTCTAAGAAAAGTAGAGCAGAGAATGATTTTTATACCTGAGAATATCACATCTCGTGTTTTCTTTGCGAGCATGAACATTTATACCCTCCAGAAAGTACGTTCTCTCTCCCAAACTCCCTAAGCTCACATGATAGTTGGCAAAATGGGTTAAGGATCCTAAATTTCTCTGACAGTTAAAATACAAGAGCCTGAATAATTTATGCAGCTCCACCCCATGTTAAGAAACAAACACCAGCCAGTGCAGCAGCAGCCCCTGAGTTTCTTCAAATACTACCTCAGCTTTGAGTGTTTGGTTTATTTTATTCAAGAAACACAGGAAGAGAAGTAGAGGCATTTGAGCAAGCACACCTGAAATCTCTTCTAATCGAAGCTGACATGAGCTAAAATAATCAGGGATTCCAGAACCTGTGTTAGATGCATTAGTCTTGTGTATGCCTAAGGTGTTCTGTACACATGCACCAAGCCCCTGCTAATGCTCTTATGCTCCTGTACCAGAAGAAGCAAAACCTTCATTGTACCTTGAAAATTACTCCCCAGTGTGATTTAAATATTAATCTGCTTCGGGTTATTAATCGTCTGAAAGGCAAGAAATCTATTTAGGCCATGCAGTAGAATGGGGACTATCTTTTGTCATCTGTGACAGAGGTGGGATAACACGTCTTGGAGTGGTGGCAGTGGCCCTAAGGCGATCGTCTTGCACCGTACCTCCTGTGCACCTTTCTGCCTGCAGCGAGAGCTCTTTTGAAGGTGCTGTGTGTGTTGCCTGGGATGAATAGCCAGGGGCAGAAACAGGGCCAGAGTCAATAGGTAAGGTCATTATTTCAGATTTTGCTTCTAGGGTACAGGGAAAAAGCCCGTCAAGCCTGCAACGAGGTGAGCCTCAGAAACTCTTGTGTCACCCTGCCCTCCTCTTCCCACTGCTGTAGCAGTTTACAAGCCACAGCCATGTCAGACATGGGGTATGCTCACATCGTATTCTACGTGCAGCATCCCTGGAACTCTTAAAGATTAAAAATGTAGCAAACCATAAATATTTGAAATCCCCTGGAGCTGGCATATGTACTGTCTTTAAGCAGACCTTTTTGATCTGGTATCTGTTTTTTCTATAACAGCAACACGCCTCTTGCAAGGTACTCTCTTCTTTGTCTTTTCTTTTTTTCCCCTCTCCCTTTCCTGGCAGTAAAGGTTTTCAGGTTGCTCTTGCACAGCAGCAACAGACAATCAAAAATCCCACCACCCAGCTGCATGGACTGGAGGTGAAACCGCAGCCTCTCCTGAGCACTCTCCACTTTCCGTTTTTCTTCTTGTCTAGATTTTGTTCAAGTGCATGGTGATCTGATGGCATGTAGTACCGCTAAGTACTGGGGTCCCCCTCTGCATCTGACCAGGAATAGGTCTAAAATTGAGAGACTTCTTTTTGTAAAGCTCTCAGGAGATATACAACAGCACGTGTTATCTGTAGTGCAAGATAAGGACCAGACCCTACCATGCTGAGCTAGAGAGTGCAAATAGTCTGCTCCTAGGTCCTAGTGAAGGATGTGGGAATCTCTTTCCTTGAACAGCATTTAACCCAAGGTGGCATTGTGGTGGAGAGGTAGTGCTGAAATGTGCTGTTCCTCAGATGGATGGAGACTGGCAGTCTCCGTTGTGGTGTTACTCAAAGCACTGTTTGAGCTTAAGTTGTTCTTGAACAGCCTGCACAGACTGGCAAATGTTTCACTGCAGGGTGGACAGGCGTTTACTTGAATTTTCTCTGTCTAACACTGGGAAAGCGATCAGGCTTTCTCCTACATTCTGTGCATCTGCTCTAATAAGCACTCTACTGTCTGTTGAAGAGAGGAGCCAGGAACACCACCAAAAGAAATTCCCACTTGCATCCAAATGAGTGTTGCCAGGGGGAAGGAAGAACAGATTCCTTCCCTTGATTTATAATGGGAGGGAAGAAACAAATCACAGTTTTGCAGTGAAGTAATACAATTTTTATCGGCACAGAATTCCTTCAGTCACCCTGAATGACCACATCCAACATTACCCTAGGGTGTCCCAATGTTGTTCTCCTGTTGTGTTCTCCCTCAGGAATGGAACTCTGCACACTTTGCTCTGCAAAGTGTCTCTCTGGACCTGGAGATCCGTGGCAGTATAATCCTCATTAGCTGACTCATTAGCCTCCGATAGGGATGAACATGTAGGGGGAGACAGTGCTTCTCCGTAGCAAAACATCTTATGTGGTCCAAGGCAAGGGAGAGTCTCACCCTCTTTGCCTTACAGTTAAGCTGAAATGCAATTATGTTCTTCCTGAGGCCAGGGAATAGATAGGTAATGGCAAGTACTCACTGTCCCCTAATGAACTTCTTTTCTGAGCAATTTTTCAGAAAGATTTCCCCACCTGACTTTGCTTCAGTGATGCTGCAGACACACCTCTTCAGGGCATACTTCAGAGCTTCTCATAGTTTGATGCTTTCTCAGTCTATTGCTATTTTTAGTCGGGTTTTACGAGGAGCAAAGAATCCATAATCATGTGCTCCCTTACCTTTTGTCTGTCAATCCCCCAGTCTTCCTCTAATGATCTCTGAATTAATTGGCCAGTTTCAGCCATTCTGGACAGAAGAAATTATGTTACTTTAAGTAGTATAGGCTACTGAGATTTATGTGTTCCTGCTAAGAGAGGATTGCCATGAATATTGTGTGTCCTGCATTGGTCCAGATGGCTGGTCAACACATGCACAGGAGTGACATTGCTACAACATGGACTTTTTCTTGCCTTATACAAGTGACATAGAAAAGAAATGAGGGGCAGAGGGAGGAGACCTCGTGGCTGCAGCAGGATTATGTGTGAGGGCAATTGTGAGTGAGAACTGGGCTTCTTAAGGTCATCACAAATATAGGACATTGACAAAGGAATTTATTTGTTTTCAAGCTCATCTGCACTGCTGATGGTGACAGAAAGGATTTCTGCTGCTAAAAGATGTCCGATGTTCAATGTCACACTGGGCACCAAAGGCACCAGAAGTGCTCCCCATTTAACTCTCCCTTGGAAGAGTCTAGCTAGAAGAAAGACCTCCACTTCTCATTGCCAGCTCAGCTCCCTCGGAGGCTTATCTAAATCGCATCTCCTATAATTAGTAAACTTTCCTCACAGACAGCTATTGAGAAGATCTTCAGATGTCTCCTGTTTGCCATGTACGGCCCTACACTTTACTTGTGTTGCCAACAGAGACAGCTCTCATCTACAGACCAGCAAATTGGGTTGACCCACTTGCCAACGAAAAATGAATTCCCTCTCTTGTTTCCCCTTAGAAAGCTAGAGATGTGCTTTCAACTATATCCTCTGTTCAACTTGCACCACTTTTTAAATGTTCTAATATCTTTGTAATCAGGATCCAATTTTGGCTCAGGGCTTATTTGAAGTTGCAAACCTCATTGAGTGTATTGAGAAGTTGTGGTACTTCAAGGGAATAAGTGTTGCTGTTTCTTTGGCCTTTTAAAGTACTGCTAATAGAAGAGTTATCCGAGTCTATCACACACAGGGAGTTAATTGAAAACCTGGCTGTCTGCTATTGGCCATTATGACAGGGTGAATAGCATGTCGTTCAGCCAGGGCATCCTGAGCCCTCCCCTGCTGCTTCTTACCCCCATCAGTTTGGATTTCCAAGATAGGAATTGGAGGCAAGACAACATTTTCATGTCTCTGGGCAACAAATACAATATTCATTTTGCATAGATTTATTATGTGTCTGGAAAATGTATCGTTCCTACATTCCCTGTGTAACAAAGCTGGCCGGTATCGATGGTGCCTTGCTGTACTATGCACTGGTGATAGTCACTGGGAGCACTATTGCCAGATGTACTGGCAGAAAACCAACCACTCTCTCTAAGCGGCCAAATGCTCTGACTTGCACACTGCATTGCAGTGTGTTGATGTTGTTGAGTAACCGCAAGACGTTCCAGTGTAACAGCATCAGCATCCCTTGTGTCCCAGGTGATCAGGAGCTGCTTAAATCAGGACATTGGAATTCTATATTGTGGTTCATAACAATGAGCTTTATTGATCCTGTCTACACTGAGGACCTGATCCGGCAAAGCATCTGAGCATGTGCATTGCTCTCAGGCATCAAATGTGCACTTTCTCTTTGCTTTACTCTGGATTGAGATGAAAAGTGCATTCTGAAATCCCAGTTATTTGTGTAGAAGGGGAATTGCATTCCCCTTCTGAGTGCCAATAGCAGCAACATCATGTGAGTGTGACACAGCATCAGTATCCCCAAGGGAAGGGACTTGAGCTGGGCAGACAGACTGTACTGAAAGAGTTGAGGAGTGCTTGCACAATCTGTTGCGCTGTTTCAAGTCAAAGGGAAGCGTGAGTGGGAAAGAAGCCAGCTTCCTGCTGGTGGGTGATGATATTCAGCTATGGGTGATCATTTCTTATCTGCAGGGATGTACTGGTTGTGCTGGAGGCAACTCCATGACTGTCCTGTTTCAACTCAATTGTTACTTGCATCCAACAAACGTGATTTTTGCCAGGCTCTGAGCATGATACAGTTGAAAATGGGATTGTCAGTGCCCTGAACCTATTCCCCACCTAAATATGCAGCAGTGGGGGTCATCAGAACCCCCCGTTAATTTCTTCTCATTTACAGCCCGTCAGGGGGTAACTGTAGATCATTTGGGGGCACGTAGGAAGCCTGGAACCTTTCCTGCAAATGTGAGAAAATACTCAATTTACAGCTGCATGGGATATTTATAAGGCTGCATGTAGCTTTTGAATGTTACTACAGCCGACGTTTTAATTAGTCAAAATCCGTCTGGGAACCTTGTGCTGAGACACTCCCGTCACTGCAGGTTAGTCTCTGGCATTAACTGCATCTGGGAAAGGAAGAAACACACAGTTAAGAAAGCCCTTTCATTTTAGGAAAAGAGTGTTTGACAATACCTGGGAGGTGAGGGGGTTGAGCAGACACATCTAAACCTTCCTGAGTGTTTGGTGGCACAGCCCAACCAAATACATTACTGGGCAAGTGGCTTTGCGCTGACATTAACTACGGAAGGCGCTGTGCTTTGGTGATCTCTAATCTGAAGTGTCACAGGACACAGCATCGACATCGTTAACATCGACAAGTGCATTTTGCTCTGCTTTTATCCCAGGCTGCACTTGGAATTGCAATTGTGTTTTACGGGGATCCATGTGTTGTGTTGTGACGGCTCCACGTGTAGGCTTTCGAGCTCTAATTTGAAGCTGTCGCTTTCCCTGGCTCCTATTCCGCTCGTTGTCACACCTGCTTTGATGTATTAAGCCATCACTTGTTGTGTGCGTGCTTTTTAATCCATTTTTATTCCTTTGATTGCTGGATGTTGAAAGACAAAAGGAATAAATAACTGGAACAAAGACTGAAATGTGTGCTCGGAGCAAGTTTTCCTCCTCCTGAAGTCGAGGCTGTTTTGCTTTTACTCACTGAATTATTCCAGTTCAATTACTCGTCTCTTTCGAATGGGTGATGCACAAAAGGTGGCATTGTCTTAAGTGGGGTTCAGCTGTTGAGGTGTTCAGGGAAATGGTTAAACTCTTGCCTGCCTTTAAGCTTCTTAAGTTACTTAGTAATTTAAAAAAATTTCAAAGCATTCCCCCCAAAAATCAAATCAGGGTTTTTGCCTTTACACGCAGGGGAAAGCTGTTTTTTCTTTGGTGAAGGAAACCAGTCTGGGCAGCTATTGCTTTGAATACTGACTAGAGACACTGTCTCATCCAAATGTCAGACACATTCAAGAGTCACCATTATTTTAATCAGTCACCTCTGCTTCCTCTTCCCCCTTAATCACAGCCCCAGCAGGTCTCTGTGATCCCTTGCTGCCTTACCTTCCCTCACTCCTTTACTCTCCGCTCCCTTCCCTTCTCATTCCCTCTTTGCCTGCCTCAGCAGGTCACCTCTCTCAGACCCTTGCTGCTGATCCGTTCATATCATCGTGCATATTTTTCCAAGTCAGGCTTACTGGTCCCTATGGGGCATCATAAAGCAGGAGACTATGAGACATCTGAAATGAGACCATGAAGATATTTGGGATGTTCATGCTGAGTTCATTAGGTTCATTGTCCTCCTGATCCTTCGTGCAAGGCTGTCACTGATTCCCCTGTGCCTTTTTTGATAACTGCACAGCCAGGAAAGCAAAACATCCTTCTGTCTCTCCCACCGCCTTCCAGATCTCTTTAGACTGATGGTACTGAGGGACTCCAGCTGGGAGGTGACCATGCTCTGCCACTTCCACACATAAACATTTACAGAGACCTTCTAGCTAACCCAGACTGGAATAGCACAGTGTAATTGAAATGAATTTGTGATGTGCCATACAGACTGAGGGGTCTGGGACCAGAAAACTCAGAAAGAAAATGAGTGAAGAGTAGCTTTCTCATCCCATGAGTCCTGGTGATCAGCAAGATTTACTGTTTGCTGTAAAGAATCTGAAGTCAATGACCATGAGATAATAACACATTGATAACAAAGTACTTGTTGCTCACATGTGACTGGTCTGGTTTTGCCCCTTTACCTGTCTACAAAGCCCTGGGTACCCTCAGCAGGGTGATGTGCACTGATGTCTGTCCTGAAAATGGAAAGGTATTATTTTTGTATGCTTTCAAATGTGTGAACGTTTCTAATTTTCTTGCCTGCTCCTAGGGCCGTAGCTTTGTTAACATTTTGGAAATGAAGCTGTGCCTTATGGAAAAGCGTTTCACAAAAAAAGCATTCAAGCAATCAGTGCAGAGCAGCCAAAGTGCTGTAACTTCAGAGTAGCTATGTTGCCTTGTTCGTTTTTTCCATTTAATGACACTGCCTCCCCTGCTTACCTCACACCTCACTTCAGTGGGAATAGTCAAGTGGGAGCACCAAAATCCAAATTATGTTGGATAGATGCCTTTGTTCGTTTTGGAGAGAGGCATAAAAGGCCAGGCTGTGAAATTTTAAGACTGCATTTTTGTCATACTTGGGAATGTATTTGTTACCTCGTGACTTAGTCTCTCTGTTGCTTTATTTAGTGCACACCTATAAAAAGGATCATAGTATGTCACAGCAGTAAGAAGAGTGAATCCATTTTCTATCCTGTGCTTTGAGTCAGCTGGGTGTCAGACCACTGGATGAAGAAAAAAGGTTGTTATTTAAGACCCCAGGCAGCTCAGGTGTAACATGGTCTAGGAGATGCTCCCAGTTGCTCCCAGAAGTAGCAATGACCTCCCACTTTTGCATGTGACTTTCCTGGTTCACTGTCTGCAATGAATACTGGGCTCATCAGCACCTTTAAGGCACTGGCAGGGGAGGTTTACTTCTCATGGAGCAATGTCTCTGAACTGTGCTGGGACTAGGCTTCAAGCTGAGCCATGAGCCAGTGCCTCCTGCCACAGGACATCTATCAACAGCTGAAGCATCAACTCCAGGGCAAACATCAGACTGGCTCCTGCACATGTTCCATACTGAATCCCTCCCCTCCCTAAAGGGCCAATATTTTTATCTTCTTTTTCAGAGGTGCAACAGAAAGTCCTGACATTCAGCCATTGAAACTATCTTGTAAAAAGATACTGTGACAGATGCAGCCTTGCTGTGGAGCGCTCTCAGGTGTAGTGCTGGCAGAGAAAAAGGGCCTTGTATCTCAGCCCATCAGCTTAAAGTTGCTTTGAATCCTACATTAGTACTGTGCTGGGCACAAATGATGTCAGTCCTGAAATATCATAGCATTTAGAGAAGCAGAACATCAGATCTTTCATTAGAGGCATGTTATGTCCTGCTAGGAGAAGGAAGGAGTTATCAACCAGGGAGGACAGACAAAAGCCCTTACTGGAACATTGTATTAAGAACAGTAAATATATACACATGAATGAGAAGTTCCCTTAGTAAAATTTCATTTATTTCTCAACAGTTGAGTCAGCAAACCTAAACATCTCCTGTGAGGTGTAGAGATTGCCATTTCCTTCAGGAGGAGTTTATTTTGCTTTTGCAGGGCTGGGCCATGGAGGAAGGAATGATATTAAGAATTATCTTGTTCTCACTTGTCTAACACAGTAGTACTCCAACATTTTTTGATGTAGGAACTTCTGCAACCTTTGTTCTAAATGTCACATGGAGAAAAAAGGATTGTGTTTTGTGTGAAGCAACAAAGCAATTTCCGTTTCCACTAGAAAGGTGACAAATGCTTTTTATTTGCAACTCATTAAGAGTTAAAGTCATAATTGTTGCTTCCATGCCCAAAGTAATTTCCATCAATGCCACACATGTCCACTTAGCCCATTCTGTCACAGCACTGACATGTGGTTTTTCATAGGAAATATTAAGATTGTGTCCAGGAGATAAAACTGAATTCCTTTCCAGGTGAGATTGCAATCTAATCTTCCAGGTGATCTCACAGTTCTGCTTCCATAGAGATATCCCAAACCATCCCTCCAATCCAACCTGGTGCAAACAGTGAGAATCAATATTCATTTTCTAAATCCACATACACACTCAAAAATTATTTTTGCACTTTATTCTTAACTTGAGCTAGGATCCTTCTCAGGTATATGCACCACCCAAAATCCTTGCTAGATAAGCCTATCTCCCTGTTTCTTGAGGTGTTTTCACTTTTCTCATGCTGGTATTTTTCTTCAATTCAAAAGGTACAAGTAATGCAAGGTATTGGCCTTGTTCCTGCAAGGGCATCAATAGCCTGGATGTCAGGCAGGAAAAGTGGGTCCTTGTACAGTACTACGGGCTAAATTTGACTCTAGGGGTAAATACTTAATGTTTTGGGTTTGTTCAGTGATAATTTAATAGGCAAATGACAACACCAGAGAAATAACATCTTTGATATTAGAAAGAATTGTTGCACTCTATTTAGTAAAGACATACACATTTTTAATTAATAAAGTGTTCTTCAAAAATGCATTATTTACTAATTTGAATAGTAATGAGGAAACAATTTATCTTATTTAATGAACCGCTTAAAAACATTTTTGACAGAGAGAGCAGCGGACTGTTCCCTTTGGCATTTCTTTTTTTCTCCTCCTGTTGATACTCAGTTGCATATAACAACAAATACAATAGCATAACGAAATAGTGCAAGACTATGGCTGTACAGGTCTTTCCAGAATTCAGACCATGAAGTCAGGTTTAACTCACCTCAGTATCAGCTGCTGTTCCTAGTTCCTTGTGTATCTGGGGAAAGCATTAGTACATCTCAGACCGGGCTCTATTGAAATGTATTACTGAAGAAATAAGAGCAGTTGCCATTGTTGAAATGTCACCTCTTGGTAACCTCGGTTTAGTCAGAGAACAAAATGATCTCTAAGTACAAGTCAGGCCTCATAGTCTCTGGAGAAATCCCTCCATAAGACTATTTAAAGGTTATCTGCAATTTGGCTGGAAAATAGAGTCAAAGCTGTTAACATGACTCTGTCATTGTACAATCCCAGAAAGTTCAATGTGTTTTTGAGTTGTCAAAGTACAGAGATTTTGGCCTGCTTAGAGCTACGGCAAATGCTCCTGAGGATTCATGCCAGAATTTAGACATCTATTGATCAGGATGAGTAAGAGGAAAAGAATAAAAACACAACATGAAGCATCCTGAACTGAAACACAAAGATCAAGCATAAAAATATAATAAAAACTTATCAAAGACCTTTTCTGACACTAAGAATATACTAATTAGCGTATGTTAATTCTATCAAGTGTTCCTTCGCAGTGGGGAGGAAAAGGTTAGATTGTTGCTGAATTTGGACTCATTATTGGACTTACATGTCTTGCTTCCTTTGACAAAATATGTCTATGTGAAGTAGAACAAAGCTGAGCCAGGAAAATGGGGAAAATGTGGTTTTTCTTCATGCTTACAAAACAGCCAGCAGCCAGTCAGTCCCAACTGAGTGTTCAGATGGCTACGGGGGAGACACAGGGACTATTTCCCTTGTCTGGACACCTGTGTTGATGTTTTGTTCCGATCTGTCTCATGCATCTTTCCTTCTCATCTTCTTCATGATGGGCTTGCTCAGCCTGGTCATGCTGGGATGTGTGAGATGGGTCATCTCAGGCAAAGATAAAGGGAACAACTGGGCAGAAAACATGATCAGGATGAGGTGTGTGAGGTGGGGGGAGCAGAGCAGACCCACATGTGTGGGGCTGGGTGATTCTTGCTTCTCCACAGTGATCAACTAATGAGTGAATGGACCTTTGAAAGAGAACTTACGGGAAAGACAGAGCCAAGCTCTTCTCAGAGGTGCTCTATAAATGGACAAGAGCCAGTGGGTACAAGTTACAGCAAAGGAATTTCTGACTGTATATAAGAAAAAAAAGAAATGTTGTGTTTTGAAGTACTGAAACAAGGGTCCAGAGAGGTGTGGCTCTTCATCTTTGGGGCTTTCGAGATTTGACTACAAAAGACCTTGAGCAGCCTGATCTTGCTTTGAAGTTAGCTCTGCGGGCAGTTGTACTAGGTGACCTCCAGAGGTCCCTTCCAACCTAAATTATTCTGTAATGCTAAGAAAATGAGGCTTATGTTTTATGAATAGGCACTGTATGGTACAGTAAAGCAATACAACAAAGGAATGAAAAGTTGAGTTGGTTTTTTGTTGTTGTTGGAGTTTTTATGTTATTTGGGTGTTGGGTTTTTTTGGCTGGTTTTTTTTTTTTTTTTTTTTAAATGAAGCATTTCTTTTGCCTTGCCAAGATTTGGGTACAAGATTTCCTTAGCAACAGCAGAATGTGTTTTTTGGCAGGGAAGGGGCGGTGCAAAAGTACTCTTCCAGCACAGTGTAGGTGCTTCAACCATCAGCAGGTGCAGTGTGAAAAGACAAATATCTGAACCCTAAGTTTGGCAGGTTTAAGTTTAGAAAAAAAATAAGAAGAAGAAAAAGAAAAGAAAACCATCTGTACCTCAAGCTCTGCTGAAGCAGAATTTGGAATTAAGCAATGGAAGAAAATTATCTTTGAAACAGTCACCTGAGCTTTTTCTTTTCATTTGAATGTTGCCAAGGACTAAGAATAATGCTATACAAAATGTTCTTGAGAAAATAACTGCGGTCGAGCACTGTAAAGCACCTGACCAGCATTTCAAATGCACCTTCTTCCCCTTCCTCCTTTGGTCAGCAGTCTGTAGGAAATGAGAAACAATCACTTTCGTGTTGGTTTCCCCGGTGGGCAGTCTTGCCTGTAAGCAATTTGTCATTTAGCACAGTTAAATGAGAGATCATGGTTTTGGTTTTTTTCCCTGTTACCCAAGCTGTGATCCTGCTGCTGTTGCAGCAGTGAATGTTCTCCCCTCCCTCTCCTCTCCGTACCTGCCAAACACACACAGCAACACTCGATCTGTCCGGCTGTATGTGATGGCGTGGAGTCCTGCTGTAGTTTACAGCATGAAATAGCCAGGGAATAATTGAGCCCCTGGAACAGCTCCAACATTGTCTGAGCTGAAGAAAATAATGGGAGGCAAGGAAAATGGTGTGAAGCTAAGCCCAGCAGTACTGGTGCTCTGGTGTCTATACTCTCTGTAACTATGTCTCCTCTGAAATAGCCTCTTCCTCTCTTACATAGGGTGAGGGTGAATCACACCAACCCTTCTCCCCCAAGAAGGGGTGCATGGTGCTATGAGTTGGTTGCTTGAAGAATGATTAGGTCACATTTGCAATTGAGGGACAGCTCTTCTGAGCCTCTCAGAAGTAAACAAGACAAAATGGAGTGAGTAGATCCCCTGAATTTGGGATAGTCCCTCCAGTGATGGCTGGGACCAAGAAATAGCTTCCCATCTCTTCCTGGTGGCTTTTGCCTGGGATAAGAGGGGAAGCCAATTGATGGATATTCTCCTTTGACATGTGGTCCAGGTGAGGCTCTGCATGTAAGGATAACAGAGCATAACAGAGGTAGTTCCATGTAGCATAGGGGCCTGAATTAGTCTTGGAAATATATATACGTGTCTCTCTAAACATGTATGGTCCTGTTCTCCTGTGCAAAATAATTGTCTCTGTGGAGGTCTACCTGCAGACCAGCTCTTTATCAGCGACTTTAGACAAATTGTAAGCCTGTTCTTATTTTCTCTTTCTGTCACCGTATGCCTGCAAATGTACAATAAATAAACAAATAAAGAAAGAATATGGCTGTTAGTCAAAAGAAAGTATCAAGGAGGTGAGAACATCTCTCTCCAGAACAACTAGTGCCTGGAAAATGAGCCTTGAGGGGAAAAAAAATGAAGGGAAGCCATGGAAATGAACAACAGGAGAATGATACAAAACGTTGTTGCTTCTCAGTAGAATTTTACCCATCAGCTTTGACATAAGTACCATATTCCGGCTGTAAAACATAATTAGAGCAGTGAATCAGAAAGGAGCTGTCCATCGAATAGCACAGGGTGTTCTCAGCCAAGGAGAGGGATGTGAAACTCATGCAAATAAGGCTGAGTTTCCTGCTTCCTCCTTAGGAAACCGAGTGTGACACAATCAGCAAAAAAACGTTTGCAGTGAACTGCAAATTTCACATGCTCCTGGGAGCCGGAATTCACCTATGAGTTCTGCATTAAGTTGAGCGAGCTGCCTCCCTCCATCAGCTCCTGCTCTCAGAACTCCCCTTGCAGAGTGCGAGCGTTCCACAGCGCTGCTCCCCAGCTCTGTTGTGGGGGAAAGCAATGGCCAAACCCAAAAGATTTGGATGTCAGCTCAAAGCCTGGCTGGTGTTTGAGGACATGGCAGAGCAGGTCTTCCAGCTTAGTGGTGTGGGTTCTTCTGATGTTTCCCAGGCTCTATCCAATAATCTGTCATTTTATCAATTATGCTGGCTCTGTGCAAAAATGACTTGAAAGCTGGGTCTTTTAAAGGGCCCTTTCAGAATAAGCAGACTTTCTCCTTTTTTGATTCCTTCAGGGCTTTATTTGTGCACTTCGCATGCATATCAAAGGCATGGGTTTATCCCCGGAGCTCTAGAGTATCCTCAGCCTGGGTGCAGCACACAATTAGCAGTTTCCCTATATACTTCCATCTGCTGCCTCTTACCATGGCAACCCCTGAACAGTACTCTCCGATCAGGCTGCTTCACTCTCTTTTATGGTGGGGTGTACAATCATGTTCCTTCCTCAGGTAACTTCCCAATCCAGGAACAGGTGACCACCTTGGAACTGCAGTGGCAGGAAGTGTTTCAGTGCTGTTCCTTTTGCATTTTCTCTTCTGGGGATGATTTATTGTTCAGTCATAGCAGGGTTGGTACCGATTTTGCAATTCCAATGCTGTGCCTCAAAAGTTGCTCAGCCTTGTAGTCTATGCCTATAGCATTATGTACTATAAGGTTATTTAGTGCTTTATTCCTCATCCTTATCATTGCCTTTGTGTTGTGTCACTCACTACTTGTCCGGACCTACCAAATATGTTCTCCATGCTGGGAAGTTAAGGCGTTGTGGGATACACACAGTTTATGCCCAAACACTGCCCATACGGCCATTTTGCACACAAATGGTTCAAGCCACATTCTTCTGCAAGCCAAACCTTCATTCGATTCTGATTATAGGGAACAGAGCAGAACTGACCCTAAGTCCAAGTGCATTATGCATCCAACTAAACAGACTGAGGCTTATAATGGCTTTTGACTGCTTAACGTTGTGTTGATTTCAGAGGCACAACAGCAACACAAGTAATACAGACAATCAGTGCTGAATGGGTGAAATTTCACTGCTTGCACATTCCCTATATCTAGGGCTTTCTCCCTGAGGGGTTTACTGGGATCCAACAAAAAAATGCTTATCCTGGTTAATATCTGAAATGAAACACACCCTCCCTGCTTGAACCTGACCCAGAATCTGTGATGAGGAACATCTCCTGCCCAGTGGCGAAGCTCACAGGAATGTTTGTCCCTGAGGAATCCAGTGTCTCTTTCATTCCTGCAAGGGAAAATTAATTGTGTGCGAAATGGAAAATTCATCTTAGAGAAGTGCAGCTGGTAGTAGTGGCCTTTTCAAATGCATGCAGCTCTTGAAAGGCAGCTGATTCAGAACTACACATGCTGGTTGCTGTCCTGTACTGTGAGGATCTATACTCTAGCTCAGTTACGAAGACCATTTTTTCTCTTCGGTTCTTACAGGGTGTGTGGGCAGCACTCAGCTGTGGTGTATAGTAAGCAGGACTTGTCTATCAGCTTTTGGCAGCCCCAAGTGAATCATTCTTTGATATGGAACAGCCAAGGCTTTGCTGACTGGTGATAACCTAGCTGGGCTGGGCACTTGCGCAAAATGCTTGCACACTTCAGCTGTACCCATCATCTTCAAGTTTCTTGGGTCAGGGATTAAATTTTCCTCTTGAAAGTAAAAGTCAGCCTTGCATAACTGATAGAAAGCCACTGACATTTTGAGACAAAAAACCCCAAATATCTGAACATAGGTGTGGCATTTTAGGTGCCCAAGGGTAGCAGAGGCTGGCTGATATAGTAAGGACCCAGTGGAGACCTTCGACCTTTTGAAACCATTAGCTAAGGGCTGGCAGCACAACCTACAGGTGTCCAAAGGGATTTTGGATATGACTTTTTGCAGCTGGACCTCTCCCTTTCAGCCTCACGAGCCTTCCCAGGAGGTACTGGAGTACCTGTAAAAGGACTTTTTGACTTATCTCCACTAGACTTATCTCTCACTGCTTGACTGAAGAAAGAGCAATGGCAAGGGCAAAATGGCAGTACAAGCAATAAAAAACATCAGATCTTTGTGAAGGACCCAAATCTTTAAGAATCTTCAATTGCTATAAGTGTCAATGTCAATATGAGTTGGTAAGCATAAGAGAAAGGTGAAAAGTCCTCTGCCAGACCAAAGACGTCTTGGAGAGATACCGCTGAAAGTAACAGGAGTCACTGCTAGGTTCCATGTGCCCAGGAACAGGTCCCAAGGCCTCTGTCTTTGCCTGAACTGAGTTCATGGTAAAGAACACCTTTCAAGAAGGAAGCTTTCCTGTAATTTTATCATGCATCTATCTTGTTCTTATTTTGGCGTCCCTCTTCCTCTGAAGTTAGAGATCCCACATTGCCCTGTTTTTCCCAAGCCAGTTTTACTCTCTGCTCCTGCTCTGTAGGTCACTATGGCTGACCAGTAGCAAGACTGGGTTGCTGCTGTGTTGCCCTTCAAAGTTCATTTCATAGCATCCGACTTCTGTGCTCTGGTTATCAGCCAGTTTTTAGAGCATGTAATGATGAGTTGCTCTTTCCGCCCTACTTTTCCAATCTAACAAATGCAGGAAGTTTGTCTTAGCCAAGTAGAACATCACTGCACCTCACTGGGTGAAAGAATTGAAGAAATGAACACATTTGTATCATTTTCAGCGTAATGGCATCCCTGCTATTAACTTAGCAAAAGAAGAGGGACCTGCTGGGAATCATTTTTCCATTTTCATTTTAATCAAGAAATCAGTAAATTAATATTAGCTCTGTGAAAGCAGCACAGCCTTTTTGTTTTCCCTGGTGAATATTTATTCAAGTTTTTAAACAAGTTCTCATCATTCATTTCTTATGTTTTTCACAAATTTTGAGTTCTACTGCCAGTAAGGTTCAACTAGAGCGTATAGCAGTGTTGCTTGAATGCCAGCTCATGAAAATCTGGTACAGTAGTCACAAATGTCCTGATCCAATTTATGTTGGGAAGTAAAGAAACCTCAACTGCCTTATCAAAACAGACAGAATTGAAATGAAGAGATGTAATAAAGCAAAATCCTGCCAAAACGAAAGGTGGAACTCATTCTTCGATTTGTTTTTCGAAAACCAACCCAAAACTTTCAATCAATAGCAAGACATCAAACACTTTCAAATAAATCATTCTTTTTCTTTTTTTTTTTTTTTTTCCTACTACAATAACTACAGAAAGTTCCTCCTCTCACACATTTAGCTGCGTGGTTCAAGAAACTTTTCCATCCTATGACAACAGAGAGTCAATATTCAAAGACGCCAAGGCTTTATGCAGCCAGAAGCTATGAAAGAGCAAGAAGGTAAAGCAATTTTTCCAAGGTGTGAAATAAAGTCAGGAACAATGTGTGGGTCTCCTGAGTGTCAGTGGAGAATATTAAGTCACTGGACGAGTAACAGACTTTCATTGCAAACACATATCTCTGACTGATAATATTGTTCTGTTTGCAAAGCAAAATACTATGTCTCTTCAGCAGCACCGTGGTACCCAGATACCACATGTCTTTCTGAGAATAGCACTGACTTGGAGAAAAATGTCTGCTGATCAACCTTCCCAGAAAAGTTCCCCTTCCCCTGTGAAATCCAGTTGTTTAATGTTTTGCTTTGAGATTTTGGTTTGAGGTTTGGTTTTGGTGTTTTTTCTGGCTGTGAGTCCTTTAGTGATTCTCTTTGCCTCTGAAATACTCCTGCTGTGTGGCAATGCCCACGCTGCTTGCTACCCAGAGCCTCGGTCAGCATGCGTTCTGGATACCTCTGCTCCCTCTGACACCTGCCTCCATCTCAGTTTCTGGGATTAAACAACAAAAATAAATATCTCCCTAGAACACATATGCTCAGGTTGAAATCTGGGTCATACATCTTCTCTGCTCATCTATAAAGAAGAAAAAAGAGGAGGTAAAGGGGGAAATGTGCTTAATGCTTGTGATGTATTAATCAGAACATATACGGTTTACACCACAAGAAATCAAGTCAGCACTGCTTAATACATCCCCTACCCCCTCCCCCAGGCAGAAATGCAAAGCTCTTGTCCTGGATGAAGCAGTTTCTGTAGCAAAGGAGCAGCTGCAATCCCCTCTTCAGCAAGATAATGAGGATCCTATGCCATGTTACTGTTTCTGTATTTTCCTTTTTAATTATGACGCATAAATTTACTGCTGTGATTGAGCTGAAGAATGGACCCTCCCACCCCTGTACCCTCTTCTCACTCCTTGACCACCCTGCCTCCCCCTTCTAAGATACATAACTAACAGACAATAACAATTCCCAGGAGGCTATCCATAAAGCTCGGTCCTTTCTATGACACAATCTTTGCCGGTGACTGATGTCAGCCACCAGGTAGATCACACATGGCAAATATGCAAGGCCTGATCCGTCTCTTTCTTCAGGATCTCACAGACTACATGCTTGAAGATACGTGAAGACAAGACATGCTGAGAAATGCAATTACAAAAAAACTGAGGCCAGAAAGACCTTGTAGTTGAATGCAGGTGTAAAAAAATGAGCTATCTGTCCTAGTTTTTGTCCATTTTGGCATTCATTAATGTAGATGTACTCTGCTGAGGTCTGTGGAATTCAATGGGTTACCCAGTCAGCAGTTATGATGCTCCACGTTTGCATCAGTGATTTCTCCCCCAGTAGTGGAAGCATCTTCACTTGCAGTATTTTTATGTATATTGGGAACCTGTCTGGGTGCTTTTGTAGTATATCACAAAAATCTCTATGTTTATTATTAGTAAATATAATTAATAACTATAGTGATCAAGCTGAAGGTTGCTAGTCAAGCTCTATCATGCTGAAGTGAGAGGAAAGTGTGTGGATAGGTCAGGCAGACAGAACCTGAAAGACAGGCAGAGTTTTGAAAATAGCAAGAAGAAGAAAGTTCAGACCTTTTGATTTCAGAATTAAAATCGGGACCGTGGGAATTGAACTGAGCTCTCGGCATGCGCTTCACAATTTGCCGACAATCTCTACCTTTGCCCGTGATGTGAAAATAAGGATAGTGAGTGAATCTTGATAATTCCCAACTCCCCTAATCAGATTATTTCATCATCTGAATGAGAAGTGACAAGTGGAAGGTGGAACAGGAAGGCCTGAACTCTCTTGGCTATGGCTCATTTGCCTTTTCCAGAGCTGCGGGAATGGCGATGGGATTATCCTGAATAGGCAGAGTTTGTGGTGTATCCCAATGGGCAGGAAATTCACCTGGGAGACAGGAGACATGTTTTATTCCTAGTTTTTCTTCATCTGCTGGGTGACTTCATGTGATCAGATGTTAGGCTGCCTTTCATCTCCATTCTTAAGGTTCCTTTGTATGACGTTTAGCAATAGAATGAGAGGAAATGGCCTCAACCTACAACAGGGTAGGTTTAGGCTGAACATTAGGAAAGAATTTTTCACAGGAAGAGTGGTCAGACACTGGAATAGGCTGCCCAGGAAGGTGGTTGAGTCCACATCCCTGAATGTATTTTAGTTTTTTAGATGTTGTGCTGGGAGATTTGGTGTAGGGGAGGAATTTGTAGAGTAGGGCTGATGTTTGGACTCAATGATCCCAAGGGCCTCTCCCAAACTGAATGATTCTATGATTCTGTGTTAGAAGAAAAGAGGAACATAGATGAAACGGGCTTTAACTACAGACTGCTGAGGATCTTCTGGTCACTGTGAAAACTCAGGCCTTTGCCATCTTTCTTAGGGAGAACAAACTCACTGCAATGAGCTCTAGAGAAAGCTCCACGTAACAGTGCTGTCTCCACTGTCTCTGCCAAACTGCTGGCAACCCTGCAATCAGAGACCTGGGGTTGTTAATTTCTCTCTTTTATTTTTCTTCCCCTACCTTATTTCTTCTCCCCCTGCTGCTTTCCTCCCATTTTTGCCTTGCCTTGTTTAAAAAAAAAAGAAAAAAAAAAAAAGGAAAAAAAGAAAAAAGATGTCTGCAATAACACTACAAAACAACGATGAACAAAAAGGGAGCTGAAAGCAATATCTTAAACATCCATCAGTGATATGATTTTGCCTGGTTTCTGAGAGGTCAAGGTGACCAAGAATTCACCTGCCCTTTTCCAGCACTGAGGTCTCATTATTTGCTATCTTTCTGGCTCTTTTCTCTTTCGTCATGTTTCCTCATGTGGTTGATCTTGTTTTGTTTTTAAGGAAAAAACCTTGGCTCCAAAAGCAAGGGCAAGAACACAAGTTTCACAATACTTTTTTCCTTTTCCCATAAGGGACAGCTAATACCATCTTTAATTCTATCTAAAAGACTATCTGGAGGGGTCATCTTATGCAACTGAAGTTGTTGGTAAAGAAATAGGGAATGAGAAATCTTGTAAAATGAAAGCTTTATGTATTTTTTTCTACACTACAAATACTTTTAGCTGAGATTTATTCCCTTTTTTGCATATTTAATAAAATAATTAAATGATTCTAATTGTGATTGCTTGCACTGGAGCTTATCATTGCTTACTAAAGTCTCTATAAAAACCAAACCAAAACAAAAGCTTCTGAACCTTTAAGTATTTTTAGTCTATTACTTGCTTTGGACAGGTTATTCTTTGATCATTTGTGCATATTTATTCCATCAAAATTAGCATACCCATTTCCTGACAATAAAATTAAATTATAATTGTCCCTTTCTAACATTTTTGTTATTACAGAAGTGAAATACAGAGTTCTGGTTTCATTTTTACCTTCCAGGGCTTTTGTAGTACAACTATAAAGTTAGTTATCTGTCCCATAAAATGATTCAAGTCTTTTGAACGTATTTCTGTCCCACAATTTTGGAGGAAAAATCATGTCTCAATATTTTTTTGAGAAAATGTAACAAAACAAAAAATATTCTGTTTACATACTTTGGAAATTTCATTGCAGCAGTCTGAAACACCTTTTCTTATTCACAAAGATGATTTATTTTTTTTTTACCCTTACTAACTCACTAGCTAAGGAAGGAAATCTAGGGCTTTCCATAAAAAAAAAAAAAAAAACGAAAAAAAACCCACAAACAAAAACCAAACCAACCACACCCAAACAGAGCAAAAAAACCCCAAACCCAAAAAATCTTATGTACAAAAGGTCTTCTGAAATACTTTGAACCAAGAAATTAATAAAAACTATTCCTTTTCCTGAGAATTTTTTCTTATACAGCTCATTTTTTTTTTTAAAGTAAAGGATCTTTATAAAACTTGAAAGAGATGCAAAGATGGGCCTCAAATGCAACCTAAATTCTTTGCCTGGCTGGGAGATAAACCAGAAAGCTTAATCGCTCTTTCCTGTTTTGACCGTATTTTTAGCGCTGCCTTTGAATTGGCAGGTTGTGGCAGGTGTTTCCTACTCATCTGGGGTGAGAAGTTGCAAGGATTTAATACACCGTGAGACTGCAGCCTGCAGCACTCTGAGGTGCACCTTTACAATGGAAACTGAAGTAGCCAGTTGTATGAGGCTGAGGCCATGTCTATGTATGACAGTAACTTGCCTAGTATGGTGAAGGATGCCCCGTGCACTTCATTGTGAGGTAGGATGGACACCCAACTGCACAATTCAAAGCTCCTCAGTTAATTTATCTGATGGAAAAACTGAGGAAGGCAGTCCTGCTTTTAGTTCTAGAAAAAGCTAGATGTATAACAACGCTCTTACAAAGCTCAGGTACCTTCTCCAATCTGAGAATGGACACTGGGGGCCACCTGCTGATGTTCATGTTCCTGCTATGCATATGCTTGTCTTCTTTTTCTTCAAGGGGCAAATGGCTTGAGTACCTGCAGCAAATCCAGCACCCTGAGCCGAGTGTGCATGAGCAGAGACCCTTTGACATCTGTGCAGTGAGCGCTGGGCTCGTTGCATGTGGTCTCTAGGGCTCCCTGGCACAGGTTGGTCCCTGCTGTAGAAAAGCTTCAGCAGCACGTACCAGATTTTCAATCTCAGACTCTCAGAAACAGACCCATCTTCAAAATCTATAATGCAATTCACAGAGTCAATTTTTCATCTACTGTTCCACGTCTGGGGCAAGCCAAGTTTTTAAGAGTTTCAGTCTGAGGGTTTTTTTGCCTTTCTGTTTTGTTTGGGTTTGGTTGGTCTTTTTTTCCTTTGCTCTCTTAGACGATTAATGTGAGTCATTGACTGGCTTTTCTGCTTCTCTGCTGATTTGATTGGCTTTGTAAGGCCAAAACGAAGCCAGTCCCTTGTGGAAGTATTTGAAGGCCTTTGCTAATTCAATTAACTCTAAAGTAAATCTTTGTGGGAGGAAGTTAGTGAAAATTGGCTAGCGGGAAAGGAAGTCGGCTCACTTAAGCTTCAGTTCCCTGTGCCACTGCACTGACCCATTTCACAAACATCCCGAGAACAGCGAAGTCCAAGAGAGAAGCGGGATTTATTTCTGAGACCAGTGAGGGACTATTTAGCTGTTTGAGGCTTAGGAATAGAAGGAGCCGTTTCAAGTCATTGAATCCTGTCCTTTCCATCAGAGGCAGCTGTACAGTAGATATGTGTCTCAGAAATATTTGCAGAACCTGCCATCAAAGAATATGTCCCACTGCCCTCCACCCCACATCAGTGACCTGGAGTGAAAGATGAAAAAAACTCCCACAGCTAATCTTCACAAGAGAAGGCAGCAGGAGGGACAGAAGGTGTCTCTCACGTACTAGATTTTCCAAGGGTAGTGTGGTTCTTACATAAAACTTGTAGGTGATGAGACAGACCACGCAGCACACCAGAAGGAATAGGGAAGCTTAGCTGACATTAGACAAAAATCCTCTAGTCTCACACCAAGCAAAATAACCAAGCACAAACCCAGGTATCTGGCAAAATAACTGGTCTCTCTCCAGACCAGAGAACAAGCTTCATTCCTCCCCATGGAGCTCTGTAGTTGCCTGCACAGAAATAGGTGACTGGTCTGGTACGTTACTCAGTTCAGCAGTGGATGAAGAAGCTGAGCAGAGAGATCTGGATGTCACGATTCTCTTTACAGGAAGAAAATCCCCATTTTGAACTGTCAATCCCTCCCTGGCTGAAGAAAGATGAGGGGCTGCTCAGCAGCCTTGGGCCGGGGCACTGTCTGCCGTTTTTGCACTGTTTGCTGAAACGAGGAAATGGGCAGCACAGGGAAACATTCCCAGAGCAGATGACCCATTTTACTTGAGTTGAATTGAAACAATCTGCATTTCATTTTTAGCTTTGGTTTAACCTTTAAAAGCAAAATTTGTCAGCTTCCAAAACGGGATCTCAAAAGGTTTTGATTAAAAGAACAGCAGAAATGAAGCACTGAGATAAGATTCTCCTCAATTTCTTCATCCTACCTCCCCAGAAAAGGCTGGTTTCTACCTCACAGAGTTTGGGTGATGACACACTGCTCATGGAATCCTTTTTTGCCCACTTTTGAGCCATATTGTTATGAGCATCGAGTGCTGAAGCCAGTGCAATGATTTGAGAAACGGCTCTCAGCTGCTTTCCTTTCTCTCTTTGCTCTGCTTTTCCTCCCTGATAAACATATGGATGGTAGAGTTGAAACAGATTTAGAGTAGAAATGCAAATGAGGTTTGCATGAAGCAGCATCTTGTCCGTTGTTGCTGGAGGAGCCTGGATTTCTCCCAAGTTCCCAGGCAGCGGTTTGCTAAGGTACAGCAGGAGCGGCAGGTGCCTCCAGGCTTCACACGCATGGACCATCCGCTCACGCAGCGAGGGTTTGCTGTGGCAGGTGGAGTGGATTAGGAAATGGAACAATGGGCTTGATCCAAACTTGTGCTCAGTGTGCTTTTAATTGTCAGTGGCTCAGTGGCCCTGGAGAGTACCTGGCTGCTCACAAGTTGTGCTCAGCATCTCAAAGAGAAAGGCTACGGTTGGCTAAAACTTTGTCATTGCTCCATTAGCCTGTGCCTTGCCTTTATTTGGACTGTCTGCCATGCAAACCAGGCATCCAAAATGTATGGGAAAAAGACTTCTTGCTATGTTGCTCCACACCTAAAAACTTCTCCAACATAAATTTCAGTAGAATGGTTGTAGTGTCTGAGGATTTTAATAGTCTGAATGGCATCTTCCTCAAGTCTGTGTGCAAGTTCAAATTCCAGTCATCTGATGTTTAATGTCTAACTGCAGCAAACAGTCCCAACGACTGAGATAAAGGCAGGAGGAACTTCCCTGTTGTCACTGTTCTGTCTGATATGGCAGCAGGAATTGCACTGTAAATGGCCAAAAGCTCTCCCTTCCTAGCCCTTGGAAATGCATGGAAGAGTCTAGGTGAAGTACCCAGTTAAGGTGCTTAACTATCCTGGACCAACTCACTGAGAGATACCAGCACCTCCAGAAGGTAGCAAAATAAATCGCTCCCTGGAGGTCTTTCCACTGTCTTTCCAGGACAATACAGATAGAGTTGATCTGGTTGACTTGGATACATCTGGGCTAATCTTTCCTCACAACCTGCTCTTGGTTTTTCTCTCCTTTTCTATCATTTTCCAGGGTGCCATACACCCCTTCCCAATGTTCCTGTGTCCATGCTTTTGAGTGAATGAGAGACCATGAAAATAGGGGGGAAGGAGGGCGGGGGGAGAAGAAATAAGACTCAACAACTGAAACCTAACATAAGCCTGACTTTGTTCCCCCAGGTTGGAAATGTTGTGAGCTGGTACTTGGCACAATGCTCTCTTCTCGGTGACTAAATATCTCATTAGTTTGGGATGTGGGATGTGAGGGGGATGGCAGTTGTCTAAATGAAACATTATGAAACAGGTAGATCTCAAGATGAGCGCTTTAAACCTCCATATAATTTCTTGGCATTTCTTCTTAACTCTCAGAAGGGCTAGATTTAATTATATAGTTATCCTTCGTGTGCTTGACCTCATGTTTGGTCTCCCCAGGATGGCCCCAAAAAATCAATGGCAAGATTTTAATCAGCTCTAATAAGTTCATGAAACAGAATCATTTACCAAGGCTCCTCTGTTGTATGAATTTGCACCTCGGTTCCAATTGATTATTTGTGCCAATTATTAACTATGAATCAGGATTGGAGGGAAAATAATCTGTGCTTGGTCAACTTTGGTCTTTTTTCAGATGATAACATCAGCAGCCTCCTCTGCCCCTTATCCTTCTGTTGGACCATTTAATTGCTATGTTTCCCACCTAAATTATCTGTGGTGATTTTTTTCTCTATTTTTCATAAAGTAAAGCAAAAACATACAGTAGTTGGAGGAAACAAAAGACTTTTTATTAATTATGACTCTGAGCAACTTCAGCACAGACTTTGGGGCTAGAAAGTACCTTGGATCATTTTTGCATAGATTAGAAGCAGCTTTCATACTCTGCCATGCACTTCTGAAGTAAACAATTTAAAGCCAAAACCTTAAAAAAAAATCCACAGTGTTATACAACTCTAGGAATTAATATTTTTAAGTAAAAAAGGCCCTTGTGGGATCTGTTGAAAGCTAGCAATTAGCTTGCACTGCAAGAAGTGGAAAAGAGACAACTAGTAACACCTCAGTGGTTGTCTTTGCTGTTTCATTGCAATTGGGTCCATCAGAAAGGTGTCATCGCCATGACAGTTACAAAAAAATCAAACTCTTTCTGAGAAACAGCATGCTTAGCTCTTCAGCTGTGTGCTTAGCAGAGAGCAAACTTGGTAGAAGAAGTGCCTGGTTAATTAAATCTTACTTTCTTCCTTTTATACGGTAATTACACCAATTATAAGTCAAATCTTAATGTTTTTCAAGGGGGTGTTTCTGAGAGCTCAACTCCTTGAGACTGACTTTATGAGAAAGTGGCATAAGACAGGAGAGTTGGCTTTCTTTCAGGGTGCTCCATGGCTGCCAATTGCAAAGCAACTTTCTCTAGTGGGTTTCCAGCATGCAGAGGATGTAAACTCAAGCAGGAAGGGAAATTGGAAGGTTGCTGTCTGTTAATGCCCTTGCACCTCCAGGCTGTGGTAGGCAAACTTAGAACCGGCTCCTGCAAATCTTTTGCCTGTAAGAACCTCTGGGACCTAGTAGCAGACTCTGTCCTGTGCAGGTCTCCTTAAAAAGCTATAGTTTAGGGAGGCAATAATAATAACAAATGATGGTAATAATAATCCTTAGCTCTGCTACTCCTGGGAGTACTCGGGAGGCAGCAAAGCATGCTCAGCCCATTCAAGAACGAGCTGAGGCTCTGTAAGTTAGAAGTCATACAGTTATCTCAGTCCTCCTAAGGTTGCTATAGCAAATGTGAAAAGGGGACTTTTGTGCGGTCCCACCCTACACAAAGAAATCCACCTTCTTCTGAAATGGAAAACAGTATTGCTCGGGTTAGGCCACTGCCAATTTTCCTAAGTTGATGGCACTGCTGAAATAGGAAAAAAACAAAAAAACCCAAACAATTTCTTATACCCCTCCAGTTTCCTACAGCCTTGCTTTGGAGCTTTCTCTAGCAGTCCCACCACAGGCAAGATTTCTCCTTCCCCACTGCTTCTCTGGTCACTTAGCTAAAGGCTCTTCACTGAATGATGAGCAGGTTGTGAGAAAGCGGAGGCTGGACATTACAGTTTCTTGGTAAGCTGAGTATTTCTAGCTAGCTCGAAAATAGGAGTGACTGTGCCAGACTTCAGACCCTGACAATGCTTTGAAACACAGGCTATACCTCTGAGAACTTCCAGGTATCAGCAGTGACGTGGCCATCTGGAGCCATGAGGGATGGTGATTCCAGACCAGCAGAGAGAGCTCTTGATATACACTCACGGCCAAGGACATTATGAAAGCACAACTATTTCCATGGCAACTGGCTTTGATGGACTTCTGGGCAGTAGGAAACCAAAGAATAAGTTGACTTAAGGCAGGGAAAGAAAATCCATGGTTATAAATACTGTGTAAGTGGATGTGGGCCATTTTTCTGTGCTGGATGCATGTGGGGAGATATTCACACGTGTGAGGGTAATAATGTGGAACATGACCTAGGCTAGTGTCCAGGATATTCATCTCAGTCAGTACCCAGCCTTTGATTGCTGCCAAACACATGGGTCTTTATTTTCATTGGTGGCGCTGGTTCACTGCTTCTGTCGCTTTAGGAAAATAAACAATTAAAACCTGTAATAAAAAGACTGTATGCCAGGGTTTTGCCACCTTAACACAGTCTTGGAGTTTTCTGTGAGTATTGGCCCTTGGTAGATCCACAGGACGATTCTATGTAGCGCCAAACTTTGGAGAGTACAAATCAGGGATACATTGTCAATGAGCTTGCAAAGAAGAAAGCCAGAAATAATATATCTTTGTGAATCTGTGGCAAAACACACATACTAGCAGTGCATGTCCATTTAAGCTGAGTGGGTCACGTGCTGGGAGAGGATTGTATTAATTTATTTTCCTGTGAACATCACATTCAAAAGGGAGAAGCAGTGCAATACAGATTAAGCACAGCTTCTTGTCTGTTCCTGGAAAGACCTCCAGGTGTATCGGTGGTTTAAGGCTAATTGGAGAGGGCTTGTGGTGGTCCCATCAGAGGCAGAGGAATGATTTGGTCAGTCCTGCTGAGCTGAGTCGAATGCTTCCAGCTTTTGGGTTGTTCTCCAAGAGACAGGATGCTTGGCCAGGATTAGTAGTTGTAGTGCAAGTATCAGAGAGCAAAGACAAACAGGGAAGCTTATTCCTCAAAGAAAGTGAGTTTCTCACATGCAGGTTTTGAAAAACAGCTCTTCAGAACAGAGCAGAGCCCAGACAAGCTTTGTTGTTGCCTTGCCTCCTCCATCGATATCAGCCTAAACCCCAAAGTATGAACACACTGAGCCCTGTGCCATGGTGAGTTAAATCTGGATGCACGTGCTGACTTGGAGGCTTAGAGTTATCCGCTGGTGTGGAGCAATAGGTGCTTTTCTATCTAATAATTCAGGAATGAAAAAGTAGGCCAGACACATGGAGCTTGTGAACCCTTACAGCACCTTGAACACCTGGTGTTCATCAGACAGGACCTATGCTACCTACACAGGCTTGTTGGAGGCGCTTTCTGTCGGGGCTCATTAGCACCACTAAATCACAGCCGCAGCCCTGCCACTCTCCTTCTCAAGCAGTCACCTCTGACTCGGGATTTATCATTCTTATCCCCACCCCTTTCTCTTTGGCATTCTGGAGTTATTTATTTACATCAGGAGAGACAATTGCAGCATTTCACAGGTGGTCGCAGTGGAATGCTAAACAGGCAGGACCGGGTCCCGCAGGTACCACGGGATGTGGAGCTGATTTGGACGATTCTACGTGACTAATATTAAATATTACCATATGGAGCTGAAGTCTTCCCCAGGAGTTTATCACTAATTCATCTAAGGGTGACTTTTGTTGTCAGTGTTAAAGTAACACTGGGCTTTTCTTTCTTTTTACTGTGTTGCTACACTGTCTCCTTTTTCTTTTTTTTTTTTTTCTTTTCCCAACTTCTGTGAACTACTCAAGGCAAACGGAAATATTAATTAAATGTTAAAAAAATAATGTCTGCAGATAGGTTGTGCTTGCACCTGGATGTGTGAACGGAAAGTGTGTAATTTGGTCACAGGGGGAAAAATAGCTCACTTCCCACCCTTCTCTTGTGAAATCAGTTGCTTAGCTATAAACGCTTATTCTTCGCAGAGATGGAGAATTTATTCCGTGTAAACAGTATCAGCTATCAACTGATTTATTATTTTTTTCTCTGTTTGCAAAAGTACTTCAAGAGTTCATATTTGTTGGACTATTTAGCTGACAGTTTTATGGGAATCAATTCAAGCCTTCAACACATGGTGAAAGTTGTTCACCTTGACTTCTTATAAATAATTACTGTATTCTCAAAGTTGTGTACGCATGCTTCAGATCCCTGATCAAATGACTGATGTGCCTGACCAGTTATAATTAACCAAACCTCTTCCTCATGCCAAAATCCCCTGGCATACACGAAAATAAAGGCTATTCTCTGCCACTCCTGAGAATGACTGTCCCTTCCCAATGCGATCCTTCTTTTTGCTCCTTCCCCAAACCAACCACCCTTAGTGCTATTTATTTCCAGAATTCCATGCACAATGGATACTGTGAAAACACAGAAGCAGAACTGATCCCTGAATGCCATAGTCTAAGCATGTCTCTAATGCATCTAATTAGCCTTTTAAATCAAGAGCTGCCTCCTGCTTGAAAACTTGTAGATGCTTCTGCTTCCTCTGGGTCCTCCCAGAGGCATTTTTGTTTTCTTATGCCCAGCCCAGGATCCCTTCTTCCTTCTTGTCCATTCCCAGGTTTTTCTCCACTGTGGGAGATGCTCTTGCTCTTAAGGAAATCTCCTCTCCGAGCATTGAAGCGGCGGCTCAGGGTCAGGAATTACAGCCAGGGCAAGCGGCTCCACTCGATACTTGTTCCCCTGGATTGCTGCGTAGCGTGAGAGTGATGAGGGGAAGATTGATGTAGTGGCAGGCACAGTTCAGGTTACATGCCGCTTGCTCCCCGAGAGCCCATTAAAGGGAAGATTTAGATGCAGCGGCAGTTGTTGGGATGACTGGAGAGTTAATTCCACGTGGAGGACAATTAACAGTTAGTTCCTAGTGAAGCAGAACCTGCTGCACGGTGCACGCTGTCATGCACAGGGTTTCTTTTCCTACCCTTTGGAGGCTTTTACCTCATCCCAGCCGCGTTCTCTCTCACTGCCTTCTGCAAAACAAGGAGCTAAATGTCAGACAGGGAAATACTTCAGATGATCTGCAGCCCCTTGGATCTGAGTGTTTGTTCCAGCCCCACATCCAATATTGCTAATGCTTTGCAGTGAATACAGGTGGGTTGCTGCTTGTCCACCATCTAACAGTCTGAAGGGCAAATGGATTTGGGAAATGGATTCAATGGGCCAAGGCAAAAATAAAATAAAAAAAAGGAAAAATTATAAATACAGCAGCCCAAAGCAGATCCTCGTTTTAGCTGTGTTCTTTTTCACCATCATGGACGAAGTTTTTTTGCTCCATAGCTCGGATGCCACATAAAGAAGCAATGAGACATCCAAGCCTGGCCACTGTCATGCCATGAAATAAGAAGGTGGTCATGCTTACAGGGGTTCAGCATCATCAACTTCTAAGTGGTGGTCTTTACAGACTCATTGAATTATGTTTCACACATTTGCACCCCAGTATCAGCACTGCAGGCAGAGTTGAGATCACTTATCACTTTTACTTTTCCTACCTGAATGTAAAATTACTTTTTCTTTTTCTTTTTCTGTTTTTTTTTTTCTTCCAGTAGTTCTGAGCCAGGTTTTTGCAAGATTTGGTTTGGGGGCTAATTACAGTCTCTTTCAAAAAGTTTTCACCTGTACGTTACACACATGATGCAATTTAAACTCCACTTTAACTTCGTTTTTGTCTAGAAATGCTTTTCAATTTCTTTTCTGTTTTCCCTTAACTATCAGAAATGTCATACAAGACTGGTAAAGAAACCCAAGGAGACTGTTATTAGATAATAGTTCTACAGATTAGCAGTCATATAGAATCTGCCTTATATTGTATTTTTAAAATTCATTTTAAGGGCAGATTTTCATATTGAATTACAGACTTTGTAAGTCTACAAATTTACTCCTGCAACTAAAAACCTCTTTTAATATATCACGTTGTCAGACTCTGCTTGATTTGATCATCTTTCATTGGTACATCTCATCCATAGTCTTTGCAGGTTGAGAACCACTGCTCTGAGATACCAGCCAGCAAACACCCACAGCTGGCACTTACTGCCTGATTTGCATTGGCACAAGCTGCCAAAATGTACCAGCGAACCTGCCCCAACAATCACAGTTTCCCCCTTCGCTTGGAACTGGACTTCCCTTGGTTGTAGACCAGAAGAAAGTTGATAGCCTCCCTACAGCTATACAAACTTGGATACAGTGATCAACTTAAATAAATTAAGTTGATATCTAAATAAATTAAATACAGCCAAGCTACAAATTCTTTACATACATGAATTTTTATTTGTAGGCCTTTCAAATCACTTGGGACAAAGAAGAAATTGCCTCAGATACTACTTGTCTTTGAAGGGACTGAAGTCATGATTAATTTTGTTCCATAAATTAATTGATTTGCTCATTCATCTTCAAAAACTTCATTGAATACTCAAAGAGTAAGCATTATAACTTTAGGGATGAAAAGATGTGTCCTTCATGCATCTTTAAGAATTTAAATCCTGCTTAGGTACAGGAGAGAGTGATGGAACTTTGATTTTTGTCTGGGAATATAGTAACATGATTGAAATTGACAGAATGTTCATAGTTTAACAAATGTTTTTCCCCTTAGTCAGCTGCTCAGTTACTACCAGAAGTCTGCAATAACCTGTTTCCAAATATGTGATCCCTCTTTTTATACTAGGCAATGTTTTGGGCCCATCCAACTGCACAGTAGCTAGCCAAATAGGTACATAATCCTTACTCTCATCTCTCATAATCTCTGACTCCTGTTCCACTATTTTTGCAACATTCATCTCTTGTCTGCCTGAAGATGCACTGTGGCTATTCCATACTCATGGACAGTACACTTGTGGGACTGTATTTTTATAAAATTTAATGTACGGGGATTTATGTCCTTCTGTTGCAAGTTATCTCATCTTCTAAGACGTTAGATTATAAACAGCCCTAATTATGATTAAATCTAAAGCAGCAAATGAATTCCAGAAAGTCTGAAAATAAAACTGTTAGCCACCAGTTTGCTCAAACATTACGCACACCGTGCTCTCCTTAAAATGTCCAATAGCAGCTCTGCACAGAAGAGATATTGTCTTAATTCACTGACATTTAGGTTATTCTTGACACCATTTTTTTCTCTCTTTGTGACTAGGGTTAATATTCGACTGAAATATTCTGTTGCTTAGGAACCATCTCGTAATGCTGAATTCATTAATGCTTTTTCCAGTTTGCTCCCAGGAACCTTGTTAGATAGTGTTTCCCACTTTTATCCTAATTAACAGGTACCTAGCAAAAAAAAGAAAATAAAATGTACTTCAGTAGAGAGCATTTCTGCTTATCCTTTGCCAGTCTTTTTCCCTCAGCCTGTAAAGAAACTGCAGTATTTCTGACCTCAAGATCCTAATTCTTTTTCAGTAAATTACAGTATCTTTTCAGCAAAGCAAATATAATTCTCAGATTGCTTCTGACATCAAGCACTGTCAGGATGATCAGGTGGGCTCTTCCCCTGGGCACTGGGTGAGTTTAGCAGCTGATTTCAATCTGGGCTAGTGTTTCACCCAGTGTCGATGGTTTTTTTTCCAGTGTTGAGCAAGGTAAATGTGACGGCTTGTGACATTGACCTGACAGAAAGGCTGGGGGAGTGGCACACACAGGACTAGCAGGCTGTGGGAACACAGCAGTTGTCCACGGCTCCCACAGGGGGAGAAGAGACATGTCTGAAAGTTGGCTAAATGGTCCCATCCTTTCCTCTGCTCAGCAGAGCTCCTCCTGAACACCCTAAGATCACATCTCCTGCCACATAGGCATATTTTAGCTGTCTCACGCTGCCAGGTGCTTAGCATGTGGTTCCAGTTTTCCTCTGCTCATGGGTGCCTGAGAACCCAAGGGGACCACGGCCAAGTGTTTGTGTTAAGAAGTTTGGAATTCTTGGACTGAGTTGCAATCTCACTTGCATCAGTAGGCAAAGCAGAAAGAGATCTCAGAAGTCTTTGTGGTTATGAGAAGGCTCTGCTGTCAATAGGCTTATTTCTTTAAGTTTTGCTGATCAAGATGGGTTTTTTTTGGTTTGTGCTGACCCTGCAGCAGTATTTGCCGCAATGATACACCAAGATCGAATGGCTGAGAAAGGATAAACTACGAATCCCTTTAATTTTCCCCTCTCCCCCCCAATCCTTTAACTTAATTTCAGAAGCAAGAAAATTTTCTGATTCAAAAAAGGGAGTGGAGGGGAGTATGGATAACTTAAAATATATGTGTTGATTGCTGTTGTGCCTCCCACTCCCATTCTGCAAGCTGAGTGCGGAAATGCCAAGGCAAAGGTGTTTCCATGGTGTTTACCACTTAGACCTCTACAGTCAATACCCAACCCTGATAATAGCAAAGAGCATGTTAGCATGTGATTTTTCAGCCCGGATCTGCAAACTTGAAAGTGCTGAGAATATTAGCCAAGAATCTGAATGAAGAACTCAATTCCTGGATGCTTTTGTGAGCCTCTCATGCCCCCGAGATACCAAAGACTCCACACTGATGATAAAGAGCCTTTCTTTTTCCATGCTGAGTGTTCAGGCAGAACTGTTGATGTCACAAACATTTTACTTGTTGCCAGCCCTGATTAGATTTACCAATATTTAGCAGGCAGACACAGAATTAAGAGATCTTAAGTGGTCAGGTCCTATTAACAATTTGTCTTTGACGTTGCCTTGTTAATTGCTTTGCTCTGCTTTAAGGCGCTGATTCAAATTCTTTTAAAATTCTGTTCAGTAGGGAAGAGGTATGCTCCCTGCTTTGTAAAAGCTGTCAGCAGTGTCCAGGTAAAAGAAAGACAAATTCAAGGAAGTTGTTTATATCCAAAACTCAGCTGCAACCAGTGTTAGTAGATCCTTCACCTTAGATATTTTAATGCCAATCTGAGTAAACCAGTAAAACTGAAATGGCATCAGAAGGTTGTTGGGTTTTTTTCTGATGGGGTTGAATTTCTTGAATGAAAGGAGTTTTGATTTGCCTTCTTTCTTAAACAGTAAATGCAATTTGGTCAATTTAGTCCAGACATTTTGTTAACATAGGTCAATTCAATCAGTTGGTTTAGCTCAAGAAAGGGAACATTCTGGAAAAAAAGAAAAAAAAAAAAAGAGAAACAAAGGGCACAACTATTTACGTACATATTAAAAAAATCAAATGCTGAAAGAATCTTTCTTTTTAGTTCAAAAAATATCTTTCTATCGAACCACTGAAATTTGCAAGTTTACATTTTGTTTGTTGAGAATGTGTTTGTTTGGTTTTTTAAATATGTACTTTGGATTACCCTGAAATCAATCTCTTTTCTGATCTTCCAGAACTGCAAGCAAAGTATAATAAAAAAAAAAAAAAAAAAATCACTTATTCATGCACCTCTGCTCACAAGGGAGTCTGTCTCTGAAAGCTTTCCAGCACACTTTCACAGATGCTAGAACTTCGTATTGCTCTGATAAGATTCAGAGAGATGCCCAGACAGAGAGATCTTTACTGGTACTTTCCGAGGTTCACAATCAGTAACGGTTATCACTAAATATCCTTTCTACTCCATTAACGTGCTCAAAGCTTTGTTTGGCAAGCACACACACAGAGAAAAGCTTTCAGGTGGGATATGTCTATTTTGCTTCATGCCTCTTTACATGCCCTTCAAATGTGGTTTTCAAATGAGAGAGACAGGAAAGACAGGTGTAAGTAGCAGCTGCATGAATTTGTGTCTGCCCAAAAGACCACTTATATTCCCAGTATCAAAAAATGACCAGCAGTTAAGATGATGGGTGACCCTGTTCTAACTTTGCTTGGACTGCAGAAGACAGCTCAGCTCTGTCAAGCAGCAGGTTCTGAAGACAACCTCAGCCCCGTTGCAACTAGAAGGTAAAATACGTCCAATTGTTAACACTGCTTTTCTCGTCTAAGGGAAATGAGAAAAAGAAAAAAAAAGTGTGACAAAAAGAATGAGAGCAAATCCACTCCTTGGCATGGAGGGAGGGGATATGAGCTTGTCTGACTAAGCCGTCTCTGGTGGATGGAGGCTAGGAAACACTGGCATGGAGCTACTTCCATGTGTGACTCGTATTAGAAGTCATCATTAAATGAAGTGTGGCTGATTTGTGCGATTCATGGGGAGAGTCACTGTTTAGGTGAAGTGGAAGATGAAACCTGAGGGATTAATTGCCTGTTTTTAGAAGGGCCCTCCCTAAGTCTCCAACTTGCTGAAGATAGTTCTGAAGGAGCAGCGCTGAGAGCCTCCTGAGAAAACCTGGTCCTGTGAGTTGGCCGGGGCTCTTTTGCAGAACAGCTGAACACTTATTGAGCATTTGTAAAAGCAAAGAAATCCAGTCTGCAGGGAAAGAAGCTGATTTTGTGGCTTAAGTGTTGCAATAGGCCCCAGGAGATGCAGATTTAAGACCAATTTCTATTGCAGACTCACTAAAGAGGTGTGAGTTAGTTGCTTGCCTCAGCTGCCTATCTGTAACACTGGAAGAACAATGCTTCCTATTACTACTTTCCTGTCTTATTTAGATTATATTTCCTCCTGGGGAATATCTCAGTTGGTAGTGATATAATGCCAAAACCAAGGAGCCCCAATCACAAGTGACACCTCTACATGTTCCTATTATTGGATTCCTCTATGTCATCCTCTACTTCTTTTACATCACCCTTGCCAGCATGAGGGGCTCACAGTGCCTGGGGTTGAGCTAGCAAAGTCAGAAGAGTAGCCAGTTTGGATCCTACCCCTCCTTGGTCCTTCCAGGATTGCCATCTGATTTTCAGAGTCTCTGCCTACCTCTGGATCCTGATGAGTCCTGTCTGCCAATGAGTCCATAGGACAGCCTGTGGGTCTGACAAGAGGTTGTGGCCCTGTGGTGGCAGGTGAAATGAAACAATTGTTGTCACATTGCCACCTCTGAGGTTCTTCTCCTTTTTCTGAGATTGTAATAAACAAGTCTGAATTATTTGCCATACAATGTCAGGCTTTATTGTTTTTTTAACAGAACATGACAGAAGAGGGAAAGTAAGAGGTATCTTTTCTTCACTGTGATAAGATCAGTGTACCATGACTCAGGTGATTATCTATGATCATTCGTGCTTACTCTTGGTTCAAAACTTCATGCAGCCTCAGTGGCATGCCAAGATGTGGTGCATCAACCCTGAAGGGTGCTGAGGTCCCATGAGAGAGTTGGAGGTGGTCTCTTCGATCTCCTCTGATGAGGGGATACACACCACTTTCCCCAGATGACTGAACTCCTCCACACTCACCCCGAGGGGAGAAAGATGCTGTTCTCTGCATATGTAACTAGTAGGCTATTTCTGACTTTTATGTCAGAAGTAAAAGTACAAGCCCATATGAAGTCTCCTTGAAAAAGTGAGTGGTACTGCATTTGACATCGCCGGCAGGTATTTGGATTGCTGCAGCAGCACTGCTCCAGCCAAGAGACAATCGAGTGATTCATGCCTGTCCCTCTATTTATGGCGCTGGGGGATCTGCTGACCCAGCTCACATGTGAGCTGCAGAGCTGGGAACAGCTTTACACTTTCTAGGCACAAGTTATTGTGGGCAAGAACAAAAAGGCAGCAGCAGCAGATCCAATGAACCTCAGAGGAGGTGCTATATTTGGATGGGCCCCTCTTCAGGATTCAGTTTTCCCACTGTCCAATCCTCAGGTTCTCACTTTGTTTAATAACAACACCAAGGAGAAAGAAACAGCTTGAGGGGAGACTACAGAGCCAGAACTGGGTCTAGGGACAGAAGAAAGCCACCTCCTTGCAATGCAAATGCTCCATTTCTGATCCCATTGCACCGGGCACAGAGCTCGTGGCTTCACTAATCCATAGCAAGCAAGTCCTTCAGTGAATTCCCCATCCTGGGCTCCTCAGCAATCCCACTACTTGCTCACCTTCTCCCCCTCCCATCCAGGTAGGTCTTGCCCTGGCTGGAGGTCTGGTTTCTTCAAAGGCAGACGTATGGCCAGGCAGATCCATAGCAGATTGCAGACAGATACAAGGTGACTGGCAACCTGCTCCCTGAAAAACAAATTAGAGAAGCACAATCAGCAGGTGTTTACTGGAACTGCTACATAATGAGAGGACTGAATGCATGCAGCACACGCAATGCTTGTCTGCGAGCTGCTGTGCAGACCTATCCAGCCATCTGCAGATGTGATGCTCACCGGATCAAAACAAAAGTGGTTTGCACCGTTTTCAGAACCCCAAGGCTGGAGCCACATGCTAAATCTGCAGCTTGTTACACTTTATGTATTTTGATAGCAACAGATTTGACCAGAAATGTGGGTTTGCCATTTAAATCAGATACAGAGTTCATTAACTTTACATAAGACAGACATGTATTTTCTGCTCCTGGCAGATCCCCTTCCTTTGCCATTGATTCCCTCCGCTAAGAGTGACGTTCAGGGAAGGGTTGTGATTCTACGTCTGGAGGCTCGGGACCCAGCAGAATGGGGTCAGGGAAACGGCTTGTTTTCTTTTAAGTCCTGTCTGAGTGTTTTGGATGTGGGCTGTGGTACCAGACCACAGTCATTGCTGTGCCAGGCCCTGTGAAACATCCCGTGCCAAGCTCCACCTCTGAATACCCTTGCTCTGGTCCATCTCTAATGATAATTGCTGTCGTGTCTCTGGCGTTTCTGGTGACAGGTGAAATAAGAGGAAGACTTAGTATGCGCATTGTGCCTCACATACACGACTGATTCATTTGACCATCCACAACTCAGAACAATAATCCTGTCCCAGACGCAGCAATCAAAAAATCGGCTATCAAAAAAATTAGGCAGCCGAAATTGTATTGTGGGAGCAAATGCATCAAGGAAGGGAGCAGTTGGGTTCATGGCTTCAGTCCCGTAACATAAATGCCCATGGAAAGAACCTTTTTTTTGATAAATAGGGCAAAGAATTTATAATTACTGGTTGATTTTTGTTGGTCTTCCATTACAGAGAACTTAAAGGCACACTCCCATGTGGACCCACACAGTGGGTCTGTCACACACTGACTTGCATTTCCCTTAGCAGTTTCTGACCCGTCCTGCTATCTGCATTGCCACTTGCACAGTGCATTGCCTCACCCAGACCCATACAATACATCCTTGTGATTAAATATTCCCCTGGCTTTCCATTTATATCTTGTTTTATAGATCTGCTGGACATTAGTGTGTGTATACATAGACACATATATTCAATTTATGGAAACTATAATGACCTTCAACGAGATAATCTCACCTGTCCCCAGAGTGTTAATCTTCATTTCCCACAGCCACTTTCTCTTAAATCTGACTAAAGGCTATTCGGTCTGGCAAGGAGAACAACAGCGGCCTTCTCCTGCTCTGAGATAACAGCAGTGGAGCCCAGAAAGCGAGAACGATGCCGACAAGCCAAAGAATCCTGTATAAATTACACAGCCGTCATCAAGATTTCACGGAAGGTAATCCTATTTGTCTTTTGCTCTGTGTTGCTCAGTAGCCAGACTCCTGCCGTAATTACACCTGGAGCCTTTTCTTTCTTAAGCTCTTTATTTTGCGTTCAGGCCCAAGGTCATGCTGTGGAGCTCCAGGTTAACCAAGCAGGGGCTTGAGATTTTAAGTGCCAAAGGTCTCATATTTCTGTATATGAGTGCACCAGAATTATTATTTTAATGGATTTGCAAGCAATACAGTATCTTGGCAGACTGTTTTTATCAGACTGAAAGGAAATATTTTTCAGAATATATTGGTTCATGAAAAAAAAAAAATAGATATTTTAACTTGCTTTCCCAGTTTGTGATTAAAGCAACCATAGAATTCTTGTCCTTCCCCACAAGATGGAAATTCCTTTTTTCTGACGGACCCAGGGGAGAATTCCCTGCTCTCAGGATGCTGGGTGGACAAAAGCAGCATTCCTGGCACACTGCAGCCCCGTGTCTCTCTGAGAACACTACTCATTAGAGCACAAGTCAGGACACCCGTAGTCCATTCCCAGATGCATTCTTGGCTTATTAAATCTCCTCTGCACCTTAGTGACACCAGATGGACATTGCCTTAGTGGAAGCTTGTCTGAGGGTAATAACAGCCTTGATATATTTATGGAATAATGCGTGAAACATGTTTTTAATTCCTGGCTAGAAAGGTTCTATTTAAGCACATAAATGCGTGCATACTTTTGTATATGTTAAATAGGGGGCCAGTAAAAAGGAATCTCATTGATCCCAGAAATAATTTATCATCTTGAATAAAAGAACATGAGGGTTTCTTGCGTTAGAACTGTTGATTATAAAATAAACAGCACTTTTTATTGAGTAGCTATGCCTGTTCCCCAGTGTCTGAAGATACATTACTTACACCGCTCCAACCTCAGCATGAAGCCAGTCAGTCAGCAGTGTAAATCTTTCTTCTCCTCAGGTCATCACAGAACACTTCAGCTGCATTTTTTCCCCTTCTTTTTCTTTTGCATTGTTTATAAACCTGCCAACATCTGAAGAAGGGACTTGTGTTTGTCCCAGAGGTCACGTATTATACAACTCATTTGCTGGTTCAGTTACAGACGCTACAAGCTGTCTTGCCTTCAGTTTGCACGCTGGAACCACTTTCCTTTTGTAATTGAACCAGGCTCGTCCCCCTGTGTGCGGTGAGACTTGTTAGGCACTGTATCTTTTTCTGATCGTGCTCAAGTGGTACGGAAACAAATCAAGATATCTGGAAAAGTGGTTTGCATCGTAAGGAACTGGCCAGATACCAGGATTTTATTTTGTTCTGGGATTTCCACACCCAGCAAGCGTTCCAGGGTTGATGTTCAGTAGGAAAAAAAGGAGCTTGGGAAAATCATCCTTGTCTTTCACAAAAGGTTGGTGTGGACAAAATGAGATAATGGACCGTGTCGAGTTTCCTAAACAGCTGATTTTGAAAAAAAAAATTAAAAAAAAAATCCCCCATGGAGCTTCTGAATCAGAGCAGGGCACATAGCCATTGAAGTGTTTAGTCGTGGCAAGTCTCTTCAGCCTGTTGCACAGCAATACACGTGGGGACGATTGTCATGAAACACCAGAATGAGTTGCTGATGGATACAGGGTGAAAGACCCAGAGTGGATAAGGAGCTTAACACAAGCCTGGGAAGGGTTTCTGGCCTTTATGCTACCCCAGGGCCAAGTGTTAAACCTAAGGAGGACTAAGAAAAGAAAAGAGAAAAGAAGGAAGGTGGTGTACAACAGCTTCAAAGTGCAAGAAAAGATGAGACTGGCCCTTTCTCAAGATCTTAGAAGCAAAATTGGCTTCCTGGAGAGAGAACATAAGAAATCTGGCAACCTAAATATATTTAAAGGGCTTACAACTCTCCAGGGAAAATTTTGAGGCTATTGAAGTGGAAAAAACCCATTTGCTAAGATTAAACAGGCTTTTTTCCCCAAAAGAAAAAATAAAAATAAAAAACTGACAAAGCAGACAAATGTTTGGCAGGAGACCCAGAAAAGAAAAAGAAAAAAAAAATAAAAGCCACAACCTGGCAACAACAACAAGATAATGTGGGAAATCTGGGTAGGGGAGAAGTCCAGGCTGCTTTCCTTTTGTCTTCCACAAAGGCTATAAGGGGAAAGTGAGATATTAGTCCATGCAGAGTTTCCTAAAGAGCCAACTTTGCAAAAAAGAACGAAAAAAGTTCTTGAAAAGCCGGAAGAGAGCCTTTCCAAGGAGAAATTTGAAAATTTAAGGCCAATGAGAACTCTTGCAGAGTTAATGCTGAACAGGCCTTAATACCTGGTGTGTGATAGGGCATGACGATTGCTGCTTGACCTTGGGCTTGAGCCTAATGTTGAGAACAGGCATGGTCACAGTGAATGGCTCATGTGATGAAATGGCAGGTGCTGAATGATTTTGGCTCATTTGATCACTCATTCTGAAGACAGTGGCTGTGAAAATGGTAGTGTGAATAAGTTGAGGGCCTCTGACAAGGTACATGTTGAGAAGAATCTATTCATCTTGGGTTCTCAGCATCTTCGTCCTTGCAGCCCATGGAAAGCTGGACAGCCCAATGTGTGACATCTCAGCTTTCACTGCAGCAGCAAGTCGCTGACCTGGGATTAGAGTTTTGCCCCAGGGAGGAGTGGAATCAGGTAGGGAGCAAAGTTCCTGTTGAAACTGTCCATAAATCTTGGTGATATTTGTGAAGTGGATGGCAGGTCATGGAGAACATCTATGTACTTACAGTGAGGTAAAGGTGAAAAACCTCCACTCATGTCAGTGCAATTATACTACTGAATTCAAAAGAACAATCAGACTTATGGGAGAAATGCCCTTGTATTTCAATGGCCAGCTAAGTGTGAAGAGCCCCAGCAGAAGGTCAGTATTAACCTGCCTTGTTAATACTGTGAGACAGGATGTCAAGCTTATCAGCCCTTCCCTCACACAAGTATGAAAGATGGATGTAGGTTCTCATAGAGTATATTCCCCTAAGATCAATGACCTGGTTAAGGCTAATTACCACACACTCTCACTCTAAATTAAAAAGGACCTTAGTAACTGAAAGCCCTGTATGATTAAGTGGCTCCAAAGATTAACTGTGATAAGAGTGGTGCGGTGCTACCAGGTTTCCTCAGTGCTACAGATTTGTCACTCTCTGGGCCCACCACATGGACCTTGGAGCTCTGTTTCAAAAGGTCTGCAAAATGAATCAGTGTTCATTTATCAGTAGAGAGTGGACAAACCAAAGAATGCTTTTGAGCACCAGCTTTGTCTGAGCAGCAGAAGTTTGATCCCTGGGGTGCTAGTGAGCCTGGTGCTCTCCCATCAGCATCCACCTTGCACCTATTGCTCTGGCTGTCACCCAAGCCTAGATACCAGGGCAGCCTTTAGGATATTTTTCTCTGGACCCTGACTTCATGTGAATGTTGAAGGTACTGATGGCTCCTTGTTTATCCACAGAGCAGATGTAGAATGTGGCACCAGTGAAACACCCCACTGCCTGCACTGTCCATGGTTAGTAGTGGGTGCTTAGAAATGAATATAAGAAAGAGGGAAAGCAGAGAAAGAAAATTCCCTGCCAAAACCCCTCCTCATTTTTCAGTAATTTACAGTATAAAGAGTCCCAGATTGGAGCTTGGATCCACTTCACTGTGTTTAATAAGCCCTTGATGTACTTTTCTTCCATGAATTTGTCTAATTGCTTTTTGAACTCATTTATACTTTGGGCAATGAGCTCAACAGTTTAATTATGCTTTGTGTGTGGAAAAAGACTTCCTTTTGTTTGTTTAAATCTATGGCCTGATCGTTTTATTTGGTGCTTCTTATATCTGCCTTACAAGAATCAGTGAATAATCGTTTGTGGTCACTTCCTCCATGCTATTTATGATTTTATATAACCATACATTCACCCCTCATTTATTTTCCAAAGTGATGAACCCTAGCCTTTCGACTACTGTATACATGTTCAGCTCTATACCCATCTGACTGTAGTTGCCAGACATACCTGTGCCCCTTCTGTCCCTATAGAATATTTGTATGAGAGGGCACAAGCAGAACAATCAGGATGTGAGTCATTTTAGCAGTGTAATGACGTTTTCTCTCGTTTTCTATTTTGTTCTCTAGATCATTCCTAATTATTACTAGCATACTCTGTATGCCTCTTTGACCTCTGCTGAGCATTGAGTTGACTTTTTCAGAGAAATTCATAGTGATTCCAAGATATATCCTGAGAGACACTAGCTAATTTGAAATCTGTTTCTATGTATTTACAATTAAAATTGATTTTCCTCATGTGCATCACTTTACATTTATCAACACAAAATATCATCTGGTTTGGAAGAGTTGTTACCATTCATTTTGTAAAAAAAATATTCTAAAAGTTGTTCATCTTGCATTTTAGATACAGAATGCTTCAGATTCATTCCTCTTAAACTACTAAACTCCTCCATGATGAACTCTGACAGAAGAATTTATTAGGCTTTTCTACTACAGCCTTTTCTTCCTTGAGCACCCATTACACCCTAATCATGAACTGCCAGTGTAAAATATCTGTCAAGTTTCTTATTTCTGCTCTGCTTGACTTGTTACTTCAATTGCCTTTCGGGAGTTGTTTCTGAAAATCTTCTTGCCCTGACATATAAAATTTATACTGAACTTGGCCAAGTTTGCTCTTATCTGTTTCCCTCTTTTTGGCCCAATTTCTGCTCTTCAGTAGATGTCTTCTACTTTAAGTATCTTTTTTTAAATCTGCAGCTGAACGAAACACAGCCCTTTTCCCTGTATTTGCTCCTTCTGCAATTTTTGTTGCTCTAAATTGTGGTGAGCATCTAATGTGTTCTTCTCAATAATTTTCACGCCATAGGAAAAGTTTTTACCCTCTTACCTGATGATTTTCTGCATCATTTTTTATGAAGTTTGTTCTCCTAAGGATAAATGCTAATGCTACTTTCATTAAGGAAAGGGAAGGTTTTGTTTATTTGTTTTTCAGTCCTACAAGGCTGTTGAATTGAATTAAATTGTACTCATTGTTACAGGCTGATTCTTAAATAGCTGTGTCTCAGTCCCAGTCCTGGTCAGCACTAGGTGAGAAGTCCTTTTTCCTCCTGCAGGATCTCAGAACTGCGTACCTAGATCTTCTCTGTGCATCACACTCTATACATGGACATGTATTAACAGGGACTGCAGAATTATGCCTGGCTGGGACATGATTTTTTTTCAGGATAAAACATGTCATATGTTAAGTAACTGGGTTAGCCCATAAGCAGACTAAGATCTTCTTTGGGACAGGTTTTTTGTCCCTTTTATTTATTTGTTTATTAATAATTCATAAGACTAGATTTCCAGAAGTAGATACGCATATTACATATCTCTATGCTGTGTTTCTGCCACAGTTCACATGAAAGAGGACAGGTTTTCAGTGTGCTAATGCACAGCTTTTTCTAAAAGTAGATACAATAGCATTTCTTAAGACACTCAGAAAATCACTGACCTCTTCTGAGAGTCCCTAGTTACATTGTCCATGTTTTTCCTTTTGCTTTCTTCAAAAATTTCCCACAATTCTGCCACTCTATAAATGGTATTTTTTAAAAAAATCCCCAATATACAAAGCTTGTGTCATCTATACCAGCTTCCGAAAAGTTGGCTCTACTATCCGATGCAATAAATATTGCTTAGAATATCCAAGACTATAAATCACTAGGAGAATAGTCTGAACCCAGTAGCAAATTATCACAGGCAAACTTACAAATCTGTAGAGACTTACATATTTTACTTCAGCTCAAACTCAAATGTGCAGTATGTGGGCCCTGCACACAAGGGATCAGCTGGAAAGCAGAACCTTTCTCTGTAACCCTTTAATAAATCCATTCTTTTATTTTTAGTAGTGTCTTTAACTGCCAACAGTTATCTGTCATGTCTGGCCTGTCTGGTCTTCTTCACTGTCATACCAGAGCACTCATATTAAATAATATATTGGCATCATGTTTTTGTAAGAGGATTTTGATAAGCAATAAAGGGAGAATCTGATAGCACTGCCATGAGACTCCTATAAGGAGAGCTGAATCTGCCCATTATGTACCAAAATTAGCTCTGCCAGCATGTTTCAAAGAACAGCTGCTCTTGGGCTGCTCTTGGTGGCTATCCCAGTCCTACATTTCTGTAGCCTTCATCAAAGCCCCTTCTCTTGGCCCTGGGGCACTACCTGCTGTTCAGGTGATGAGTCCTCACACTGGCATCCAGCAGCACTGCCCACCATTGTATTCCTGCTATCTCCTTCTGTGCACAGAGTGCCAAGTGGGAAAAATGGTGGGCTATTTCCTGCTATTGACAAATGGCAACAGGATTCAGATGGCTGAGCTCATTTCCAGTCTAGCCTTGAGTAGTTTTAAACCTCCATCTCTGGTACCTAGAGTTTTAGCATATCATTTGCTACCCTTTGCTACCTTCTCCAAGGTCAGACCTACTAAAGAAAAGATCTGGATTAATTGTCATGGAAAAGAGGGGGTTTCAAGGTAACTGTCAAGAAATGAAAAGGCTGGGATCGCAGAGCAAAGAAATTAGACTACTTTCACCTACCCATTTAATGTTTCTAAACTGCCCATGTGCTGGATAAGGGTTCCAGGGCTGTGATCTACCCATCACTGGGCTCTGAAAGGCCAGGGGGAGTGGTATACAGAAGCACACAGAACCATAATTGTTCTCAATTTTCTCTTTTCAAGTGAAATTTTATAAGGGTGCAGGGTGATTTGCAAGACAAGTTGGCAGAGGTTTTGGGCCAAACATAATTTGGGATCACTGCCACGGAAATACTGGAACCAGATAGAGACATAAAAATGCTCTGCGGGCAGGTTGAAAACAAAGTACAATGTTTGTTATTCCGTCTGTCTTAGTCTGGCAGGATGCTTGGATAATACGAGGTGGGTAAGCATTGTTTCTGCTACTGATAGAGCATCATCACTTTTTTTTGTAGAATATGTCTCTTCAGAGAAGCTGTATAAAATTGACAAAGGCAATTCCCAGCAAAGGTCTGCAAAATGATGGGCTGCCATCTAAAAGGTGGCGTAGCAAAAATGCAGCGGGATCAGCTCTAGTGCTGACTTATTGTTTCCCACCAGCTGAATGCTGAGGGTAGTGAGTGAGCAGGACAGGAGGAGGGATGCGATGCCTAGGAGGAGAGAGCTGCTATTTATGCACAAATACATTAATAATCAACAACGATGAGAAATGAAACAGAAAACTCACATGACAGTTTAATAGGATTTTGGTAACATCTGATATATTTATGAAGTTTTGCATGAATCTGACAAGGACTTCAACAAATTAGTTTTCCTATTTTAATGGAGGTTAAACAGATTTAAGTGAATCTTAGGGCAGATTTATTAAATATTATGTAGATTCTTACAAGACCACTGGAGATTCAATAACAGTTATTTTTGAGTTAGCAAATCTTTCCCTCTGCTTGTTAGAGATCTTGGTAGATTAAACAAGGAGCCAGGTCTAGCAAATGTTGAAATTTAATATTTAGAGTCAGACTGAATAAACCATGGGTGGATTTTGCAATGACGTGTTCAAGATTTAACAAATATTGTCTCATCTTAAGAAAATAAATGTTAAATAAGGATGAAGCTAATAAGCTTCAGCAAGACAAGAGCTCCATTTACAAATCTTTTATGTATTTAATAAATACATTTATTAAATGAAGTGCAGTGCTCATTGGAGATTGTATCAATGTAAGAAATTCATCTCTGGTACGACTTAGTCAGACTAATTCCCCATTTATTAAATGTTCTTGAGATTTAGAGAGTCCACATCAAGCTTAATGTACATCTGGGAGGCTTCTGCAAAACATACATGAGAAATGGCAGCCAGTGGCAGCCTTAGGGTTAGGAAGTATCTTCAGCTTTTTTGCTGACACTTCACCACAGGAAAGGGACATCTGAAGGAAGGAAGAGCAAGCCATTTTGAAACCAAAGTGTCTAATACTAAATTTGTGGGAGAGATGAGCTTCTGGAGACTGTCATGGGAGAAAGGAAAGCTCATATGCAGAAGTAGGAGACAATGAAATGACTGTGGTTGTGGTAGCTCTAAGATGATATAGACTTGGCTCACTGAGACAGACACTGGCAAGTATCTGGGACACATATTATTCAACATTTGCAGTACCAGGGAAAAGATATACCCTGCAGACTGCAGTGGGCTGATCCCTTAACCATAGTGCAGGTGGAATAGCAAGGCAAACATCTGTTAGTCATTTGTCTTTCTCTTCGTCTACCTGTGATTTCTATTCCTGTCCAGCTCAGCTCTTGGCTGCCTTGCTGAGACTGGAGGAGAGGTGATGAGTTGTTCTGGTCATTTTAAGTGTGGATGTCTGACCCTTGGGAGCTGGTGGGAGGCTCTCAGGCTGTGCTGTGCCTGGCTCCCCTGGAGACCTGCTCTCCAGGGCAGCTCTCCAGCTGCTGAGGCTCTGGACTACGTCATGCAAAGTACTGCTCCCTGAAGGACATGAATAAATGAAAGCTACAGTTCCACTGATGACCCCAAGCAGGGTTTGGTGACTCAAAATTCATGCTGCTTGATGTCCCCATGCTCGTCATGTTGCTTGATGTCCCCATGCTCTTCCCCTTGGCACTGCAGCAGCACATGCCTTGTTCGCAGAGCATTAACACTTTCAGAAACTTTCACTGCATGTGGTGCCCTCGAAGACTAATATTTGGGGTGTGATTTGATAGACCTAGGACAAATGTATTGGACTTATTTTCCATCTAGCAAATGTTGATAAGAGTAAAATTTTCAGTGATGGTGTTTGTGAAGTGACAATCTTGAATATTGCTTGGCATAGGTAGTGTAAGATAGTATAAATTAAATGTGGAAGAGAACTGACAGCACAATGCTTCATCATTTGCAATCAGCTACCTGCATTGGGACATTCCAGGTTTCTTGGAAACTAGAGGGCATGACTTCACAGCTGGACAGTAGCATCATCCTTTTCAGGAATGGCTTAAATGGACCAATGATGCAAGCCCATCTCAGTTGGCTTCCCCTTGCTTGTACTTATATCAAGTCTCACCACTTCCTGGTCCTGCACAGGGTCCATCTCGCAGAGAAGGTGCTGTTCCACAGTGTTTCACAAGAGGGTGTTTCTGGCAGCGTGTTGAAACCTTGCTGCCTGCAGCTCATCTTGAGAGAGTCTCCAACCATCTTTCATAGAGGGGGACAAAGCAAGGGGACCTCAACAAGGCAGGGGGAGTCCAGCGGGAATGAACGTGTAACGCAAACAGGTCTATTTACCACTCTCTGCTGCTGTTTCAGAGCAGATCAGCTAAAGAGATTTGCCAACAGCAGAGAAAGAATTTCTCAGAGGAGATAATAATTGTAAATGAAATCAGAAAACCTTGAAGTATCTTTGTGCATACAGTAATAGCATAACCTTTAGAATCACAGTGGGACTAACAATGGGGAGCATCGTTCTTCTACTTGTGGTCTCTTTGTTCAGGGAGGGAGGATGAGTTGCACTGCCATTGTGGTGGTCCCCAGGGTGTGCCAGGCTCCTCCCCCCGACCCTTGCTGGGGGTGAAGGTGGGGTGGCATCTGGTTTGTCATTCAGTGGAGGAACGACTAGAGATCACACTGTGACACCTGGCATGATGGAAACGAAGCTATTTAGCATTCTGCCACTCCACACAGGAAGGAAATAAAAAGCACAAGAAAGCTGAGCTGAGATTCATCTCACACCAGCCTTTGCAGGAACAATTATAAAATGCAAATACTATGGACACTTCCTTAACAAAGCAAATCTATCCATTACCTGCTGCTGTTCTTTTATCAAGCATCTATTTAAAGAGAAAATTCTTCTCTCTCTCTTTTTTTTTTTTGTCCCCTCCCACGCTCTATGATGTTAATACAAGTTGTCCATCAGATTCCTCATTGCATCACCATGCCAAAGTAAGCTGACTGCTAAATGCTTACTGTGTCACATCAGATAACTATGATGACATTGCTGGGCATCTCCCCGTGTTGGGCAGTTTTTTACAGCATGAAGGTTTATGGCAGGTGAGAAACTCCTCGTTTTACAGCAGGAACAGAGAGAAAACCCACACTTTTTGTCAGAGCAGCTCCCACATGTTGGCAGGGAGCCACCAACCAGATTAACCCACACCCATTCAAAGAGCAAGGAAAACATGCTAAAGAAATGACTGTTGCTCAAGACGGCGACTTTTATTTCTAAACTAACCTTGCTTCAGATCTATATCAGCTCTCTCACTACAGCATCACCTGCTGATGATCCCTTCCCTCTTGGCCAAGGTCCAAGGTCAGTTCAGGCCCATCCAGAGCCTGAGATAGTGAAAGAAAGCTCAGGTTACCAATATATCAAACAATATTAAAAAAAAAATGGCAAGAGCCCTAAATACTAGGGGAAAAAAAGGAAAAAAAAAACAAAAACCCAAACAGAATACAGCTGGAAAAAGCCTTTCCTCCCAAGCTCAGACAGCTGGTTTTTTTCTCGCTGTTAAACTTGCTTGATTCATCTCAGTTTGGACAAGCTTGAGATGATGACCCTCCTGCTATAAGAGCTGGGACTTTCTTTAAGTGAGCCAGAGGAGCTGGCTCTTTCACTGTTTTCGGGAAGGTGGCTGTGCCAGGCGGCTACGCAGCAGGTGTCAGCAGTGATGCATAAAAGGAGACAAGTGTGTCTCAGCATTCCCCTGCCTGACGGCCGCTCTCTTCCTCTGCCTTTTACATGGTGTGCAAATTATGAGAGTATTTTGCTGCCTTCAACAGGATTTTGAAAATAGATCATCCAAAATTAAGGTCACTTTTCTCCCTTTCTGATTAGCATTGAACTGCTTCCATATCTCAGGGGTGAGAAATAAAATTTAAATGAGGTTCAACATTTAATAGGAAATTTTCTTTAAGATGCTGTTGGGTTCTTGCTTCTAAGATCTATTTCCTTGCAGCAATCAGTTTTAAGAGTCACTATTTAATTCAGGTGACAGGTCCAGTGGAGTGAGACATGAGTAAATCTGAGGCTTAAAGTTAGAATAAAAGAGAAATCGAATGGAATTGGGTTTTACACTTCTCCTTTCACACTGGGCACATTGTTATTCACATTTATCACCATCTATAAAAGATGCAAGAAGAAGAGGAAAAAAGCAGGAAATGAAATGCCAAAAAAATAACTGTCTCTAAATGATGAGCAGCTGAAAAAAGCCAGAGAATTCAGACTGAAAAGGACACCCTAAGATAAGGCCTTGAATGTTGGATTTGTTAAAGGGAGAGTGGAGCTGGAAGAGAGTGTGATGTGGGAATTTACAAAACTGTTCACAGTGAGAACTCAGCTAATTCCTAACTCACTTAATCTACAGACCCAATTATCTTCACCCCATCAAAAAGTCTTCCAACAACAAGCAAAAAAAAAAGAAAACAAAACAAACCCAGAAAACAACCCACCGTAACATTTCCTTCCCATCTTTTGCCAGTGTTTAATAACCAAGTGCTCTGCTGAGATTTCCCAGCACTAAGAATCCATTACTTTTAACTCAATGTGCCACAGTACTTTTATGAGTATGCTAACTAGCACTGTAAATAATTGAAAATAAGTGATACTTGTTAAAATAAATGAACAAAGTGTGTTTTGTAATGCAGTATCTTTGATTTTTTTATTGTGTTTGACTGCTAATTTGCAGAATTCTGCACTCCCAAATACATCTCTTAGTCATTAGTGGAACTTGTTCTGATCTGCTTCATGAATAGAAATGACTGCACGGTTTTGGTATCAATAAAATAGAGGATTGCATGGCTATAGAATATGCCAGTTAGCAAAGAGAACAGGAGTTACTGTTGTTATGTATCATAGAAACTTATCCTGCATGTTCCTCATCCTCCCAAAACTGGAGTGCTTTGCAAGTGGAAGCAACAGGGAAAAAAGGGGTTTGGAAAACCAGTCAGACACCTTTCATCTGCATGGGGTATGGTGTAAAGTTGGTTTAGAATCATAGAAGCATTCAGGTTGGAAGAGACCCTTGGGATCATCAAGTCCAAAAGTCAAGTCTCTCTGGTTTTATTGTTGGTGGTAGGAGTGGAATGGATGAACCATGCCATGAGTTTGACTTCTCTGGAGAAAGGAGATTTTTGAAGAAAGCAACAGACTGACCTACTCCTTCCCTGTGTCAGTGAACTAATTCACTGTCATTTCAAGAGGCACTGAGGTGAGTGCCACCATCAAGCTGGCCAAAAGGTAATAAACAACATCAAGTCAAACTGATTATACCAGGAACCAGTTTATGGCTGCACCAGCAACCAGACCAGAGCCAGAGAGAACAATGGGGATCCCGACCCAGCACTGTTCAAGCAGGCACCACGCTATGGCCACCAGCTCCTCACTGGGGTAAAGGAGCTGTATATATTGACTCATGTGCTGAAGCAGGGTGCTTTTTTTTATGTGCCACTGTTCATTGCTACTCACTTTGTACATGCTCACGTCTTCCTTCTGTTTCAAAACCTGCTCATTATTTTAGAGCCTTAGCCAGTATTGCTGGTATCAAACAGCAGTGTTTCCTCTCCTATACAATTAAGGACATCACATTTGGAAGGGACTTCAGCAGAGCAGCAGATCTCTTTCCCTGCCCCAGGGCAGGATGAACTGTCCTCATGTCATCCCTGACAGATGTTTATCCCATTTAAAGACAACCAGAGACAGGGACTCTGCTGTATCCCTGGTGCTCTGCTCTCTTCACCACTTGAAAGCTTTTCCTGATATCTATTCTGAGTCTTTCCTGCTGCAATTTATTCCCATTTCTACTTACGCTACTAACTATGAAAGCAAAGGACAGATTATAGCCTTTCTAAGTGCCTTTTAATGTTATTCAAAACTTAAGTTCCCCACTGAATTTTCTCTTCTCTCTGCTGAACGATCCCAGGTTGTTCACTCTTTGCTTGCAGGTCATGTTTTGGAGACATTTGATCTTCCTGCTTTCCTTTGGTCTCTCTCCAATCGCTTTTCCTGTCCCTTGAAGTGTACATTAAAACCTTCCGCCGATTGCCTAGGAAAGCCTCCAATGCGCCAGGTTTCATTGCTGCTTAAAAGAGAGGAAAGTCATACCTCGTGGCCTAAGATTTCTATTACAGGCTTCCACATTTCAAACAAGCAGGAACAATTAAACAGTCTCTACAACACTTGTTCTGGCCACCTTCTATTGCTTGTCGCTCAAGTCAGGATAAAAGTTGGCTACACTCAGTCAAGCCAAATTCTCAACTACCTTGAGCAGAACATGTTATTAAGGACTCCAAGATTCGACCCTGTGTCCTAGATCACGTGAATAACCTCGAGAAGTACCAGAAAACAGTCTATTAGCTAAACTGTCTCCTCTGCGTTTTTTAGTGAAGGACCATTTCAAAGTGAAAGAAGTCAAGCAGTGTGTCAAATATTTTTTTTCCCCTATGTATGAATTTCTATGAACCATATGGAAAGGAAATGTGGGGGGAGGGGCACCAAATTTCCATAAAAAGCCTCTTCACCACGATAACAAGGATCCAAAATGCCCTTTACAGGCAGGATCTAAAAGGTTAAATGTACCGGTGGAGCTGCCAATGTCACACATACACACACACCAGTTTTCCCCCAAAACAGCTCATTTTTTTGACAAAGCCAATTATCTGAAAATGACATGAAATGATTAGTCATGTTAATTAAAAATAATTTTCTTTCCCACTCCTAAAAAGGTCAGATCGTCAGCTGTATGGAAAATTGAGCCTTCATGCACTTTCATTTGATTTCCCATTCAAAGTCTAATTAGTTACAATTTGTTGTTAAAAGAGATCATTTTTTTTGATAAAGCCCACTTTTTTTTTTTCCTCTCCTTAGTCGTTATCAGGTTGGTATTATTATTGTACTATATATGTACAGGATTTCATTGTGGCCAGCCCAGAAAATAATGAACAGAAGCTCACCCAGAGAGGTGCGTTTGGAGACTGTTTCTGTGTACGGTGCCTTTTGGTGTTCTCCAACCTGAGAGGTTTCTGCAGCTGGAACTACACCAAGAAGCTTTGTGCAGTTCAGTGACTGGGAGAAATCAGGCTCTTTCATACACTCAGCAGCTTCTCCCTGTAGTGAACTTCTGGAGAAAATAGAAGATAAAGATGATATTACAAAACATAGTTCATGCCTCAGAAAACCAAATGAAGCGAGCAATATTTTTGGGGAAAATATGGTTCTTTCTCAAGTATTTACTTGGTTTTCAATGTGCAACCGTTGGCAAAGAGTATCTTTAAGCAGTATTTGGTAGAGTTCAGACAGTTTTTGAGGTTGTTGCCCAGGGGCTGCCTGCTGCCCTAAGACAACACTTCCAGCCCCACCTGCTATTTCTCAGTGCCTTGTCTCGGTGACAGGAGCCATGTGGCTCCAACAGGTTTTCACTTGCTCATTTGCTCAGTGAGAAGTCAAAGCGCATCACCCGCAGGTGACTTCCTCACCATTAGATTTTCTTATTCCTCCAGCATTAAAAATCTCACTTGTGAATGCCAGTGCTGGTTATTTTAACTGCATGGTGCAGAGGGTTCAGCCTTCAGGCAAGGAAAATTGGCAGTCTCATCCCTGTCCCAACTGGATGATCATTACTAGCCATTGTCGCTGTGCCTGAGGACACTGGACCAGGAGCCCCATGCCTCATCATGCTACAGCTGTACAGGCACGTAAAACCAGCCTTCTATTATGGGCACAGAAGGAAAAAACAGGGTGGAACTGGTCAATGAGTCGGGGAAGAAGGGAAGCGCAAAGGCTTGCTGTCATCTCTAACCAATGAGAGCTTGAACAGTACAAGGCGCTTGCACCAAAGGCCTTACAGTCAGAGGGTTTAATTTTGCAATCTCTAACTATGCTTACTTCCAAAAAAAAAAATTAAAAAAAAAAAAAAGGTTTGGAAATACCATTAGGACTTGTCCTGCTGTTGTGTTTCAAAGCTCCTGAATGCAAAGCCAAGGCAAGAGACAGGGTGGATAAAGCAGCAAAGGAGAACAGTTGAAAAAGTTCATTTTAATTTGTTGGGTAGAGGGGCCAGGGTAATCAAATGGATCAAACAGATCAACTGGCTTTTCCATTTGCTCTTTCAGCCCATAACCTTACTCGCCCTGTGCTGGGTGAGCTCACTGGTGGCTTTGGCTCCTGCATGCAAGACACACAAGCTGGCTCTTCCCATCCTTTCTGTGTCAAACAGATGAATCCAGTGAAAAATGCGTCTTCTTCTGTCTTCCAAGGAGAGTTTTCATAAGGTCTTTCTTGCTTTTTTTTCCCCCATTCTTTTCAAGAAATATATGTCACATGACTGGTGAAAAAATGCTGGAAAACAACGCTGAAAAATGAGCATTCACCATTTGTTTATGTACAAACTCTACAGAGAGAGACAACGCTGATAGGACTGAACATTTATAACAGTCAGCTGTAAAATACTGAGACACTTGCTAGTTTCACAGAGACTGCCCGACAGTCCGTGATTGATAAATATCAGTTTGGGAAACTCTTCAATAAGAGAATTGATTAATTTGAAGATTTCCAGTCTCAGCTTGGCTCATACTGGAACCAGTTTTCTGTCCCTTTCCATTCACCCTGAGGTAGTTTACTCCCAAAGAAAATTGCTTTTTCTTTTAATGAGAATTTGTACTTCCACATCTCCTCCCACCTCCTGTGGGTGCGGCAAACTTGGGGAACAAATAGGAGTGTTATTACTGAAAATAACAGCTTAGTAGAGTTTCAGACTGACTCCCAGTGACTTAATAGAGCCCGTCAACATGGAAAGACCACTGAGTAGCACAAGTCAAATGAGAAACCACTTAGCAGCGCAGCAGTGTGGGAGATTAAAATGGCTCTTTGAAGAATATAAAGGTCAGTGAGGCAGTAAACGCCTTAAAGGGGAAGACAATACATTTCATGCACGAAGGACGAAGCCTGGAAAGATATGTGTCAGCCATGTGTGTCAATAATCCCTTCTAACGGAAAATATATTTATAGAGGATAAGTCCTCCCATTTGGGGACTTAATAGCATGCAAAGGCAATGGCAGCCCCGTGGCCAGCAACAGGCTCCCCAGCTGGGACGAAAACCCTCAGAGGCAGGGACATTTGCCTGTTTTTCTGAACCCTGATATAGACCAACTGCTGATACCTGAGAGAGCAGCTCATGCCATGAGACACCAAGCCATCCTGCCCCATTCTCATTTCCACTGCTCTCTGCCATCCAGGCTTAGCCACCTAATGGGATTGCTCATCAAACGGGCACACAGCCATGCATGTGTGTCCTAACATCCATCCTAAAGGCTTTTAAATTGCACTTGTCAGCCAGTATTTGAATGAATCTGTGCAGCCAGCAAGTGGCAATGGCCTCGTCACACTGCACGAGCCCACCTCACTTAGCTTATTGGAGTGCTGTCGAGCTCACCTCAGTCCAAAGACCTCCCTCTCCTGCACATTGGTGCTACCTTTCTGTTCTATCCAATTGGAAAAAAACTAATTGCAAAAAGCACAAAAGGACCATTAAGGAGTTGGTTTTGATGTTGCACCAGGCAGTGATAACATGTGAATGAGTCTACCAAGGAGCAGAGAATTGAGCTGAGTACCTGATGTACTCACAAATAGAAACACAGAGACAAAGAAAGGTAGAGACTATTTTGTGGAGGTAAATTCTCCTCTCCTTTCTGACCCTGTGAATCCAAACTGATATGACTAGGGAACATAGAAAGTTGTAGCAGAATCTATCCTCTTGACTCTGTTTTCTAGCTCCATTTCCTCTGCATATTATTGATGATAATAATAACAATAATACCGAGCTCTTAAAGCTTTTCCAAAAAAAGCTAATGTGCCTAAGCCTGCTGCCAACAGGGGATATAGAACAGCTTGCTATGAGAAAATGCTGATTCTGAAAATCTGAATGTTTCAGGGGACAGTATCAATTTCATCTGACTTTTATTTAACATTCTGCTTGGGTAAGGTTGAAGCACTTTGTTTCAGCCTCATCGCATTGGCTCTCATATGAATTATATTATACACCAACAAACGTTGCAATGAGGCAATTTGCAAAAGCAGTTTGTGGAAGGGAAACTTCATTTCTGAGAAATTTCAAAATGCCAGGGTCCTTCTTCAGAAATTGCTCAGTCTTTTCTGAAATTTTGTGGGATAGAAAGAATAGAAAATACAATGTTTGGGGACCACTAGCAGCAAGCCAGCAGCTCAATAAAAACGGTGATTTTGAGAGTGAACTAGACTATTCTAAAGACCACGAGGAAATTAAAAACAGAACAGAGGCTGAAGCTCCTGTGGAATACAGGGAACAGCTTTCCTGAGGACAGCTGTGTCTATGCCTTTGTTTTTCACCATCTTCTTCAAGAGACCAACAGCCTTTTAGAGCTGGCTCAAGGTTTCTCAGCAGTTCAAGTAGGACTGTGTCAGGGCTCTGGGACATCAGAGGGAGCACAGAGGAGGCAGCATAGTCAGAAATGATGCCTGGAGAGGTGCTCTGGATTTCTCTTAGCATGGGAGACAGAGTCATACAAGCCTCCTGGAGCTCTGCAGTTGGACAAGCAAACCAAAGGCACTTTGCCACCTGAAAACCATTATGTGAACACCCAGTGTCATCCCCGATGCTACTGCCATCAGGACACTATCACTCACTCAATGCGTGGAGGGTTACATCTATACCACTAACCTGCTCTGCATCCCTTAACGAATTGCTTCAATTCTGCCTTCTAACCACCTTCCTCTGTTTTTGTCCAATTTAGTTCCTCCTGAGGGCAAGAAATCCAGGTGGCTCTTTAGTGTCTAACACAGCCTTGGTAAGCGCTTCTAGGCAGGAATGTGTTACCGATAATAAACTTTAGCGCTTGGATGATGAAAATAGCCTGGAGTCTTCATTCAACATTGCACTCAACATGAGCATATATGAGATCGGCTCTTGCATTATCTTGATCTTTGCAATGGGTTTTGTGGCACTGGGAGCTCAATAAAAACCATAAAACTAAGACATGAAATTCTGCTGCCTGCCTGCCTCCATCCAATCTTTGATTTGGATGTTAAACCACGTGGAGACTGCACACTCACTGTAAATACACGAGGGAGGCAAAACAAAAAACATGTCGAGGAAACGGTAAATGGGAAAAAGGCTTCTGAATTTTTTAATAACGCATGCTCTGTTTGGAGGGTTTGCTGAGGAGCTTGTTTATAATCCTGCTGCAAGTAAAGTACTCGGAAATAAAAGCTGTTTGGTCCTTTCAAGCTAACAGCCCTTTGTTCACAGCACATTAGTAGAACAATTTTTAAATAATGACTTAATTTTTTTTTTTTCTCTTGAAAGATGCTTTTTTGCAGTCAGAGGCTGGTTCTTTGTTTTCTCAGTCTGCACTCTGATTCATTAGTACTAGTTGCATCCAACTTGTAGAGGTTTATTTGTTGAGCTAAAATGGGGCATTAACATTTTAAGAGAATAATGCATAGCTTTTAGAGATAGTATTCTCTCTGCCCTATTCTGCTGATATTCTCTTAGAAAGTGCAGAATGCCACATTCTTTCTCTCCAAAATTATTAGTTTATTATAAACAGTTTATCACTTGGGGCATGGTTTTCTATTTTTCTTCTCTCCTCCCCCCCTTCTTTTTTTTTTTTTTTTCTAATAAAAACACTTAAATTTTTCTGCATGTATTTACTGGGCTGAAAAAACTGAAAAAGTTGGAGACTGGCAGTATTATTCAGACTCAAAAAAAAAAAAGGCAGGGAGGTCATGAGCCCTGTCATCCCACCACTGGGGGACTTTCTAAAGGCAGGTCAGGGTTCCTCCATCACTCCTACCTGAGCACATTGACCATGGCCCGGAGCAGTCACTTACAGTCAGGTCTGGTATCCCATCCCTGAGTGTCAGCAATCACTGTAGCTCTGGACACCTGAGCAAGAGTTAAGAATCTAAATCACTCTAAGATAGTGCCCCACTGAGGGAAAAGTGAAGTCCTGCAGTATATGCAAAATACTGCACTGAAATGGTAAGGCTGTAAAATCAAGTGCTTGTAAATTAAGCCATGCCATAATTACAATTTCCTACACACTCTGGAAATACAAGTACTGTGACATTCCACGTGCATCATATTGTCTCTTTCTCTGCTTTTTTTTTTTTTTTTTAACATGGCTAAAAGACGGCAGGTGATATATAGAGAAAACCAGGTGTCTTCACCAGCTGATTACATTCCTGCCCTTGCTGCAGAGTGAATGGCTGAAATATGTGGAAAGTAAAAGTTAAAAAAAAAAACCAAAACAACAACAAATCCCAAACAAAACCCAAAACCAAAAAAGGCAAACCCATCTCGCATGGAATCAGGCACCTAAAGAGTTTGCATTAAACCATGCCGTAAGCCAATACTTTATGAGGCCATAATTGCACTACCTACCTGTCCCTTTTGGGCCTACACATTTCCCAAAATGTAAGTACTTCTAGCTCCTCTCATCCTAAGGAATCCATTTTCATTTCTCCTCTAGCTGCAGCCCAGACAGCGCTCAAACTGGAAGGCTACTGGCAGCAGCAAACGCACATCTCCTGCCCTCCCCACGCTGCCGTTGTGCTAACCCGAAGCATGAGCTTGCACGTTGCTGGGCAAACTGCACATTTTTCTGTGACATCACTTAGATCATGGGGTAATGCCCACCTGGCTTTGAAATACGTTGGAAAAAGTGTTGCTGTGTTTCCTAACATAATGGCCATAGACACGTATTGACTACTCTGTGACTGCACTTCATATCCAGAAAACACAGCTGACCATATTTTAAAATAAAAAGATATGAGGGTTGTATTCTAGGTTTGAGAATGATCTGGAGTAGGAGAAGGAGCATGGCATAGCTTGTGTGAGTAACTGTAGTGTTTAAATGCATGTTTATTCAGAGTGTTTTAACAGCAAACTAAATTGGATGCACCAGCTACCTGGCAACAAAGGGACACAGATACTAGATTTGGCAGACTGGACAGATTCAGGCAGACTAACAAGAAATAAAAAGGGGATTCTCATGAATTTCCAGGCTTTTATCAGTTCGTGTCACTCAAAGTCCTGGTATTAACCGAATCTACATCTGTATCTGTTATCATCTATTTGGGTGACCAAGACTGGCAATTAATGATAAAACAACAGGAATAATGCTGCTTTCTGAGGTGAAAAATATCTGATACTGATTAAACTGCAAAATGAAATAATTTATATTAATTACATGGATTTTTTTAGCAATAATCTGTGCCAAAGAACTCTGAAATTAGAGGATTAGAAACCAGAGATAACACTCATCATCTGGTCCAGAGACATTATGCAGACACATAGATGACGTGAACCCAAGAACTGGACCCATAGAGCTCTACATTTCCCTTTACCCATGCTGAACTGGCATTTGCAGAAGTAAGATGTCCAGGCTGGCAGAAAAGGGATTACCTGGTCCCTGACATTAAAGTAAAATCATTTTAAATTTCTGTCTTTGAAGAAGCAAGCAACAAGTTCCTAGAAGATTTGCAGTAAAAAAGGTCTAATTTTATTCTTTTAGACCCTCCTTTCCCCTCCCAATTTTCAATCTCAGGACAATGCATCTACAATCAAACACCATCCCACAGAGATGTGACTGGTGAATCCAGCTGACATGGATCTCAAAACCACAACCACCAAAAATTTTTAATATTTATCTTCCCTGGAAAGACAGTGACTTATGCTAAAGCTGCAGCAGTGAGAACCTTGCGGATAGATGTCAGGCACCAGCTGAGCATCTGGCTCCTTATTGTATTTTAAATGATACACATTTATAACTGTAAAGCAGACCGACAGGCGATACTGTCTAACATCACCATCACTAATAGCTCTAATAGCTCATGTATCCACAGCCTGCTTCATCCTGTCCCGTCTCAAAGCAATTTTGAGACAATGGGCCCAGCTCTTCTGAGATAGATATAGATGAGATGTATTGAAAAGGCACAATTCCCTCCACAACAGTCAACTGACGCTGATCCCCCTTCCAGCCTGAGCCACCAGCCACCTAGTTGTACCCCAGAGAGGGTATATGTAGAGAGGTACCTGCACCCAGAAATCTGGGAGAATTTTTCCATTACTTTTTAACTCATTACTCTTGCCTTAGTAAAGATTTCTATACACATTTTCCTTTTAATGGTGCAATCTTCTTAAGGAAAATATTATGAAATGTGCAAATGTGTAGTAGTAACACAAGAAAATCTGTCCCCTGCTAAGCCTTCCCGGTGAGAGTGCAGTTCCCCTTGAAGCCAGCATCAAGAACTACCTTCCTCCTTTGGAAGGTCCAACAGTTCAGGCAGTATTAGCACATGTTTACCAAATATCTGCAAAGGCAGCCTTAGCATTTATGATTTTGAAAGCCACATTATAGCTTATAAAGGGAGGTGTGCAGACTTTAGGTTTGACGGCTGCCAAAAAACCTGTGCTCTGCCAGTATCTAGCTCAGTACTTACACGTGCTCCAGAAAGAGAAACACACTAGTGCTTCCAGCTACTCCTGTTCTCCTTGGACTGAGTGATGGGACGCTGGAATTGGCCTCCTCCCAGCAAAACAAAGGCCTAGAAATGCTGCTCTGGAAGCGAACAGGAGGAAAGAGAAATGGGGCGGAAGTAATAAGCACTGGGAACCCATGATATGACATGTTTTGGCTCTTTCCAAACTTAATGCAGTTTTTATATGTAGACATAAAAGAGCACATTTTCTGATTCCCCTCAAATAATTACCTGATAAACCCCCACTTTTGGAGTTGGTCCGAGCCATCCATTACACCGCTGCCATGAACTTTATTTCATACCACACCAGGGAGGAGACAGAGCAGTTGGAGTGCTCAGACATTACATGTAATAACTGGTCATAAAAATCAATGTAAAATTTAATGCAAAAGGTCTGTGGGTACCCAACCATTGGAATCCAGTGATAAGGCAGATGGAGACCAGCACTATGCTTTCCAGCATGTAGTATATTTTCTTTAATGTTCCTGAATTGTATGTAATACTGTTGCTATTTTGTCCATCTACATACTAGTTAAATGTGCTGCAGCCACAATAATGTCTCCGGGTGGGTTTTGGTTGTGGTTTCCTGGACACAGGGTGTGTTTTGTATTCTGGATGGATCACATCGCAGGACCTGGGAGAGAGGGAAGAAATATCTTTCCACTGTTTTCTCTAGTGCTCCCTGATTGATATGCAGCAAAGTAGTCCTGCTGTGCCCTACTCTCCATAGCAGGACTGGGAACAAAGTGGTTGTGAACCACGTGTGCCTGGCCTATATCATCCTAAAGAGCAAATGTAAGCTCAGCGTCATTCAGATGGTCTTCAAGGAAGTTTTGGTGCACAAATGAACAATTTTATTTTAAATAACAGTCCATGTCAGGCAGAGGATCCTTCCCAACTCACTGGCTGCTTCACAACCTGCGGGGGAGAAGTGAGTGAAATTGAGCCTTGGACCCATCTGAAATATGAGAAAATTAAAAATAATAGAAAAGACTAAAGGGTTAGTGACCTTTGCTTCCAGCCTGACATGAACAGGCAACGGGATGCTGAAGTCCCAGCAAAGGGACATGGCTCTTCAGTTCCTATCTGTCCTGGTCATTCAGCATACAGCTTTTCACACCCATTCCACAGGAATGAAGAAAAAAAAAGAAGGAGCTTGTTTGGTTATATCTATTTCAGCACGCACAGATGTTCAAATGTTAGGAACTGAGACCAGAGAGATAGCTGATGCTCTGATGTATCTGTAACCGCAAAGAAGCAGGAGTCCTGCTTTGGTTGCAATGCTAAGAATTACATTGTACCTAACCATTTTAGCAACAGGCTTATTTCAAACATTGGTAACCTGTAGAATGAGTCACTCTATTATCTTCCTTTTAGACATGCAGCTGCAGTGCCTGTGCATGAAGTGTGTTAAGTGTGGGGCATTTTCTCTTAGTTCAGGGAGCTGCTATTGATTTTACCCTGATAGATACTTGTCTCCAACACATGGCAAAAATAATTTAAAAGATAAAAGAATTCATAATTCCTCACATTTGTGATTCAAAATTTTCCTCTTTGGATGTCACAGCAAAATTTCAAGAAAACTAAAATAGCCAGAAGGGTGGGGGTCGCTGAAGACAGACTGGGAGAAGCTGAAACAGGATTTTGTGAAGCCATTTTACAGTGCAGTTAAAGTGCTCTGAAGTATTTATTAAAGCAAACAATTATACCATTCTGTACTTTTTAAGGTTATTATAGAACTTGTATTAGAAGAGTAATTGCCTCTGGAGGAGCGTATGGCTTCGTCTGCTGTTAAAAAAGAGAGTATTTCCATAGGCTGATGATTTCTGTATAAGAAGTGGACTGCAGTGATTCAAAGAAAGCAATAGCTGAATTTTCAAGCATAATCAGAAAGTGATTAGATAAAAGTCTGCCTCATATGGAAATGTGAGTGTGAGATACACAACAGCATTTGCTCTTGGATGCAGCACGTGAAGGTGTGTCACGTATTAACACATATATGTATCAGCGTCACCTGTGCACATATGCGTTAATGTAGAACACCTTTCCTGCAGGTGCAAATGCCTCCCGGGCTTTGCCCACAGCACCCAAGCAGAATGCTAAATTCTGCACCTTGGAAAATGTACTCATCTGCCCACCTCAGTACATCCTGCTGTTTCTGCTTGTAAAAAAAGCAAAACAGTTCAGTAAGTAATAATGCTGCTGTAATAATGTTTTGCACTGTGAGATGGGTTGAGGCCTCTTTGAAGCTACCCCTGGGATCATGAGATCCATTCAGACCACTTCATTTCACAGATGCAGGGCACAGCACATATATTTGATATGCTCACAAACACTTGTTTTATCAGCTGGAAGTGTCTGGGACTTTGGGGTGCCAGGATTGTTTTCACTGAATCAAGCTGGTATGGTTCTAGATAAAACAATGGTTCCCTTCCACTCCTTCACAATTTGCAACAGGCAAGGAATGGGTTAAGCTGGTGGGAAGTCAGCTGAGTGCTAATGAAGAAGTGGGTAAAGGCAAGCATCTGGTGCCAAGTGGTGTTGATACTCCCTTCTGAGGTGTTCTAAACGTGATTTAACAACTGGAGACATTGAGCCCAGAGCTGTATAGCAGAACAGGCAAATGATATCCCCATTTCACAGAAGGGTAAACTCACTCTTGGAAGAGCTGAGTGGGCTGTTGGTTATTACACAGTAAGGTAGTAGTAGAAATAGAGAAGTGTGTGGAGAGCAACCTACAACCTCATCCAAAGCATCCCCAGGTGGAGCAGCAGAAAAGGAGGAATAGAGCATCGGGGAGAAGGAGCAGAGGGATGGTAAAGAAAGTGAAGTTCTGTTTCACTTCCTAAATTATGCTTGGCACTCAGGAATGTTGCTAAGTGTCATGGCTATCTCGAGAACACTGTGTGACAAGTACATCAGGGTCACTGCCTCGGAAGCGGCTGAAGTGATGAAAACTCGCTGGAGGGCTGCAGATAGAGGGGAGCACTGGGAAGGAAGCCAACACCTCAGGCACTGGAAAGCTGGAGGCTGTCCAAGTGACGTGTACGGGGAGAGCCAGCGGGTGTCCTGTTCAAGGAGCTATTTGTCACACTAAACAAGATTATCAGAAAATAAAAGTCCAGCCTACATGTTTATAAATCCTTCCACATCCCAGCCACGGGGCTCTGGGTGTGATGTGCAGGTAGCTGGCAACGAGGTTTCTGATTCATGGAAAACAGGGCGCTAGCCATTCCCCATCCAGAGGAGGGAAAGTGGTTTGAGGACAGAGCTCTCCTTGTGGCTGAGGTCTCTCCCTTACACATCCCTCTCCCTCTCTTCCCAGCCAAGCAGTGCTCATCTCAGTGGCTGTGGCGTTTCACATACATGAACTGGGACCTGCAGAAGGCAGGGTTGTTCATCTCTGCCATTCAGCCTTCCTCCCACCGCAGGCACCACCACGCACGTCAGCGAATCATTTTTGTTATCAGCTACTGTTGTTAGGATTAAGGGCAGTTAAGCAGGCTGCACAGAATATAGTAACCTCAGTTGACGCTGGATTTGAAGTCTCCAATGTTAAATCAACATAGAAACATCCAATTCAGATTTAGATTCCATTTTCTAGTTGCACAGTGCAAATCAGAATTTGGTATGGAGAGAGACAGGTAATTCGGGTAATCTGGTGCTCTGGAGTTATTTCTGTGAGCCTAAGACCCTCAAGTGAATATGTCCTTCTGCAGATGTCTCTGGGGAGCACTCTAGGGACCCAAAGGAGAGAGAACTCTGTGAGGCCAAGCCATCTTTGTGGCTGTGGTTCTGCTTCTTAGATAAAACTAGGACTGCGAGAAAAAATATAAGCATATCCAGGAAATAACAGAAAAATTGTCATAAATCAGGGCAAAACATTAGTTGCTGCTGGGTCGTGGTTCTGCTCTTGTCCTTGTGTCCCAACAACTGCCTCTGGCACCTGCTGAAAACTAAGTAAAATTTAAATTTTGCATAACATCCAACTTTGCTCTCCCAGACCTCTGCAAACGGGAAGTGACGGACTGGTGTGAGCAGAGGGAATGAGTAATGACCTCGATTCATTACTCTGCAATACAGCTATGGGAGTCACACAAGGATAGAAAACACAGCGATGAATCAGGCCCAGCATTTGTTGCAAATTTAGACTGCTGTCTGGTTGGCAAATAGCTCTGAAACCAGTCCCAGTGCTCTGTAAGTAGCTTCATTACTCTTAAGTGCTATATTTACACAATAATTTGGACCAATCATTTTCAGGTTCGTTAGTCCCAATTGTTCACTTTTCACGTGGTTTGATTGGTGTCTCAAGCCACGTGATTTTGGGTTTTCTCCAAAACTGAGATTAATGAGTAGAAAAATGCTGAAGACAAACAACGTACATTCTGGAAAGTTGGTGTGTTTGTTCTCTTTTAACCAAATAACCTTAACAAAAGCTCATTAAGCTCTAGGGGTTTGGGAACATCGTCTGGATGCACTGGAACCCTCTGAGTATTTGGGGAAACCAAAACTAGAAACCCAAGTTAAACTGAAGATAATTCATTCTCCCTTCACTGTAATCACTTCAGATTATATTTAGCAGTCTTGAGCCTTGTCCCTCAGCTGTGCTTGATAAACGTGGATGCAAATGACTCCTGAGGCTGTGCTCTTGTCCTCCAGGCTAGTGGCCCTCTTCTGCAGACAGCCTGATTTCAGGATAGCTACACCTTCACAGATACCATGGAGTGAGTGGCTGGGGTCGCTGATCTCTGTGTTACACAAACTTGCATTTCAAAGGTAGCCCAGAACCAAACCATGCCAAGACTTGTAATTTTACAATATGAGGTTAAAACCTTCATTCTCAACCACAATTTCTCAAGCTACCTCCTTAGAGGATCAGTCACCCAATCTGCTTCATCATTTACTCCTCTCTCCGTTCTCACCCCTTTGCCTCACTCATTTGCTTCTCTCCACCGGGACTGTTCTTCCATTCTATTTTTGCTTTAGGTCTAGCACCTAAATGATAAAAAACGGCATGCAGCAAATAAGTGCTCTATCCAGAGGCTAGAGGGTGGTTAAAGTCTAAATGAAAACAATTTGTAATAAAAGCTCCAAATCTACTGCCATTTAACCAGAAGTTGAAACAAATGATCCTCATAAATCATGCTATGATTTATTAAGGATTTTCAAGCCACATGTACTGCTTAATTACAGAACAATAATATGCAAGAAAAATGCTGATGATAACTTCAAAATATATTCTTGAATGTCACACTAGAGTTCTTGGGGATAGTTTCAATCACCTGTGTATTTCTGTACGGTGAAGAGTAGATAAAAATCAGCCATGTGGTTAAGGGAAATAGTTTTCAACCCAAACTGCAGGTTAAAATAATGTATTGAACCAATAACACAATATCATGAGCGTACCGACACCAGAATCATTAGCTTCACAGATTAAGCATTAGCAAGTCAGAGGCTTTAAAGCCTTGAAAGGGACTATAGAGCTGATTGCCCATATAACCCTAGTCAGAGATACTACACAGGCATCTGTGTATAAAGTTTATCTTGTTCACACCACGCTGTAAGAGACATTTAAGGGTCTCTGAGGAGGGCAAGTAGTTCAGAGTAGGAGGAGCAGAGGTGGGACTCAATGTGAGCTCCCAACAAAGGTACAAAGAGTTTAGGACCTTCTGTTACAAAAGCCAGCACCTGGTTTGTAAAGGAAGGCAAAGCCTGCCAGTAATGAGGAAGCCCAAGTATCTCTGCCACGAGCAGCAATGACTGAGGATTCTGCACCAACTTGTATGAGACTTATCTGGTGAAAGGCTGAGATGAGTCAAGCAGGCTGTTCTCTCAAAGCAGCGATACACCTTTGACGGAGGTGGCTGGAAAGTTTCACTGCTTTGATTTGAGATCTCTTGCTTGATTTGATTTGCTTTGGGGTGCTTTTTCATAAGTTACTTTTCTACCTGCTACATCTGGTTGTGGAGCTTAGGAAAGGCTCATAGTAAAACCAGACTTATCTTCCTTAAGGCATCAACACAAGTTTTTCACCTGGTGTTAGGGTGGGTGATAGCGTTGGAAATAGGGTGTTGAAAGCTTATATTGCAAATGGCTATGTTATGTCTGAGCTGGAAAGAGGACTTCCGTTTTCAGGAGTGCTAAACTAAATCAAACTTCTCCCAACACCAGGTCCTCCTGAAATGAGGAAAGCAATAAACAAATTAGCTAATGTGATGATTTATCTTGTAGCATTTGGAATTTGCCCCCTTGAGCAAGAAAATTAGTCAACTAAATCTCAGTGGTGGATGGTAAGGCTTAAGGGTTGCTACAAATCTTGTGCTTCAGCACACCCAGAATGAACCTTCAGGCTTCCAATCCTCTATGAAATAATCCCAGAAAACCCAGCTGATCTGTCAGAGACTGTACAGATAACACTGAAATACATGATATTAATGAAGTAGTGTAACTGTCACAAATAGTAGGGATCATTGTAAAAATAAGCAGCAAGGAACTGATGCATTGCATTAATGTTGTTGTGAAAGTAGCTGGATTTCACTCCTACCCTTTAATTTCTTCATCTTAATCAGAATCTGTCAAGGTTTCCATCCCAGATATGAAGAGGAGAAAGTCTAAAGAGGCATATCCACTACCTGCTATAATGGTGTCACACGGCCCTGTAGTGGCAGCTGTGAATAACAGAATAGCCAGACAAATCAAGTAACACAAGTTTGTACAACCTGGTGTGTCTGGCGGAATCAGCTCCACAGACCAGACAAGGAGGCAGAAAAGTGAAGTTTCACACTCTCGTTTTGGCTTGCAGCATTGCAAAACAAACTCTCCTCAAATCCTCTGAGGGCACTTTCTGTGCTACAATTATCCAGGTCTCCATGTCTGAAACAGGATTAGTGCATGTGAACCTGGCAAGGTTCAGAGAAGCATTCAAAAGTTCTGTCATTCAAGACTTCAATATATGATCTTGCAATTGCCAGAGACCAACTAGAACCTTCCTCCAGAGGCAGAGCAATCCCACCTCCATATCCTGCTTAACTTGCATGTTGAGTGAATTTTCTACATCCAACATCCCTCCCCAGTTCCTTTGCAGCTGCAGAACATACGCTTCATATCCTACTCCAATCCCAGGGACCTGAAATTGCATTGCACCGGTTCAGCTCAGAAGCTGGCTTAATTCGGGTTTATTTCACCATCACAGAGATACACCAAGCATTTAATCTCAGTTAGAGAAAAATGTTACAGAAAAGAAAGTTACAGAAAGTGTTGGCTGGTGGCACCTGAAATGTTGGCTGCATCCCTGAATGACCTCTCTCACATGCCCCTCTTATTTTAAAATGACTCCTAGCTGATAGAAAACCACCATTTCTCCTCCCACTCCTGGAGCACCATGAGCCCATGAAGAACTGTTCAAATGTCCTGTGGTCCCTGGGCAGACAGAGGACACACCTGAGATGATACCTGGTGGCCACTGGAGCAATGCATTCACAGCACAGCCCTGCAGGGACTGAGGTGGCTTTTGTCAACACTAGCCCAGTAAGAGCCACTCCTTCCCACAACTTGAAGTCTTCTGCTTGGCCTCTGAGCCAAAAATGAAGTCATCTCTTCTTATGACCCCCACAAAACTGCCTCCCAGTGCAAGCCTGACACAGTTTTCCTGCATTGTATTCCACTAGGTTCACTTCCAAATCCAGATTCCTGGCTTGTGGCATCATAGATAGTTTGATGAAGGCAAGGGAGAAGCAAGATGGAATGGGACCTGTCCAGAGCAGTAAAATGGGTAGAAAATTACCAGAAGGGAGAAAAGATTGAAACGAAGCTTCAAATGATGCAGTTTCCGTGGCAACCACCCTTCCACCTACAGTTTTCATCCACTTTTTCATGCAGCCATTCCAGGAAGTGCAGGGAACCACACAACAGCTGCACATATCCTATTTCTAACACATCTCCTGATTAAAATAATTATCCCAGATATATAGATTGCCCTGAATGACAGTGGCTGAAGTTTTTGGAGAGCCTGGGGGAGGTGTTTTCTCACAGCACTAGATGCTTTCTGAAATAACAGATGTGGATGCAAAACCTAGCACTTGCTGGAGGTAGATTGAAGGAAGCACATCCCTAAGCTTTTGCAATGGGATATGTCCCTACAGGACATATGCCACTATGTCCTGCGTATGGCACCATGTCATGGTTGTATTCAAAGTCAGTCTTGTTTGTGCCACAGCCTCTAAGCTGCAGATTGCTGAGACCTTATTTTATCAGAAGTAGCAGGGACCAAGTTTAAAGCCAGAGCACATGGCTTGATGTCACACTCAATGTTCAACCTTCATAAAGATCTGTGACAGCTCCAGAGCCACCTTTACGTTCAGTTTGCCATCTTAGGAGTGCTAACTGATGAAGTATTTTGTAGGTGAATCATTTCTGTAATCCTAGTGGGGCCACATGATGAGTGCAACACTTTGATTCTCCATGGGGATTATGTGGACTGAAATCAGAAGACAGGGTATCGCCTTTGTAGTCCTGAGGATGTTATTTCCCATTGCCATTGTTGTTATCTCTGTTCTAGTTTCTAAAGGCCCCTGCAAGGATTTGTGTTTCTTTCTGCTAAATAACATTACAGAATAAGATGGAGACTATATCTAAGAGTTTGTAACTTATTTGAACATGATAGAAAAAGAGTTGAAGGAAAGTCAAATTCTTGACAGGTAGAGAACTAAGGAACAGGGAGATTAAATGGTTTTCTTAAGGCCACACACTGAGTTTGTGGCCAGAGCTGAGTGCAGCTCCCTGGAGTCCCACTCAGGCCTTTTATCAGCATGATGGCTCTTCCTTTCCTGCTCTCCCAGGCTGTCAGTCTCATTTGTCCTATAGAAATATTGAGATAGCTCTGGCAGATGCATTACCTAAAGAGGAAAATGTCTGAAATTATCCTTTCTTCACTCCAAGGAGTGCCAGGGGAAATCTACATTTCTACACAGTAACTATGTTAACCACTTAATTCCAAAGAAAGCAGATAGCAGGAAGATATTAGTGTGGGAATGGGCAAGTAAATAAAATAATATTTCTCCCCACTAACCTCAGTTCTCTGGGAATTATTTTTAAAGTCAACAATGTTAAATCACAAAGAAGTCTGCCAGAACAGGTAATGACTATACTTAAGGGAGAGGCAATTGTCCTAGAAAACTTTATGTACTATGGTTACAGGGCTGGAAACAAGAACTTAGCCAGCACGAGGGGATCTCTGGGTAACAGCATCTCCACCAAGGACTTCAGGGCAAACTCTGCTACTTCTTAGCATTTAGTATCTAAACAGTAAGGGCTAGATTAAGAGTTTTTTTACCTTTTTTTTTATTAGCACTTACTAACACAAGTAGTTTCAGTGTCTTCAAGAGGCTGGAAAGGGCTGAAAAAACTGACTCTAAAATCCAGATGAATAACGTTGCCATTTAATGTTAATAGAGATGAAAGATCTCCCTTTCTCCAAGATTGCTTAGGTTGACACCCAGTGTTTAACAATACTGGAAATCAAAACAACACCATGTTTTCAGCAGACTCGGTCCATATTCATGAGACTTCCTGGCTTCACAGGGATGGGTAAGGCTGGGTGATGAGTGTCATGTTTGATTGAAATGAGTAATGTCCAAGAAGAGGCTTGTGGGTAGGGATGCCAGAGATGAGATAGTGGCTATTGTAGGGTCATAGATAAAGGAAATTTGGGTTCCATTTTTGTTCAGCAGCCATTCAGCTGTGTGTGTAGGACAGCTGCTGGCTGAAGGTGTCTCCATTGGCTATTATTTGCCAAGTACAATGCATAGAGAAGGAAAACTAATCTTGCACTTTACAGTGTCCCCATTTCATAAATATGATACATTAGTATTCATTATACCACATGTGTTATCATTTTGGAAGGAGATTACTGAGGATTCACTCTTTTTTCTCCATCGTATTTTCCAATTAGCATCCCCTCTTTTGCAAATAAGCTTTTTGTTGCCAGAGGCTTTGCAGCAAAGTTCCAGTCAGGGCTTTGGAGCTCTGCTCAGCCTCCATTTAAGAAAGAAGTGCAAATTGAAGAACAATTATGTTTTTAATGACAGGTTAATCTTGCTGTACTATATATGATTAGAGAATTATCTGGCTAGTGTTGGAAAATACAAGAGCTGTTAGTCGCTTCCAAAAAACTCCAGGGGGATGGGTAGGGATGAATCTTTAAAAATGCACTGCTGAGTCAACAGGGGTTGATGAGACAAACTGACAGAGGCTTTGGGGATCTTGGAGGATGGACAATAGGAGAAGAGAAGAGTAGAGCAGCAAAGAAAGAGGGGTAGCATGAGTCCATGCTCCTCACATCATGAACAAGTCTTTTGGCTCTGTGGTTTGCTTTCGTGTACAAAAACATTCAAAGCTGTTTCCATTTAACATGAGGAAGAGAAGTGGTTGAGAATGGGTTTGATGTACAGTGCTGACCCGTGCCAGGTAGGAGAAGACCAGGACGTCAATTTCAGGAAGTTGCCTCAGGTTCCCCTGTACCTGAAGCCTTTCCCTTAGGCTTCTTCATGCAGAAGAGGCAGACTCAAGGACTGATCTGCTTCAAAGGGGGAAGAAATATTGAGGAAAAATGCAATAAAGACTCTTGGATAATTAAAAGTGAGACTTTTGGACACACTAGATAATGCTTGAGCTAAACACCGAGTTCCCACCTAAGGCCACTGTGTGACTACATATGCAGACAGTAGTGCATCATGTTTCTGGAGAGTGCATTGCAAGCAAACGAAAAGAGGAAAGAATGAAAGCATCACTCAAAATACACAGGAATGGCAGCAAACTCTTTACTTTTCTGGTCCTCCACCGCTTTCCTTTCTGCCTAATTACCACAAGGGGTTTTTTTGTCATTTATATGTGGTAGAAAGAGGTGTCTCTAGGTGGACCTGCCCTATAGCTTTGAGGACAAGCAGGCACGCAATGCCTAGAGTCCTCAAGTGCTCCAACTGCATTGACTGCAACTAGCTACGCTTTATATTTCACCATTAATTACCACAAATTTGTAAAGAAATAAAAAACAACCACCAAATCCCACAAAAAAAAAAAAAAAAGAAAACAAACCAACAAACCGCAAAACATAAGAAATACAAATATACAGTCAGCCCTTTGAGAGGCTAACTATTCCCCACACGCGCATACACATGCTAGTAAAACAGCCCTTTAAAGTTGTTGGTGTTGTCAGTTACAAGAGCAGCATTTAACATTTAATGGTTGTTTTTGGTCAGAGCTGTTACTTTTCATTGTTTGCTAGATTTGTTCCTTAAATTTGCTTGGCTCTGTGCCATGCAGTTCCTCTAGTTTTGCTCTATATTGTGCTTGGGATTGAAGGATTTTTATTATTTTTATTTTTTCCCCTTTGAAGACATATTATGAAATGATTTTCATTTTTCTTGCCTCATGCATTGTCTTGTCATGTCTGATATTTATCTAGTGGGCACAGATGTCCCCTTACAAGTCCTCTAAAAGTGCCAACTTGTTCTCAATCTCCTCGTTGGGTAAAGTCACCAATTGTAGCAGTCACAAGGATCCCTAAGAAATTTGTTTGGTTAATTAGATCGAGCAGAAGAAAAAATAGTACCTGGTCTGTGAATGCTGTAGCTCTTATAAAGGTCTAGGGGAAAAACAGAGTATCTCTTATACAAAGAAATGTTTTGCTTCTACTATTTGCCATTATAATAGGCTGGATTAGCTTCTCAATTACAAAAAATGCAAAGCAAGGAAATCTTGCTGTGCATCTTGATGTTTTTTAATAAAGTGGCACTCATTCCTGTGAGCTGACCCCTTATTTGCCAGGTCTGATTTAACCAAAAATTCAGGCAGTGAGAGATTTTCACAAATGTTTGCCAAAGACCCTCCACAATTCAGAAATTGTGACCAGCCTTTGAAGCCACATGGTTCTGTTGTTCCCAAGGTCCTTATATTCCCATTCAGAATCTCTATGGCAAGATTTTAAAGGTAGAGCAAGATGATCCACTTCTTGGTTTTTTGGTTCCAGATCAGAATGTGCACAAGATGTCTCCACAAAGGCCCCCAGCAGATTGCAGTGAGCACTCAGTGAATTGGCCCTGCGAACTCTGGGGCCACAAGCTTTATCTTCCCTTATATTGAGTGTCTTTCCTCTACCTAACCAGATATTTCCTCAGCTAAACAATATTGATCTATAGGTTTTTAAGTTAAATTTCCACTCCTGTTACATGTTTCCTGGCATGTTCATATGGTGGTTCTAATTAATTATTTGTAATTGCCTGTGTTTTTCCACCCTTTTCTGTGCCTTTGTTTCTTGTTTCTCTCCCAGCCTTGGTAACAAGATGTTGCACCTCTTGAGGCTACGAGGGTAAAAGCCTATTAATAAATAATTAAGCGGTGAGGCTCCAGCGGTGTGGAGTCACGTCTTGCCATCACATGGCTGTAGTCTCCATGGCGACTCACTGGTGTGCGCTGAAATGATCTCTTTGGGAAGGAGGCAAGAGGAGGTTACACAGGGCAAAAGTATGTGAAGTTAAATTATATTTTAAAAAATTAAAGGCTTCATTACACTGGCTACTTCCCTAAATAATCTGGAAAAATGGAAGCCTCTTATTAGCCCCGTTCCACCAGCATCCCTCAATTCTGTCTGCCACTGCCCAAGTTTTTCTGCTGAGCCTCCAGCATTAAGGTTTTACCACCCTGTAGATACTCCTCGCTATTTTCCCTGTACTCAGTGCCCCTCTCACCCTCTCGATTTGCAGCAGTCCTGCTGCCAAACTGTGCAGCCTTAGTCCCAATGATGAGAGCAACTGATCTCCAAGAACAGTGAGCAGTGGATAGTTTGTCATGTGTTGCCAAGTTAAATCATAAGGCCTGGAGTCCAAAGGTTCCCACTTCTCCACTCCTCTGTGTTCTCACTTCCTACTGCAGTAGTGTGTCACCTTTCCCCAGGAGTTGTCCTGCAGCCTATGTTTGCACAAAATTCACACCTGCTCCTCATTAAAGCCAGATTTTGAGAAAGCTTTTGCTGTGCTTTTCTCCATTTCTGGCAATCCTCGGAGGTAGTTTCATGTGCTGGCACATGAAGTAGCCCTTCTATTTTTTCCCATCGCATAATCCACCTCTAAGTATAGCAAAGACATTTCTTGCCCATTCAGAGCAGTAGTTTTCAAATGAAAAGCAGTTAGCTCAGCAGTTCTAGCATCTGCAAAAGTATGTCCTTGTGCAGCAGTGTGATCTGAAATCCCCTTAGTCTGTTATCAGCTTTCCATCTGTGTTAGCAGCTACACTATTCACAAGCATCCTGATCGATGTATTTCAGCCAATATAATTTTCCCAAACCCCCATCTCCCCAATAATGTTTCATGGGAACATGAGAAATTTTAAGTTCCTTGTAATGCCAAGGATGTAAATCACACTAATTGTCTGCCAGATTTCAAAAACATCCTGGGCTTTCATTTCCTCTGCAAACTTCTGGAGCATTCCCATTAACTTTTGGCAGGTAAATGGTAGGGGGCCCAAGCCATCCATCATGTAAAAATGCATTGAAAACACATCAAGTTAGGAGTTGTGACAGGTAGATAGGTCTCTGCTCTGAAGGAATGACGCTTTTGATGTCACAGCTTCCTTCTCCTCACAGGAGGACATGATGTGTAAGATCAGGAGCCTCACTCTTTCTACCCACAGCTCAGTGTCCACAGCCCCACATGGAAGCAACACCTGGTGACGATCAGCTTCATAAGAAGTTCCATCTAAACATGAGGAAGAACTTTACTTTCAGGGTAGCAGAGCACTAGAATAGGCTGCCCAGAGAGGTGTTGGAATCTCCATGACTGGAGACATTCAAAACCCACCTGGACATGTTCCTGTGCAACCTGCTTTAGGTAGACCTGCTTTGGGGGGGGGGAGAGGGTTTGGACTTAGATGATCTCCAGAGGTCCCCTCCAACCCTATATCATTCTGTGATTCATGTTACTGTCCATTTTCTTTGAGATCCTGGAACAGGATTTGCTTGAGAAAGGATGCTTCTGGCCTGGCAGAACTGAAATCTGTGGCAAAATGGGTCTTAAAGCGTACAGCCCCAAGTTCGGCCTAGCATTGGGTCTGTTGCTTTCTGTAGGAAAATCCCTATTCCACCAAATTTGTAGGAAAGACTGTGAAATAGAAAAATATCTCCCATCCCTCTTCATTGGCCCGTTTCCTCTTCTTTTCTTTTGGAGCAGGATCTAAAACAGAGGTGAAAGATGGGCTGAGAGAGGTTATCACAGGGATAAAACAATACTTCAAGGAGTTTCAGGTCTGTTGTCATGCTGTTCTCCTGCAGCCTCCGCTCAGGTTTTCAGAAATTGTTTCCCTGCCCTTTTCACCTTCATACTTCTCAGCAGACTGAGGCCAGAGCAGAAGAGGAAAGTGAATTAATAATTTTTTTTCTTCAGCAATCTGGCACCTTGTCGTTGCTTTTACACTTTTGATATTCACCGGCACCAGTGGAAAAAAAGCAAGCAATCTGAAATTCAGGGCTTGTTAGGTAAAACAAAGAATAACTATGTCAATTATGCTGATTCTGAGAATAAATGTTTGCCTTTTTTTTTTTTTTTTAAGGCTGCCTATGGATTCTAACACTGACTTGGGATTTTAAATAGTTCATCTATTTTTAAGTGATGTTGGCAACCTAATTTTGACTCAATAGTTTCACGATACTAAAAGAAAAAGAAAAAGAATAATTGCAAAACACAAAGTAAGCAGAAATGGTTTCAGTGAGGTGTTTTGATCACCCATGTGAGCTGTTTTCTTGCTGTGTTGTGCGTGACTGAAAATCAGAAAATGAATCTGCCTATTAACGAATGGGAAGCTGACCAAACCAGTTTCATCAGACTGCAGTAAAAATAGAGAACAAGGGAAAAATAAAGTTAGGTTATTAGAATTATTTCCACGCTGACAAAGAGACTTCATGAATGATACAGGAAAGGCTTCCTGATAAAGGAATTAAAAAAGAAAAATTCAAATTCTTTGAATGGGAGAAAGTTAAACAGATTCTCATGGGTGGTGTTACGGACTGCCAGTGAATGAATGGCCTTTGGTGCTGCTCCCGGGACAGTTCCTGAGAAGGGACTCCATCTCTCCCCTGAACCATAATCTGGTTTCTCTGTGTGCTGCTGCTTGCATTTGGAGTAAATTGCAAACCTGCACACGGAGTTGAATAAACAAATTACTGCCTTTGCATGTGTGTTCATTAGAAAAAAAAAAATACAGATTACTTGGCAGGCTGGCATTTTATAATGTGACAAAGGGTTTTGAGAGATGAACAGCTACAGCAAACCCTCCATGCAAACCAATATCTCCACCTGTGGGAAATGCAAAGATAACAGGCAATTGTGACTAAAAAAGCAATTACTACAAGAGAAAAAGATTCACTTTCCTCCATGTGCATAGAAATCATTAAAAGATGTTTCCATCCTAAGCCAAGAAGGCTTGAAGCTGAGTTTTATTCTGCATCTAGAACCAGCAATAATTTCTTTCACGCTATTATGCATCTCCCCCAAAGAAATGTATCCTTCTCTATCTCACCTAGGAGGATCTCCAATTCTAGGCAATTATTTTATCAGGTGCAGAGAAATAAGATAGAGAAAGCAAATATTTGACTTTGAGCATTTAAAAATCCTGTTCTTTCTGTTTTTTTTTTAATGTCTCTCAAGATCAGATTTCTATCGCAACGTGAGTGTGGACAAGACTGAGCTTTCCAAGTTTTAAAACAACCCATCCTATGTTTTAACCATAAGCAAAATTTAAGAGAAGCACATGACCACCCAGTGTAGAAAACAAGGAAGGAACATTCTGCCCATTGTGGAATGGTTGGAGCTGGTAAAACCCTACAAAAAGCTCAGCAAAATGCCTTCTCTGTCACACTGCATTTGCTGTTGTGTCCCTTGACCTGGCAGCTGGTCACTCTCACTTTAAGTAGAGAAGCTCAACTTCCTATAAGAGGGTAAATTTTCTGATTTTCCCAACCACAGACCAAAATATTCACATGCAGGACCCCCACGCCTGAGGCAAGCTGGATGCAGGGTCGCTTTAGGACCCGTGTGCAATGATTGCTGCTCTGCTGAGCTCTTAATAGCTCCAAACCCATGGACTACATTTAGGCTTATTTGCAGCAAATCCAAGCGAATTTCTATTTCACACAACGTCTGCCTGCACCCAACATTTGGCATGGCAAAAAGTATCCTTCGGAAACAAGCCCAGACTACAGGGCCAATTCAAAGAAGCAGAGGGAAAAGGAGGCAAATTTCAGGGTTATTTACTCATTTGGGATTTGTGACCACGCAAAACATGAATATAAATCCCAAACTTTTCCAGTCAGACCTCTGTAGACAGATTCTCCACACCAGACATTTTCAAGGGTTTAAAGCAAAATAGCGCAGGAACAAGGAGCCATCTTCATGGCCCTAGGTCTGGCATGGAAACCTGAGGGCTCTCTTGCATTTTCTTGTTGCCACAATTCCTCCAAATTCAACATGCTGGCCTGCTCTCTGCGAGTCAGCCCACAATGTTGACCTCCCTTGACTGTTCTGTGAGTGGGGTCAGCTAAGGAACACCTCCTTAAGGTTAAGTGGATAGAGGCCCATGTTTTGGCAGAAGGGACAAGCGCATGCATTCTTGTCACACAGAACGTCGCTTCAGTGTTTCTGAAAAGTCTTTTTGCTAAGAAAAATAATGGATTAAAACAGTCTTCTGAATCTGCAACTGACTCAAATACAGAGAATGAAACTACTGAAAAATAAATTCTTTCTTTCACCTGAGTCTCTCAGTGTGAGACTGAGCTCCACCAGAGGTGAGGAGCGCTGCCAGAGTGTGAATCGGCCAGTGGCTGGGATCGGCTCCCCAAGGTTTCCTCAGGATGCTTTCAGGGTCAGCAATGGCCACATCAGAGAGAATGGTGAGGTAGAGGCAGGGCAGGTGAATTAAATAAAACAATTTTCCAGACTGTTTTTTAAGGTATTATATTAACTTGGGTAGTAGGTACAGCTCCACAAAACCCCGTGACCACACCTTTGGTGGGTTGTGAATAACAGATTATCATCATTTTACAACAGTTATAAATCATGGCTGTGCCATTATATCTAGTGGGGAAACACAGCTGCTTGGTGAGCAAATAATAGTCCATTGATAGGCAGCTCTCTGACTGAGGAGAGGTTTGAGAGTGTATAAAGCATTTCAGCGAGGAAACCGCTGTAAATCTTGCCCAGGCAGGCTGAAGTATCTGAAGAAATACTTATACCTCACTGATCACCGAGCCTTAGATTTGTGATAAGACAGAAATCATTGCCATCTGATCCTCTAGCCTGCAAGATATGAATCAGAGAGTCTGTGCCCTGTCCGGAGTTGACAAGATGTATCAACGTAACAAAAAACATCATCAGTCTGACACCTCTGTTGGCAGCCTCAGGAGAAAACTGAAAGGGTGACGCAGCCCAGGCTGCCCTTTGGTTCGCCTAAGGCAAAGCTGAACCTTTTTGCCAAGGTGAGGAAATCCCTGCTAGTGATACCCTGCTGAACCAGGGGGCTTTAATGGCAATGCAAAAAAAAAAAAAAGAAAAAAATCCAAACATTATATACCTACCTGATTTTTGTAGCATCATCCCCACAAAATTAGGCACAGTGCTTCTGCCTTTGGTACCACCAGCTCCAGCTGGGGTTATATAGTTTGAGTGAAGAAACTCCAATTTTACACTCTGAATAAAAAAAACAAAAATACAGAACAACCTTCTAGGATAAGATCTGTAAGTATATGGCAACTTTCAGTTCACCTTTCACACCTGAAACTGTGTATGTAACTATACAAAGCAAACACAGCCTTTTCTGGTGTGTTTTGAAATAAATTGTCATCCACACTTAAACATATTGCATAGTACCACATTTCCCTGGGGCCCTTGATGTCGTTGCTATCCTGACAGACGCAGCCAGCTCCCAAATTACAGTTATTCTGACCTTACACTCACAGAAATGCCTTTAAGACAATGTTTTATCTCAGAGCTGCTGCACATTCGCACATGCATACATACACACAGAATTATGTCAGCCATTTAAGTAGTCCTTGCTCGGCTGTCTTTTTAAATGCCTCTTTCGTCTTCCTGTAACCAAAGGCTTTAATATTCAAATGTTCACGAGCACCAGCTTTATTAAAATTAGGGCTTGGGGAAATGGTTTCGAAAAAGAGAAACGAATATTACCCAACCATTTAAAAGATGCTAATTAATGGAGTTCTAAAGCCCAGGGAGGCTATTTGATGGAGCAGAGATTCTTCTACTAGACAGATTTGTAACTTAGCAGTTCGAGTGGCAGAGGCGGAAATAAGAGACGAGTAAAATAAAATGCAAGTAGGTTAAGAAGAACAATCCTCCAGGTGTTACAAGTACTCCAGAGTTTAGTTCTGTGCCAGCGATTTGAGTTGTCTGCCTACAAGCTCTGTGCATGAAGAATTATTTTTTTTTTCCCTGGCCCTGATACAAAACAGAGCTTGTGTTCCTTCCCTGCTGGATCTGCCCAGTACTGGGAATGAGAAAGCATAACCCACCCGGTTTTCAGCCAGGGCCAGCCCAGAGCAGCGGCTGCCAGCTGAGATGGTGCTGCTGGAGTCACTGGGGGAGTTATTTCCAGATAACTCTAATCTCAAGGGCACATGGGCATATCCCTACTGAAATGCACAAGGAAAGAGCTTTGCACTGCGAGTAGCAGAGCTGCACTGGAATGGTCAGAGCTTTCCACGTAGGCTTTTTTATGGCCATTTCATTTGAGTGTGTAAAATCAGTAGAACCTCAGCAGCCCCCAACTGTCATACTGCCCTAGATCCTGCCTATCATTTCTACTCTCAGCAGAGTAACTGAATTCATATTTATATCTGTATCACTAAGCATAGGCACTAGTGTCCTAATTTTTCCTTTCCTGCTCTCTCTGTGCACAGATATAACCCTGGGTCAAGAACTGAAAATACTCCACCAACTAGAGGAATAGATTCTTTTGATGGGCCTACATACTCCAGCTCCTTAGTAGATAAGACATCTCTGAAGTCTGACATTGATTCGTAGCTGGAATTTCAGTCAGAGGATCTTTTTTACTGATGCAGTTCTTGCCAGGGCAGTTGCTGTAAAAGAGCCAGTGTGGCCTGGTGATGTGGAACCCATCATCTAAGAAGGAAACTGAGAAAGGAAAGGTAGCAAGGGACAGATGCTGGGAAAAGCCTCCTGTCCAGGAGGCATCTTGGGAGGAAGGAGCACTGCATCCTAGAAGCCCAACTGCCTTCCACAGCTGTTGCTGACCTCAGTGAATTTTAAAGGAAGAGTTTGCTGACCCTATTCTGTTGTATTTAATCCATCACTAGAACCTCAGAGCACCAAGATATGCCAATGCAACAAGTAGATGAGGGAAATTACATGTATTCTCTTTCTTCCAGGTGGGAGCACCATCCTTCCCTGTCTACAGCAGCAGGAGGGAGACTCCAGTCTGTGAGGCCAAACCCAGATTTCTGAGAGAAATTATGGCAACAACGAGCACAAAGGAGAAATCTATAGCAAAGTACAAAATGCAGCTCAGAGGGACTCAGCCCTCTCAGTTAAGGCCACAGCTGCCATAATGAACTCATTTATGATTGGTTGTCCATTTTCAAGCTCTCGTTTTCTCTTTTTCTTTGCAATTCCCAAACCAAGTGTTCCTAGTTCAAAGTAATTTCCCTACATTTTCCTAGCTGATCTTTGATCCATTTCTGGAGAGGGCACCCCAAACAAGTACAAGGTAAAGGCTATTTAAGTCTGTAAAAAAACCCTGAATTGTGTGATGAGGCTGAAATCCAGGCACTGAGATTGTGCAGTTGAGGCCTTTCTGTAATGAGGCCCTGTTTCAATTGACCTGAGTCTGAATTAAGGTTTAGACATTTGACCTCAGCTTGAAGATATAAGCCTGTCCTATGGCACGTTGTCTCCTTATGTTGGTGTTATCGAGACTGCAGGCCTCCATGCAACCTGTTTGCATTACATTAATCTGCTGCCTTTCCCTGATCAATGTTGGCAAAAGAATTCCCTTTGGCTGATGTGGTAAAAGCTTGAGATATTGGAAGCGAGAAGATCTGAGGGTTTGGATAAAACATCAGGTCATGGAGGCTTAATATATTATTGCACATCCGTGGAGCAAACGTACCTGTCCATACATATGCTCTTTGCCTGGAGCTAATGCAAAATAATATGATGTAGCTTCACTTTGTTTCACTGTCAGCTAAGTTAAATTGCATTATTATATCTTTGTCACAAGCCAAGAACGTGTGCCCAGACTGCTACCTCAGCTCTTCTGATGTTTGGTAACTTGTTAAGTTGCTCTCGCTTGATCATGTGTCAGAGCCCGGAGTCCTTCACAGCTGTCACAAAGTCCTTGAGAGTCCTGGTTTTGTTACCCTGGGATGTATTCTTATTTGCAAGGACTCATGGCTGCATATAGCACACATTTACATGGGGTGTGACAGATTGGATGTTTTTTTATTGAAAATCAGTGTGTACCTCCCAAGAGACCAGCACTTTCCAATTCAAGCCCCTCCAAGTCCTTTTACAAGAAATAAAAATAAAAAAATACCTGAAAATAAATTTTAAAGAACAAAAAGGTTCTGTCAAATCCTTGATATCTGTAAGCTATAACTAGAGAGATACTTTTTAAGTTTCATTGTTTTCAGAGAGCTATTGGGAGAAACAGCATGAAAAAAAACGGTGTCTGTTTCTATAGCAAAATATAGATTGACCCTCCTAAATGAAGACAGTTGGCAAGAATGATATGATCAGAGACAGCAAAACAGCAAAAATTCAGAGTTTATATAAATTTATCTTTTTAACTTATGACTCAACTCCAGCAACCTGCCATAAAGAAAATGAAATGCAAACTGGAAGCACACACTTGTTCTAATAAATGCAGGGGGAAGAATAAAACTAACAAATATATTTGTTTTCCTACTAATCCCTCTTCATTATAGGACATAGTTGTTTTGCTTAATGGTCACAAATGAATCCAATATGAACTCAAACAAAGGGAGGTTTCTTTTCTGTTTGTAGATTAAATCATTTATAAAAAATATTTCAAATGCAGTCAGCATCAAAGTCAAATAAAGCTCTGTCTCACACAAGCAAAAATTTACCATAGCTAGTATCTTTCTATGACAACAGGTAAGAGGTAATTTTTCCCTGGAGCCAACTTCCATTGGATCACTGATGCTCCAGTCTATTGCAGAGTGAGTTTGTGTTAGGATCTCTGCACCAGCACATATAATAATGAATCACACCCTACATTGATTTAGTAAACCAATAGGTTTTATTAACTCGACAATGAGATTAAAATGGATTAAAACAGGAGAGGGGCTCTATCATTGCACTAGTAATTTACCCCTGATTCTACAGCAAGTGCAATTTGCTTTGGTTTTAATACCCAATTAGACTCCTCTCAGTAATAGTGAAATGTTTTCTCTGCGGGTATGTGTGGAAATTGTGAATCCCATACCCCCCTGTAGCCACAGAGAGGGCAGGCAAACAAGCCAACTTTAATCAGAGCTGGGACTTTTCAGCATTATCCCAGGCAAAAGTCATCAAGGATTTTCTTGGCAGGGAGTTCTGAAGCCTCCTGTGCTAAAACACATAGAAAAGCCCCCCAGGACCACAAAGAGAATGTTGGCTTAGCCCTAGTTCTTGCTGTGCCTGTCCTGCCCTCCTCACCCTGACCGAGGTAGATGGGTCACAAACCAGCTTTAAAGTGCATAGGTCTGGCGGTGCCATGGTACCCAGCAGCACTGAGCTGTAAGATCTGCCTGAGAATTAAAGCAAATTAGGTCAAGCTGAGCTGCGTTGCTAGCGGTACTCAAGCGAGCAGTTTCAAAAGCCATGAATGCTTCTGCACTCCGTTATCTCTAGCTGAGATTTCTGCCTGTCCCGTTAAGGATGCTGCACCACCCTTCTGCAGGGCACCTTTGGGAACCCTGTGGCACAAAACAGTGGTTTACAACCCACTAACCCAAGGATGCCCAGGCATCTGTGCGTTATTTCTGAAGGATTTGCAGTGGGTAGCTGTAAGTCTGGCAAAACTGTAAAGCTATTGGTGCTAAGCTCAGAATTGCTGGAGAGGGCTTACACACAAAAATCAAGCACGTTTCAGAGGCCAGCAAAATAAAAAACGGCAAAAAATACTTGCATACAACTTGTCCTGGAGTCTAGAGAGGGTCTAGGAGAGCTTCCCATTTTGCCCAGCTGAAACAGTTAGCCGAATGATCTTTGGACTCAAAATGGATCTTAATGGAGATTCCTGTTACTGCCCAGGTGACTCTGAGCTCAGTCCAGTAAAGGCCAGTTTTGTAAGGATTGGCCCACAGTGTACAGAAGCATGGAATACAAGGCTGGAGAAGACCCCAGTCCTCTTCCCGAGCCAGGAAAACTAATATAATGAGTATTTAATTGGTTTAGTATGTTTGGGTTTTTTTTTATAAATTGTGTGTAATCATCGAGTTATGCCATACATACACAACAGAATTAAACAAATATTCAAAGTCTCTTCACAGACAATGCTAAACTAAATGTAATTCTCCCTTCCTGAGTTAATCCACCATGAACCACTCGATCAATAACTGTCCTTCTAAGACATCATCCACCCACCTCACTCCCTGCCACCTCCTCCTGTTTTCTGGGAGAAGTTTGATTTAAATTGTCAATAACTATCTTCACAGTCACTGCAATTATGACATTCATTATTATTGGTATTTGGGTTTAGACCAGTAAAAGAAATGAATTTTCTGTCTGCAGGAATTTGCAAGATTTTGAAATAATTTTCCCTGTTCTAGATTCATCTATGTTTGTGAACCAATAATCTGAAAAAAATACAGATCAGATCACTGCACAATTCATTTAGATAGCTTGAAAATATTTCATTTAGACGGTAGTGAGCTTTTTGAAATAAAAACATAATTAACTTAGCTCTTGAAAATGAAGAAATAAGATGTTTTTCCCATTTAAAAAAAGTTATGGTTTCTTCAAATGGGGAAATCCATTTAAAATGAGCTCATCTGCAAACAGTTTGTATTGACCTACTGACATTCACCAACAGAAAAAAAAAAAGGAACATTTAATCTGAATATTGTCAGCTTGCCATTTACTATTAAAAATTTATATAATGCATACAAAGTTGCACAAGAAGTTATTACTGGTGTTCTCAAAAGGAAGAAGAATGGCCTGAAGGAGTTAGGCACAACCAGAAGCTTAGAGTCTGAAGCTTCTTAAGTATTTTTGATACCATCTCAGCCTCTGGGTCACGCTGAAATGACCTCTAATTCTGCAGCTCTAAGAGAGCTTTGCAAAACTCTCAGAATTTTATTCCAGGATATATAAACTAATTTTTGTACAGTTACCAAATAACCATCAAACGCTTATCCATCTTTTTTAACAATTAAAATACTCTCTAAAGGTGTTTATTTGGAATGAATCTTAGCTCATTACCTTTACCCCAGTTCTGTGAGTCAAGTCAAATGCTGTTCATCTTGGATATTTCAAATCCAGCCTTTCAAACGTGGGCAGCTGATGCAGACTTGACTTGTCACAGAGTTCAATCTGTGAACTTGGCAATTGCATGAGCAAGTGACTCATGCCCCAGTTCGTGTTTGTCTCTTAGCTCAGACACATTCGTCTTGAGAAGAGCCATGGAAATAATTGTTTTTCAGTGGCTGGTAGCAATTCTGATGGTACAAGAATACCATAAATCACATTCAAAACCTGATGCCAGCTTCCTTTACCATCCTACTTTAAAAAGGTTACATCTAAAGAGTTTTTCTGCTTATTTCTGGTATCTTGAACTTCTCTGACCCTTTGTCTCTGGTCTCTTCACCCTAAAACCTTAGGGCGTGTAAAATCTTTATGCCATTATCTGCCATTCTTCCACAAATGCCCCATCTGCACTACCTTTGCCTGCTCTAGCTCCAGCCAGATGATTTTATCTGTATAAAGCAGTGGCACTGAGGCTCAGCAGGTCATTACTGTGATCTTCAGCAGCAGCAGCAGCAGCAGCTCTGGGAGGAGAGCCTGCGGACCACTTATTTAACCACTCATAGAGGTATTTGGTGATGGCTGCAGCAGCAGCTCCAAGAGGCAGCAAAACGTCCATTATGAGTATTTCTGAGCCCTGGAGACTTCAGGGTGCCTGTAGTAAATTGCCTCAGTTTATGCCTGGTTTTCTGCCAAAGAGGGGGTGATCAATTCCACCAGACAAAGGAAGTAGCAATCAGCTAATATGTTCTCCTGAAGGCATTGGGAACTGTCGCTATGACACTGGCTCCAGCATGTAACAGGCTTGGGCATGTTGCAGCAACCTCCCCATGGCTGTGTGAGAAATCTAGTAGCACACAAGACATCTCCTCACCTGATAAAGGTGGGACTGAAAGTAGCGTAATACAAGGAAAAGCTATCTAATTCAAAAAGAGATAAAAAGAAACTCAAAGTATGGTTCCCAAAGCAGTGACATAAGCAGAGAAAAGAAAAATTACGCGAAACTCCAGCCTGACCGTTTCCCTACCCAGGTACCCTGCTGCCATGTTAACATGGGTGTTTGACAGCACGCTGTGGGAGCATTTGCCTCGGGTGAAGAACAGCAATTAGCTTATTTCCAATGAACCACCTATTTCTCCTTAAGCTATCTGAGTTGTCCTCTGTTGAATAAAAAAAGGCCAGTCACATAAAAAGGTCTTTAACCCTGCTGCAAGCAATAGGAGGAAAGGGGAATATTTCTGAATATACCCGCAAATTTTGTAGGAACAGCCTGGGGAAAATCAGTCCAACCAATGTCTGGTACATAGCTAGGTTCTCCAGATGGCATCAATGTATCATGAAGTGTCAAAGAGAGCCTTTCTGAATGCAAATTACGATTCACATTTTACCTAATTTATGCAAATTAGCTCATTCAGCCTTCCACCTAATCCTCTCTGGAGTTACTCCAAGGTTTGAAAGGAAAGATATTCTTCTTGCAAAATATATATAATCCATATTAATTGCTTCTGATGGAGATGAGTGGGATGGACAGCTATTCCAGCAGTTAATACTTTAATCACTTCACCTCAGCAGCCACCCTGCCTTAGGTGAACAGACCCTGACTATCTGTCCCTATTGCTGACAAAAATGGCTGTGTATCGAGATGCTCCCAGTGGCGGCTGTCAGGCAGGCAGATTTTGGGAGGGAACCGACCAGCATTGAGCAGGGTTGAGGAGAGAGTTGATGCGTGGGCAGATCTGACAGGCAGCAGCCCAAGTCACCTTGGCTCCCCAAGCTGGGATGAAGGCTGGAGGAGGAGGGTATGAGGCTCAGTGATGGAGCTGCATGGGTTGCCCCAGGGCTACTGGCCTCTGCAGGGATGCAGTGGCAAAGCTGTGAAGAGATTCAGAGTGAACCATGATGAGAGGGGCTGAAATACACCTTCCCACCCCTTGGCAGAGTGGCAGCAATGGCAGAGGAGGAAGAAAGGTGTCAGCCTAACCCTCTCTATTGGGCTAAGCCACAGGCACAGGAATGCACTGGGATCCATCTGATTGATAGACTCCAATGCACCCTAAACCCAGCCAGCATCAAGAAGAGGCACTGATGTGCTCCTACACCTTTTCCCCTCTCCATCCTGAACCAGGAGAAGAGTATTTGCAGAAGAATAAATGGAAAAAAAGAGAAAATGACCAAGTTAGGAAGTCTCTCAAAATTATCCACTTATTAAGAAGCGATTAATACATGTTTGGCCATATTGACTTCAGTCTGTCCTTGTTTTAATGTTTGTGTGTTATCTTGAGTAGCCATTCTTTAACCACACACTGGTACTTATGGATTTCTTATCCCTGTCCCTTGTGTCTGGATGGCTGCAATCAGATACAGAGATAAAATAGAAAGACTTTAATTCTGAAATCAATGAATTAGAGATTTAATACATTGATATTTCATCACTTATCTCTGTAGAGAGAAGAGATTAATGTGCAAACAGTAAGATGTACTGTGCCGCTTTGTTGTACCTGACAGACCTCAAAATAAATCACTCACAGATTGGTTTTGGTCAGGATCAACTGAACCCACCTAAATCCAAGTGGCTGAAACATATTTTAGGTGCAACAGGTGGTAACTAGGCCTGGATTAGATATACTTTACTCATATCAAGCATCCCTGCAATATGTCTGGCCAAGTGGTTGACCTGCATCAAATTACACAATCCTTTCACATTTTCTGCTTCCCAAACCAAGGCAAAAGCACTGCCTTATGTTTTTCAGTAGATACTTCCCCCGCTCCCCCCCTCTGATAGCACTGTCAGTAAAGAATCTCCTTTTGACAGTCAGGAAAACTTGCCTCTGAAGCATTTTGAATTGACATTTCAAATACATTTTTTTGTGTAAGGTCTGCAGGAAAATTCTGAAGCAATTCATTGGTGACTTTCAAGAAATATAAGGGTTTTTTCCCTCCTCTGTAGGGGAGGCATTGATTTTTTTTGACAACCCTTAGGGACAGGTATCACTGCACTGTGCTTTATAGATGTATTTATATAATCTGACTGATGTCACCGGCTACTGTCAGAGGGATCCGTAAGGTTACAAAGTGCAAGAAGGTAGGAAGAACCTTCTTTGCCCTCCAACTACACGTAATGGTGTGGGGATTTTTTAAATGTACTACTAGAGCAGAGTACATTGCAGCAATTTCCAGGTTATATCACCTGAAATGGAGCTTTGATCAGAATAGGTTGATCACTTTGATGTAAAAAATGTCTGTGGAGTATATAATTTGTATAAAACCTCAGAAAGTAGACTTTGCTTGTTCAGACCTCCTTTTCAGCAAGGTGATTACTCATGGATGTCCACAGACAACTCTTACACTTTTCAGCACAAGCTGTTATTCGTGGAAGATGCCTGTGGGTGCTTGGCAAATCATTCACAAACTGAGCTTGGTCAGTCAGAGCAAGTCCCACTTTTAAACTGCTTGGAATGTACCTCTCACCAAATTAGCTTTAAGGCAACTTAAAAAGGAGCCTCAAAAGGAAAATGCTTAAGTGGATCTTCATCAATTTCTAGGAATCACTTGTTTGAAAACATACAACTTTTGACCACCACCAAGCCACACTTCTTTAAAGGCTGAGGACACTTCCATGAACCAGTTTTCAGCACCTCCCTTTTCCAAGGCTTAGGACTCTAACAAATCATTTAAGCTTGGGCTTAACTTTAAGTACATGAATACCTCATTAACATCAAGGAGACTACGTTAACTAAAGAATATGCATGAAGTGTTTTGCTGGATCGAGGTGTTGATACTGCATTCATCGTTGCTAGGTAGAAACATAAGCCAGACAAAGTGTTTCAGCAAGAGGATAGTATGATCTTGAGAATTACTCAACAACAGCAAACTGTGAGAGCAGGAAGATGATTGACTGATTATTTTTCCAATTCAAGGGAACCCATGGGAGCATCTAAATCAACTCCTGAATGCTGCAGGGTGACTTCAGACCAGCGATTAGAGCAGAGTGAAATGTTTTGATTGAGAATAAATTAATTCAAAAGTACTGTTTTGGCTAAATGGAAATATTTTCCTGACCTATTTTGGTTTCCCCTAATTTCCCGTCTCCAAAGAAAAAATTCCCAAATGAAAATTTTAAGGTTTATGGATGCTTTTAGTTTAATGTGTACTTCCTTTTTTGTGTGGGAAAATAATCCAACTTAAATAAAAACATTGTGTCAAAAAAAGCAGAAGAACACATGCTTTCATTTTTAGCAATATCCCACTAGCAAAAAAGATTTTTAAAAATTGTCATTTTTAATTGAAGTATTTGTGCATTTTTTTCCTTTTGGGAAATACAATGACCTTGGAAAAAAAATAAACCAAACAAAACAACTAACAAATTTTCATCAAGAAAAAAAAAAAAGAAATTGAGTGAAATGAAGGACAAACTTCCTCTGTTCTACAGCTACACAAAATAAACTTTTTTATTCCCCACTATCTTTCAGTTATGTAAAGCTATTGAACTGGCAACTCTCACCTTCAAAAAGCTGCAAGGAGACAACAATTTGCAAATGAAGGATTTGCTCCTGTCCCATACTGAAAGGGAGGTGGTTTGGGGTTGTTGTTTTTTTTTGGTTTTGGGGTTTTTTTTCAGTTATTGCTTTTTTCTTTCATAGATTCAAGTATTTTTATGATCAAACATTTTATTTTTTTTTTCCTCCAAAATCACAGGAAAAACAGTTCCTGTTATCAGGACATGAATATGCTACAAAGAAATAAAAAAATAAAAACATATAGGCTAACATCACTACAAACGTGTCTTAGGGAGACTCTCTCTTTTCAAGCACTATTTCCCCACAGTCAATGAACCAAAGAATTATTTTTTTCCCTACAGCAGTCCCATTTTAAGATGGAGTGCAGCAATATTCCCTTTGCTTGCCTTGTGCTCACATACATGGAAAAAGTCACTGCTTATCACAATACCCTCATTGCCTAGAGATAAAACTCATCCTCACCCCAGTGGTCTTACTTAGATCCAAGTACCCCAGCACTATTCAATTCACCACAGCTGTATCTTGTTGCCTGTAATTGAAACATATTGATTTTTAATGAGTTTAATTGATTGTGATTGTCTCAGGGGCTGCACTGACAGCTTTTTGTCAGAGGCTTGATTGTATTGTAGAGTGGGAGGGCACATCAAGGGTTAATGAAAGGCTACATAACTTAATGGGGAACTGGAAGACCAAAGGCAGACCTCGAATGAGTACCTATTGAAGAAGCCAATGATGAACAAAGGCAAACAATTTATTTGACTTGAAGCAGGTTATAAAGGACAATAATTGTTTTAAATAGAAAGCTGTTGAATTTTAATTGGGAGTAATTGAAACTCACCAAAATATTGAATAAAACATTAGATATTTTAAATGGTGTTATCTTTACAATTATCTTTGGAAATTAATTGCAGTGAAGCCCATGAACTGTTGTGAGAGGAAGAGAGTCACCCAGTGCCCATTGTCTTCTGCAGTCATTACAGGGAGTGTTTAATTGGGAGGTATTTATAAATAAGTACCACCATTTGTTTCTAATCTGTCATTTTGTGAGTGAAAACTGGTCCTGGTAAGGGTAAGAAGGGAAGCAAGGAGCAATCTTCTGCTATTTTCAGAGCCTTTGCTTTAGAAGATGTACCTTCCTGATGTTTATTGAAAAACAAGGAAGACTTTTCAGCAAAAAATAGTGTTTGTTTGTCACAGCACTCAAAGTTGTCACATCAACATATGTATCTATTTTTGGTTTTGTGTCAAAAGTTGTAACTGCCTTAACTTGCTAGCTTCAAATACAGTCATTTCACAACAGAATTCATGGAAGACACGTTACACACCTTCTCAGCTCTGACCTGAACACATGCCCAGGTATGTACTGTCCTCTCTGGGGGGTGTGGTGGAGGTTTGAATAATCATTTTATGGCAGACTTCATGATGTGTGACATCCTGCTAGAGTTTCAGGGTGATTAATATAATTATTACACTGAGCTTGATGAATTTTGAGACAGCAACTGTGATAGGAGCAAAGCGGCGTTTCAACTCCTGAAACATCTCTACAGATTCTAATCAACTCATACATGAAAATTAGTTTGTCAAGCTCTCTTCCTAATTGCCATGGGCTAAATTTTCCCAAGCGGACACAAAGCAGGCAAGGAATTGAATTGCAATGATTTCAGGTTATTTTGGTCCCATAGAAATAGACTGTCTTTCCTCCCCTCGGTATAGAACTGGATATTAGACATTCGTCCATTAATGCTACGTTTACTATGGACTAAACTGAGGAAAGGAGTATCATTGAAATATCAGTTGGGGAAAATTGCTGATATGGAGTGGCAGATTAAGAGGTTCTGAATGACGGCTTTATCTATAAAGAAAGAAAAAGTGAATATGGAGCATGTACAGAGGAAAAATCAGCTGAGCTTCAGGAGACTAACATAAGCTATAGCAGTCTGCTAAAATTCCTGAAGGATATATTAACAACGGGATGATTTCTTCCCAGATGATTATCTGTTCTGTCTTAGACTAATATCTGCCAAAGTCACATACTAGGCATCTGGCTTCTTTCTGCTTCTTCTCTTGAAGGACAAACTAGAAAGGGGATTTTTGCTTTCTAATGCTGCTTAGAAAACCTTTCATGTTCTGCAAGAGCAGAGGGAGCAAATGGGAGTCAGCTGAAGGGGAAAGGATTGATCCTGCGGTAACCTGGGCCGTGCCTGTGCTCGACTGTGTGCTGTAAGAGGGCCTGAGAGGCTGCCAGTGAAGGTGTTGGGTGTAGCTGTACAACTCCAGGTGCTTTTTTTGGGTGCAGTGACATATCAGAATTACTGTTTTGAGCGTGAACTTCATGCTTTTTGTAACATCCTTACATGATACTTCCGGGGGGGGGTAGTTGCTGAGGTAAGGGCCAGCAGATTTCCTTTGTTACAAGCTCTTCCTATGATACATCCCTACAGTTTTCTCACCATTATGTCTTCAGGTGTCTCCCTTCCCACAGTCCTGCCTTGAATATTCATTCTAGGGCATTTGGCCATCTCATTATTAATAACAAGCACCTACATTCACATGATATGATTGTTTTCTTTCAAAAAAGAAGTATACTTTCCTCATCATTGGGGCTTTCACCATGACAGAAAAATAATTGCAAGTAGGCAATGAGTTGATACCATTTATTTGGATTTGCAGTGAATGGTCTGTGATTTGTCTCCCTTGGGAGACTGGGAGGCAAGTATCAGAATCTGATCCAAAGAGCCCTTGTTGATGCAAGTGATGCAAAAAGGGTGCAAGGATACACCAGTAGCTGGAGAAGGTGGGACATCATGACTGATCATTGTGGTGCAATTTCCGCACTCCTCCAAGCTTGTTTTCATTCTTTTTGTGAGCATAAAGTGTTGTGCAACATGTCTATGAGATTGTGCAAGGTGAATGGGGGGGAGCATGCAAATGTAAATTGTAAGCACTAGTAGGAAGGAAAGGAAGCACTTGTTAAAGATGTCTAGACACCACAAAGAACAATTAACCAGGTTTAAAATTCTGCCAGCAAGTATACACAGCAGGAAACACAAGCATAAGGACAGCAAGAGCCACCAGGCTTCACTTGGCTCCTGCCACTTCATCAGGACTAATTAAAGTGTTCTTCCCTGAGTCCTTAAGGAGATGACTATGACAGCAAACAATTTCAAGTGAGATGCACTAGTCTAAAGTCTGGGGGGGCAGGAGCGCGGGGAGGGGAAAAGCAACAGGGAGGTAGCAATCTGCATTGTCAATTCCCATCCCAATACACTCAGCGGAGAACACTCAAAGCTGGGTGAATCAGGGCCAAAACCAAGGCAAACGGATGCTCTCAAGTTAATTTGTGTTGCCATATCATTTGCCACTTCTGAGGCGGAAAAGTCTCAGCTGACTGCAAGGTCCTAGCTGTGCTCCTCGCACACGTGTCATGGCATTGGAGTTTTTCAGCTGCACAGTGCAATCACAAATTGTATTTGCCACATATTCCTCAGCAAGTCTGGATATAAGAAGGTGGATGTATGCATGCGCTGTGTCCAGGTAAGCACAGTGGTAGCAATGCTTTTAAGGTAAACACATGCACATCTCTAAAGACACTGAAGATGGAGGCTTCTCCAGTCATTTTCATTGCCCTGTTCATCTTTCCATCACTTGCGTAATAAGGTTGCCCTGTCTCCCAGTGCTTTGGGAGAAGGACCACAGGACACTGGTGATTTTGAAGTTACAGTTGTGATCATGTCATGAAATATGATATACAATTCCAGGTGCATAAAAGAGGCACAGATGATCCTACACTTTCTGAAGTTTTCACTTTGCCGCCAAAAAATACAAATGTGCATGTGTATAATACAGATACATCAAAACTAAAGTCACAGGTTGGGCCAAAATCAGGTTGGCAGCTTCCCTTTAAACAGTTTTATGGATCATTAGGTACCCCACAGGAGGCTGACTACACCAACTACATTTTATTGATAGTTGAGAGTTTCTAGCCTGAAACAAAACGATTATTCATGTTAACAAGAGGCTGGAATAAACTGCCCCAGACCGATGTCCCCTCAGAACACAAGCAGATACAAAATCCTGTTTCAGATTTATATCTTGATGTATGTTTTTCTCTTCACCCAGGATTGTAATATCTTGGCAGATGCTTTCTTTAAACAGGTTAGCACAACTGTTTTCCTGGGAAGGTCTTTGGCAGGCAAATCGACAGGATTTTTCATGTGCTCCAACAAAATGTCAGCATATTCATATAAGTAATACATATTCCTCTAACAAAACCAATGAAAACGGACTTATCTTACCAGCAGAGCCAGCCTGTGTGTCACACTTTGACATGAAGTTCTTTGTTCGGGGCAAGGTGAATGGTGCATGGTATTTCTATTTACTGGCTTCCATCTTGGGTATAACTAATACACCAGTGATACTTTTGAGATCCAGTGCTACAAATTCCTGAGAAGCCCTTTAAATATTTCAAATGCTTCAAAGGAAATAAGTATGAGCCAGTGTACATAAAAAGTGTTAATTCACTCAGTCCTGAGCTCATCACTGAAGACTTCACTATCTCCCACAAGACCCACCTCCCTCAGGCTGCTGGGCAATCCTAGTGATCCCTATTTCTCAGATGTGGTACAATATGATGAAGGACCAATGGTTTTCCAAAGAGCCTAATCTCTTCAGTCAGTACTAGCTTCCCAGAAAATTCCAGCCTTTTAGATGGGGAAACAAACTGGAAAATCTGCCTTTAAGTGCTGCAGTGGGAGCGTTCTCCTGTGAGATTTGACCAGTTTTGCAGAGGAAGGCCAGGTAGCTGCACAGCAGAGGAGGTAGCTGAACCTGGGTCTGCCAAAATCATGACCTGATCATTAGACCAGCAGATGACCAAGTAATTTTAACGCTCAGTGCAGCAGCAGCTCATTTTGAAAATCTGATCTTGTCATTGAGCCAATGCTCATCTGCTACCACCAAAATGAAAATGGTCATCCAGCCTTAAAAATTCACTTATTACTTGCAGTTTGTTGTTCCAGGGAAATATATGTGGGATTTACTGCATCACTACCACATTCCTCACAAACCCAGGGCAAAATCAGAAAAAATCCTGGACATATAAATAAATGTACACAAAGTTCCTCTCAACTCAGGCATACCTTAAGATTTTTCTCTTGGTATGGAAATATTCATGTAAAGAAGCTAAGTCTGGGAAGCTTCTGAACTGGTAAATCAGTTATGAAACGGGAACCTCTATTACAGGCTGCCTACTTAATTATTTGACAAGTTAATTAATGTCCTAAGCAACTGTAGAACTGCTGTTTCCTTAGTAAGTGACGGAAATGAACTTTGGCAGAGCCCATAGGTCTTGGCGCTATAGTATCAATAAGACTCTGGAAAGTTATATATAAAAAACACAAAGTGAGGTCAAACTGCTTCCATAGGAGGCATAACTGGAATTGCTTATTGCCTGAAGGTGTTTGCGTTGCTAATTATTCTACTGCAGCTAACTATGGTTTGGCTGTTTAGTTGTGGCTAAGTTTTCAAGAGATGTCTTTATTCCCTTCAGAAAGATATGGCACCATGATAGGAAAGGACAGACCCTCCTGTCTCGTTAGAACAATGGCATTGTCTGCCTCTCCTCAACAGACAACACAATTACAGCTGACACAATAATTGATGCTGAAGTTTTCCAGTGAGAAAGATGGACACACATTATTATCCCATCAATCTTTTTCCACATGGTGTCTTGTATCTCTGGTTTTTCCTACTGTGGCGGCAAATTGACTGAAGCACACCAGTCTGTTTGCATTCCCAAAGGTACCCCATGATGGAGTGAGGGCATCTGACAGGGCACAAGGAGAAAGGTGAGCCCAGAGAAAAGATCACTCAGTGTGAATTGAAGTCAAATTTACTTCCACCACTTTCTTTACTTGCTTATGTCTCTGTTATATAGTATTAATTTTAATGGAAACATGACAATGTCCAACATCTACTTGTTACACATGAATTGCATTACACTGAGCAACTGACCATTAACAGCTACTGTCCCTCATTCCTACCCAATTCTGAGTTAATCACAGGCCCAGAAGAGATATCTGCCAAGTCTTTAAGTACATGGAAACCTCAATGAGAATCAGTTATGTATCTATTTGACTACTTTCAAGTCATCTAATCTAAACTTCAGTTTTGCCCAGTTTATAGTAACATTTGGCACCTGTTGATGTGTATTTACGTTTCATGTCTTTCATAATCTCTGTATCCGAATCATGGAGTTCAGCTTAGTCCAAACTCTACATCTACTGTGTTCTATCTCTTCTTAAAACCAATTTCTGTTCGTATCTGAAAGGTGCCTGATTTCTACCTGCTTTTCCCAATAGTTGAGCAGAAAATTATTTTCTTCAGTTAATGACAATAATACGATTAATCTACAGATATAATCTGTTTTTTATAAAAATAAAGCCACTAAAATACAGTGTTTGGCACAGCTGTATTATTCCTGTAATGAATAATCACTAAAGATATTATTGTGGATGCAGTTACCATGCAGCAATGTGAATAAAATGCTTTAGATGGAAAATTGTACTTCAAGAAAATGTATGCAAGAGTACAAATGTATTACTGCCCATTAATATGTATTAATTCAATACAAAATGCCTGACTGAGCTGGTTTACATAGATTAGGATGGCAGGCAGTGAAAGGAAGCACTTGGACTTGGTTAAATGGGCTGTGAAGATAGGAGGAACTCAATCCAAAGCATAGAAGCAAACCACCAAGATAGGCTGTCCAGTTACGCTGGTGTGGTTTGTTCCTTCTCTCATTCATATCAGTGTTTTTTATTATGATGAAGAATCAGCATTCAGTGCTCCTGATGCATTAGTTCTACCCAGTCCTTCTGAATCTGTATTTAACAGCTTTCTATTTAAAAATAATAAAAATAAGACAATTCTCCCCCAGGTAGCTACTTAGCAGGAATCATCTCATTTGCTTTAGCGTCTCCAAGATGCAGAATCTGAGCTCCTGACGTGCTTGTCATTGTCACAAGCTTATCTGTGCCTAAAATATTCAAGTAATTCACTCATTACTCTAACTTCTGTGCACAACCTGCAGGGTTTGTTCCAGCTTCCCAAACTACACCAAGGTGGGGTATTCCCACAGCCTTGAGGGGGAGCTTTCACTGAGATACATCAGTGTTTCACGTTATGCCAAACGCACCTTCTGTCCGGGCATGGTTAGTTACACATATAAAAAACCAACAATTTCACTCTCCCTTCTGGCTAACAATCTTGTTATGAGACAAACTATTATGGTAGTCATATGCTCAGCATAAGATGTGGTTTTCCCTGAGTTTATTTAAAAAACACACAGTACGATTCATAAAATAATCCACCAATTTGGTGGCTCTCTCATCTCCACTGCCTGCACAAAGTCCTGTGTTTGGTGTGGGGCTGGATGACAATTTCAGCATCCTCTGCCTGTGCAAGAGGGGAGGTAACATTGGAGAAGGTTTAGGGAAGGAAAGGCAGAAGCTTATTCCAGAGGTAGCCTTGGTTGGAGGACAAGTTGGCCTAGTGTAGATTGAGTCATCACAGATGGGGTATGAGGAAGGAAGAAGAACTGAAAGAATTTGGGCATCTCTGGACTCAGGATTACTAGACTATCAAAAAACATCAGATATTTGGAGGCAAAATATGCACGTGATGGGTTTTGAGGACATGGGGATGTATCCTGCAGCCTGCATGGATTTTTTCATACTGGGCAGTATCATGGTACAAATATGTTATTACCAGCAATGACCCTTGGAGATTTTTAGTAGCAAAGTAAGAGAAAGACCGATCAAAACCAAAACTCTGCTGTGAAATGCCCATGCTCAAAGCAGGATCAGATCAGGATTGGGCAAGAACCTAGAAGAAAAACTCTGGTGCGTCAGGTCTTTAAGGAACAAAGTTACAACAGTTCTAAGGCTCAGTTTAGAGATCTCTGTTACAGTGATAATATTTGTCCCAAGAGACACCTTTCTTCTACGCTCTGGATAAAAGCTTAAGATGAGAGATATGTTGGTGACCTACAGAGTAGGTCTGAGCACATTAAACCGAGCCTGCTAGCCTCATGTAATACCTGCGTGTCTTCAGCATCCTCAGTGGAGTCCTTCCTCCAAAAGACAAGGATTTTTATCAGTTTGAGACCAGAGACAGCCTTTGAGAAAGTAATCAGAACAGGTCTATCTCTTGCATACGTGCCAGCCACTAATTCTGCACAGACAAGGCTGGTGAAGTTAAAAAATATGAAACAGCTCTGTCTTGGAACATTACCATATGTGATCTTCATTTAACCCATTTTGTACGTAGAGTCCTCCAGATATGCACAGTAAAAGTTCTGATATTTCAGCAGCCTTTATTTGCATAAAACATCTTAGTTTTAACACTCAGAACTGGTTCTGTAGCACTTTCATATTGAAGCACCGGGATATAATCATGCCTAAGAGACATGAAGAGAAAAAGGAAGGCCTTATGTTTAGAAAAAGATCTCTATATATGGCATTTCTGGGATACAAAGGTTATCCAAACCAGTGAAAAAAGATGTTATAAATGGCTACAAATTATTCACTATCTGCTTTGCCCAAACAGCCCCATAAATCGTGTGTCTAATCTCCAGTCTTGCCCACATCCTCATCCAATTTCATCTGCCTTGCATAAAACTTCGTAACCTCTCAACAAACACAGCTGACTGGCAAAGACTGGGGGCCTTGAGTATGTTAAATCCCTTCCTTCCAATAAAATCCAATGGAATCTTTAATGCCCACTTCTTATCTAGGAAATTTTGACACGATGGAGCCTGGATCATTCTTTCCATCTATGTTTTTATGCACATGGCTCCCAGGGCTCTAGTGATATTCTAATAAGTGTATTGAATTTTGAGCTATTCAAGGGATTTTGTATATTATTTATGAGAATGGATTGATTTGTCTCTCATGTGAAGGAATACACGTAAAATTGAGTTTTGTTGTGGTTGTTTCTTTGCTCAATGTCTCTGATATGATCATGGCTTCATAACAATTTCAATATATTATTGCCAAAGGTATTATAAAATAGGGAGACATTATCCTTCTTGTCATAATTCTTTCTCTGCTGAATACACTCAAAAGCTTTTTTTGTTTCTTTGTTTATCGATCCTTACTTTGGAACATAGTAAATTAACTGAATGTTGTTAAACAAGAGACCAAATTCCCTTGTAGTTCCACCAAAATGGACTTCAATGAGCTGTGCTTCTATGTCTATCTATACTATGCTGCTATTCATAGGCAGGTTATGACATTGTCAAGAAACCAGTGAAACTTAAGCTCCCGTTATTATTGTTTCAAGCTAAAAACCATAGATTTCTTGTGCATATGCCTTGTTGGCTATATAATGGGAGATTCAGCCAGTGTGGTCAGAAATGGTGCTGCCATGAGACAAGTTACATTGGCATTGTAAGACAGATCAGTCTCAAAACAAGTTGGGAAATGGAGGGAAGGTGAGGGGGGGCGGAAATAGCAGAAAATACAAGGTCTTTGAGATGTCCTAATTTCTGTCATTCCATTGTTCCAGCTGTGCAGCAAAAGGATACATGTCCTCAAAGCCAGAGTCTGCCATGGTAAAAATTAGATACTTATGGACACACAAGGAGACGGTTTTCTTCTGCTCTTGTTACACTGTGGAAAATATAAACAGGGGATTACCATGCATTGGCTCTTTCAGTAAGAGAACGAGGGGTTATCAAATAAATTTAGTTGATGGCAAATTCAAAATATACCTCAGGAGGTTACTCTGTACACAATACCTTGTTGAACTCCTTGGCATGAGATGTTGTGGATGCTAAATCTTTATAAGGGTTCAAAAAGTGGCTGGATAAATAAATAGAGAAAATCCTGTAAGAGATTATTAAATACAAGGATATTGCCTCTAGTTCAGGAACTCCCTCACCTGCAAGCTGTCTTTTAGAAGGAAAGGTGCTCTGACACTGTCCACAGCCAATTTGCTGCTAATAGCTAAGCTTAAAGAGTGCTTGATAGAAAATAACATCTCAGCTAATCTTTAAATGACTTCTAAGTTCATAATAGCAGGGACTCTGAGTAGAGAAGTTTACGCCTTCCCTGATGAAAAGCTGAAGTTGCTCCAAAATGCAGCTGTGTTGACATTGCAGCAGTGTCTTGATCTGTTGATGTATATAGCAGGGACAGAGCCCAACAGGGCTGTGCAGTTTGTAATCCCTCTCACAGTCATGCTGTTTGTAAGCTCACGGCAGACTGTCCTGGTTTAGCTCCATTTGGTTTTACTCTATTTTTGCATTTACACCACTCACACTGCATTATCCTCATGTCTATTAAATGGATTCCTAGTACAGGCTGTTGAATAGCTGTTTTATGGATTAGTATATAGAGTGAATTCTCTGATTCTGCTCTATATAGTCATCCCTTTTTATCTTGCTGATGCCAATCTCACCTCTTGTCCTCTATCACTCAAACAGATGTCCTTTAAAGTTTTTTAACCTCTTTTGAAATATTTTGTTTCTATTCAAAGATTATTCCTATGTCTTGTTTTTTTTTTTTTTTTTTTCCTTTCTTCAACTAAAGGCTAAACAGCTGCAGCAGCGTGCAGCTTCGGAGCACCCTGCTGCTGTTCTCAGAAACAAAACAATCAGTACTTAAACCAATTTGCTTGTAAACTCCTGCTTCCCTGCCTCCAGCCTGCTAAACTGTTCATGCCCATCATGTCAACCTGTTTTTCCAGTGCAAAGATCACTCTATCAGTGCCAACTAACCCACTACAAACTGAGCCTGCAAGGCTATGCCTAGGGAAGAAAAAATAATGTCTATGACCTCATCATCTAACTACATTTTATGGGAGCAACACGATTTAGATTGACCACCTAGGTCTGAATGAAAGGCAAGGTCATTTTAAAAGGTGAATAATATGTCCCTGTCATTGGGGTGCAGGATTTACCTCTGGAATCCCTATTAAAGTGAACCTCACAGCTCTCAGGGAGCTGTGAATATTGTATTTCAGTCTGAGCTCAGTGTACATAACTGCAATGCAAAAATATGTGCCAGAAATCGACTCGAACTTGTAAGATATGAGACACTGAGAATGAACACAAATAATTCTAAACCAAGGCACCAGCAGGGGACTGATAGAACGTATAACCAGGAGACTGGCTATTTGTTTCCTTATTCATACTGTTTTATGATTTCATTTCTCTGTGCTGATTAAAAAGGGACTAAAAACCAATGCTGGAGACAGAACATTTTGGGTATATGCTGTTGAAGTCTCCCCACTTAAGAGACTTGGCTCTGTCACAACCAATCCCTGCCCATCTTTAAACTAGCAGGCTTTTTAAAAAACATTTCTCCTAACAGAATTTCACTATTCTGGTAGAATGACATCAACCTCTGAAATCGAAGCCAAATGAGGGTGTGAATATCTTTTACCAACAAGTACCTTCTTGTACCAGCCTTGTCCTTTAGGTTAAAGAGTTTTTGCTCCCTCCTGGTATTTACAGGACTACAATTATCTGTCCTCCATTTTTCAGACTGTACAAGCCAGGCCTTCATAATTTTTCTGGTAGGACTAGCTCTCAATTCTCTGTTATGTTGTCCTGCTCCACAGGTGCTCCAGTTTGAATCCACCCCTCTTCACCAGATCAGGAGACCTGACCTTGAGCATTGGTACTTTTCTATTTCAAGTAGACTTACTCCAGCTGCTATACTTAAACCAAATATTGACCTTTTTAATGGTGATGTCACATTGGTGGGTCATAGCTACTGTCATCAGTTGTTACAGCTACATTTTTCTCCTTTTATATCATTTCCAAATGACAGATTCCCAGATCATTGTAAAAAGTACAGCTACTCTTACCAAAGCTCTCTATACCAGTAGATTTCTGTTATTCCAACACTCATCCATGAAAGTTTAAAACAGATTAGATTATACTCCAGGAAGCCCCTTTAGGACTCCCATTACTATGCTTCTGTCCACCTGATGCTTCTCCCTTTAAAGCCTATTGTTGTTTCCCCTTCAGCTCTTTCCTTGTTTGCATTACAGTACCTGTGCTAAACCCCATATTTGCCAACAAAACTAATAATTTCTCATGAAGCACCGTATCAAAAGCTTTAGTGAAATCCTGATAGATTAGATCTACTGCATTTCCTTTGTCTAGAAAATCAATTATCTTATCAAAGAAGGATATCGAGTTAGTCTGGCACTCTGTGTCTTTGGTAAACCTATCTAACATTTTATCCCATTTTACATTTACTTCCATGTCTCTAATTATTTTCTCCTTAAGAATTTACTCTAAAGCCTTTGTGTAGTCATCTCTATTTGTGATCCAAGTGGCTTTAACCTTGGTTTGCAGGGACCCTACACAATGTGGTTCATTGTTTGTTTTCAAGATTTAGATGCAAATGTCCATACAGTTCCATGATGTGCACTTAGAAGTACCCCTGCACGGGGAGTACAACAGAAGAACTGGAACAAAGAAGGACTAAAACTATCAGGAATTCAGAAAGATGTAAAGAAACCTCATAAATCCTTTGCCCTATTCTCATGCTCTTTTTTAGACCTTGGTGCCTCTGCAGCTATTTTAATAGTTTTCTGATTTTCTCATATCTTCTGGTTTAATAATTTTCTGATGAGGATGTTCTGAGTTTACTCTGCTTCCACCAAAGTGTACATCACACTAACAGAAGAAGGTTTCAGAGGGTGAAGACTCTGGCACAAATAAGCATCTGCAAATCTCCTGAGAACAACTGAATTATATCCGTTCATCTGTTCTGTCTTTGGTGTCCTATCCAACTCCCAAAGGAATATTCAGGTGTGACAAAAGCATCTTCTACACCATTGATTGATATTTTGCCAGCCACTCCACATCCTTCAGGAGAACAGGACCAGTAATTGGTTTTGCCGAGGGAACACCTCAGAGATAAATGTTGGTTTTTGCTTTTTTCTCTTTTCTCTTGTCACTCTTCTCTGTCCCATGAAATATACTATCCTCATCCTACTGAAGCTGCTATAAATGAAAGTCTGTCAGTGCTGCCATTATAAGCCCTACTTTTAAACAGTTTATCATTCAAAGGCAAAGATTCATTTTCTCTCCTTAACACAGTTGATGCTGGGTGAAACAGGTCAGGCACAGGCTACTGACTAAAATATAGTTACTCTGAAATTTTAAATATAACCATAAGCATTGTTAAGCAGAAATGGGACAACAAGATTCCAGTATAAAGAGACATCAGCATTTCATCCTATGAAGCCAGGTGTAACACTGGAGTGGAAATCTGAGTCTGAAATAATGAAAATTGTAATTATCCTTTATACTGGAAAGAGCCTTAACTGGATTCCCACAGTCAGGCTTCTTCAGAGTTTGGGAAATACATGAACCAGATCTGGTTTTGTAATCTGTGCTCATAGAAAAAGAAATTATCTCAGCTCTTTCTAAAGCAGGCAGAATTTCCAGGAACCACAGAGAGACATAGAGCAGAACACAGTGTCAATAACTCCACATAAATTTAAACCTCTGCATAAGCTTTTGGATTCTATTGGGATGAACAGGGAAGAGAGTGATCCAGGAATGAAAGAGAGAAATTTGACCTGCATCATAGATGGATGATCTGTTAGTAGAAAAGTAAATGTAGGATAGTCCAATGGCAGTTAACCTCCATGTGTCCAGACTTTTCATCCGTAAAATAATAATAATGATACTTGCCTTTGTGAAGTACTTTGAGATCTGTGGTAGAAAAGTGATGTATAAGGACAGACATTGTTATTTCAAAGGGACAGAGAATAGCAGGTGTCATAGATCTGGAATTACACATAGAAAAATATTGCAGGGAGAACAGTGGGAGTCAGCAGTACCCTATAGTTTGTTGTAGCTTTAATAATGTTGGTGTCTTTCCTATTCAAGTGCAATATTTCAGGTAATTACTCCATTACTCGCTATCAGGGAGGGCATGAGAAACAGTTTATTTTGCTGGAAGGACATAATTGGGAAAAAAACAAAACAAAAACAAACAAAAAAAAAAAAACCAAAAAAGAAAAAACCACCCTGGTGTGTAACAATTAGTGAATTCTTTTATCCTATGCAGCTTTCCCAGAGGAATCCCAAACACTCTTGTTCATTTGGAGGATTTACCAGTTTTCTCAGCCATCAGTGACATTTTGTAACACCAACACAGGTTTCATTTTGGGGAAAACACTTTTCCTTCCCAATAAGATCCACGCATTTCCCTGTTGAGGATGGCATCTTCATGTGGTTCATCAGGCTGAGTGCTTGTACCCATATCTACCTCTCACACATTGCTCCCAGCCTGTCCCAGGATACAATCTTGGGGGAGCCACAGCCCCATCCTTGCTGAACCCCTGCTGCTTCCAGGGGTTGTACTGACTTTGTATAATGCCTCCTTTCATCTTCCCCTGTGCTCCAGCCCAGTGCTTACTGAAGGAAATCAGAGTGAAATGCAGCTGAGCAGATTAATATCCGTCATGAAGGGATGTGGGGAATATGCAGTCATACAGCCTGAATGCTTGGCAGTTCCGTGTGCGACAGAAGAGGAAAATCAAAGTGAAAAGTGCATGCATCAGAGGGACAGCAGCCGAGGCCCTTTGATTGGTCTATACAGAGCACCCCTGGGAAAAAATCAGAGGGGATTCTTGTCTGAACAGTGGCACTAAGGTCAGGCCACAGCTCACACCAGAACCAAACCCAAGCAGAGCCCGTCACTCATGCATCAGCTAAGCGAAGTTGGTGGAAGCTGCCAGCCTGATGGCCCCACATACAAAGAGTCCTCTGCAGACTGCACAAGGGAGGAAAAATCAGTGCAGTGATGGGAGTCCAGAATAACTTAACCAGCTGTAACACACAGTTCTCTTTATATCCTTGACCTCATGGATAAAAAAAGTATTTCAGATGTTTACACATCTAAAACTAGGCAAAGATTTCAACTCCGAAGCTCTTGAGTTCATCCACAAGGAGATAAATTATCTCCTCTATTAAATTTATTTGGAGAGGGCTAGAGGAAAGAGGTGAGTGACCCCATGGAAGGCAGAAACCCTGGGAATGACAGTGAGAAGAGAAAAGAGGAGCACACACACGCACACCCTTTGCCTGCCCCAGGTGGGCTGCCGACTCTGCTGGTCTCCTGCTCTCCTGCTGATGGGAATGCCAGGCCCCAGCTGGCAAATTGCCACCTAACACATGCACAATCATGGGCATTTCAAGTAGCTTTCCAAATCCCTGTCTGGATAATGATCGAGCAGACGCATCAGGCCAGGCCATCCAGCTGAGCTAAGTATACATCTGAAGAACGGTGCTGAGGACGATGAGACAGCTGAGAAAAGCAGTTTTGTCAGCCTTGCTCAATCGCCTGCAGATCAGCTGGCTCAGATCAGGCAGTGGCTCCTTCCCTCCATGGGTACTCAAATCCCAGCCCAGGCAAGGCAATGTGAAGTGTCCATCACGATGCATGAGTCAGAGGATACTGAGAGACTGGCTCTTTCTCCTCTATGAGCCCATATGTCTATTGACATCTCCATTTCCAGGTTTTTCTCAGACGTACCCACCTGCCAATGTGTTACACACCCAGAAAAAAGTTGTGGTGCTGATGAATGGCCAGTGGTGCTCCCTCCACCCTGCAGACTGGGAGGTCATCTGCCATGGCTATCTAACTCATCCCTAATCCTCCTCTGCAAAACCCACGTGGCTTCTCCGTTGGCAGCATTGTACCAGTCTGGGAGACCACTCTTTCCCCCACCCTGTTCTTTCACTCGTATTTTGAGTAAGGAAGAAACACTTAGGATAACATACAAAACACTCCCATAAAATTTGTATCACTCCCTTCAGACTCTTCTCCCCAGACTGAAACTAAATATAGAAAAAGTCAGTCTGCTGGTTGGAACAAATACAAATAAGTTAAAGAATGGTATGATAAATCAAGTGCAGGTTGCTCTCATACTGCAGTATGGATGAGGTAACTATCTTCTGTCTGTGATGGCACTAGCAGGACTATTTTATGTACCAAATTACAAGGGATTCATGATCACTGAGCAGAGACGTTACTATAAAGCCTGGGGATGACTTGCTGAAACTTTAGATAAAACAGCTCTGCGCTGTGTCCAAGAAATAGCTGCCTGATCTCTTCCATTTGTGGAATCATTTTTAGATCCGAAAGACATTTTGGGATTAATTTCTTTCAGTGGGCAATGCAGATTTGGTAACAGTAACTTTTTGTAAATTTATATTTGCTTCACTGAATCTTTCCCAGAGGCTTGAGGGGGAATTCAGAAACTTCATTTTGACATTGAATTTGTTATTCGAATCTAAATGTTTCATTTTGCCACTTTCAAACAAAATATTTTGATCTTTCCTTTGTAAATTTAGTTTGGTTAGAAATTGCCTTCCCTTTTATTTTGAAAGGGATGCTAAAAACCCAGCTGTTACCTCTTATAAAGGGACAAAAGAAAACTTTTTGCTCAAACTGAGATGCTTTTTTTTTTTCTCTCGCCTTTACTTTCAACTTGAAAATAACCGGTCAAAAACAACACAAAAAAAGAAGTGTTCTTGCTAGTGAACCGAAAATTCAATTACCTGAAAAGCTCTTATTCTCATCTCAGTATAAGGTCTTGTCTGCAGAGGGAGGTGAGTGTGTAGTGCACTCTAGTATGCATTTACAACCCAACCTGTTGCGTAAAACCTCCCCCAGATGGATGCCCTCCACCGAGGACAAAGTTAGAACATAAGAAGACAAGTTTTCCTGATCAAAGGCAGAATGAAGCTTGGATTCAGCCCACTTCCCTAAGGTCTGAATTGCCATCTGGACATGCTTGTTTCTCTTCGCTGGGTACCCAGGGATTCTGGGCCAACTTTATGCCAACTCAGACACCTTGCTGAAGAAGATAGAAAGGAGGAATTCTGGCCTTTGTTGCCCATGAAGCGTGTCCATCCCAGGGTTGAGTGACTACATTTTGGCCCAATTATTAAAGCACCAGTGACCTTACAATAACTAAAAAAAAAAAAAAACAGCAGATTTTTACACCATTGCTATGAGGTAGACTGTCCCAGGAAGGTTATGGAATAGTTTCTCATAAGCTCCTTCTTGGACACTTCTACCAAACCTGAAGGGATACAGAATGTAAAGAAGGTTCAATCAAATATCCACATGCCTGAGCCTTTATCTGAGTTGGGCATAGACCTGCTCCATTACAGCAGGCTGAGAACAGCTTCTTAGGAAAATGCCCCTGACTCAAAGATTGCTTTCATGACCCAGGTAATTCTGTGAGCCCAAATAATGATCCCGGACTTGCCACTGGGGGCTGAGTAGTAACTTCTGCTTTAGGAAAAGTGTAATATTGCACCTCAGAATTTAAGGGTCACAGAGGATGAGGTTTTTAAAATTTCTTAATCCATTTCATCAGCCAAACAATTCCTGTTTGTGTCTGAAACCTTTCTGTCTCTGATTCATCTCCCTTCATGCTCCACCTTGTCCATGGCATGAAACCTTAGACACATCAAATCCTGTCATCCAGAATGTAGTCTGACAGTGACTACAAAAGCTCCCTGGGGAGACTGTGAGTGCAAGCAGCTGCTAAAGCCACACATATGGGACTGTGTGGCAGTCCAAGTCCACAGATCTGGCCTGCACGTTGTCAACATATCACCCTTTCAAACACACAAGTGATGCTCTTTTGCTGGTCTGGCTGATGCACCACCATTGCCCCTCACTAGCAGAGCTCAGTGAGTAGAGGGATGCAGGGAGGTGAATGCAGAGCTGCTTTGCCGCTCTTTCACAGCCCTAGTGGAGGCTGTTTTCTGTGGGGTGTTACGCTGCTGCATCATCCCCATCAGGCTCAGATGTCAGTAAGCCATAAGGGACTGTCACTTTTGCTACTGTGATAGGATTGTGACCTTTGTTTCTCCAGTAGCTCGATCTGCTTTATCCAGGGAAATCACAGCAAGTGCCTTGTGCCAAGTCCTGATCCCAGTGAAGTCAGTGACACAGCTCCAGTTGACCTCAGTGGGATGGAGATTTAAGTAGCACCATGTAATTCCTATAGCTTCTTGTGCAGTTTATGAAGCATATGTGCTCTCTCTCCCTGCACGCTTATTTGACTTTCACACTCTTGATGGAAATGTGTCTTTATAAATTTACAAATAGCACAGCAGCTGTGTGTTTATATAACCTCATTTGAGGGCCACATGTATTCTCACCCTTGTGCTATTAATATTTATACTGTCACAATCACATACACACAAATACCTCACACAAATACACATGCATGCTGTGGAACAATAAGGAAAATAGATTAAAAATCCTTCTGAGTTGGTCATGCCTTAAAAAAAAAAAATTAAAAAAAAAAAACATGGAAAGGCAGATCTGTGTTCTTGAAAGACTTCATGAAGGAACATACCACTAGAACTTGCTGACTTTGTGCAATCTTCCAAGCTTTTGCACCCTTCCTTTCTGCACAGCACACCTCTCCCTGATTTGAAGTGACCTGGGTCCAAAACATTTTGCAGAGCAGAATCAGATATTTCTATTTCTTCCAGTCGGGAGATACACAATTTATAGGGCATCCAGGACTTCAAGTGCTGCGAGCTATTGATGGCAGGGCAAAGACTCCAGCTGCTGCTGCTGCTCCCCAGCAAGTGTAATGAGCATTGTTCAGAGGGCAACAATAGAGCTGGGAAACAGCTCTTGGCAGAAACTACTTTTTTTTTTTTTTTTTTAGGCAAAAATGCAGAATCAGGGTGCTTTAGTCACTCTGTAAATTACTCAACTTGCTTCAAATGCAAACAGGAAAAAAAACCTGCAAAACACAGAGCCTAAATGTTTTATTTTGACAATTGAGATGAAACATTTTGATTTCCTCATGCTGAAAAGCTTAGCATTCTTGCATTTGCCTCCATTTAATTTTGTCTGTTCCAAAAGATGAAAATTATCTGTCCTATCCTAAATATTAATTATTTTTTAACTTTCTGTTTTGCTAGAGAAATTGGTTTAAATGATCTTTTAAGCTTGGCCAAGTGCAATTTCTTCTTCTTCTTCCTTCCCTCCACAGTGATTTTCCAGCTCAGTCAATGAACCAGGTCCCTGTAAGAAGCCAAGTCCGGTGTTTTTTTTCCCAAGGTCCTGAGACCAAAGAGTGAGCCCGTCAAGGTGTGAGTAGTGTGAACTTTGTGTACCCGTTTGCACAATGTGCACGTGAAGCAGAGAGCAAGCAGCCTTGCTAAGTCTCCTCTTTTACAAGGAAAGTTTGCTGGGAGACCACACGGCTGTTCTGATGCCAGCAAGTTCCCTGCAGATGGAGAGAGCAAATAAAAATGTGCATATTTACATTATACATGCAGATTAGATAGTGTGCATTCCTCACAGCCTGTCCCTGAAACACCCTCCAAAAGGAGCGTGGGGGAGAATGCAAAGAAGTTGAGTCCAACTCTGTTCTCTTATTGTCTCACTCCCACACTCATGCTCTTAAACAATATGTACCCTGCCTGATTAACCCTTTCTAGTCTCCTGCATCATGGATAAAACTCCCAGTGTCTGGCAATCTCCACCTTAGTGCAAAAAGTGGAAATATTTGCTGTCAGAGTACTGCTAAATTCAATAACCAGCAGAGGTATCTGCAGGATGGCAGTGGTAACGATGGGGAAATTTACTGTATTTCTTAACCTTTGCATTATCTGCTGAAAGAGGAAAGTAGAGGGCATGGGTACATGTGTGGGCATGTAAGGATTTACCCTGGTATGGAGCTAACAAATTGACATGGTGAACTGAAGCCCTGTTGTATTTGCAAAGGGCTTTTGCAACCAGGCTGACTTCCGCAGACCAGCCCTGAAGCTTGTCTCTCCAAACATCCCTCCTCAGCATCCACACACAGCTGGTTTCAGCCTCTCTTTGTTCGCCTCCCTCCAGCACCCATCCATCCTCCAGCCTCACCTCCCTTTGCCCTTGGGGGTGCTCCCAGGACTCCATAATGCCCTTCTGAGCACATGTGCTTGCTAGCATCCCTTCTCATGGAAATTCTACTGTGAGCTCTATTTTGAGAGAAGTGTGTTCTGGCAGGGAATGAAGAGTAAGCCAGTGATGGGACACCCAAAATCTGCTCACAGGGAAGGTCATATGTAGCTTTTTTGAAAACAGTAGGAATACAGAAAAGAGAGCAGCATCAGACCCACTTCTCCCCATACTATGCTGGAATAATATTTCGACTCAAAGCTTTTGCCTTCTGCTGAGCCAGGTCCTGATACCTGCCCATGGACTGGTCTGCTCTGCCCCATCTGCAATGAGATCACCAACAAAATAGCTTGGGCCCACGATGAAACCATCAACTTGCTCCAGATTTCCCCTACTTAAAAGGCCTGGAGACAGATCCCTGCACATGCAAAGAAAAAAAATCTTCAGGGAAAGAAGTCTGAGATGGTGCTTCACTGACAGAGCCAGGTTGCCTGTGGGCAATCAGAGATCATTTCTTGGGCCATGAGGAATCACCCCACTGAGCACACATGCTCCTGCGCTCATCCATGTCTTCTCTCTCACACTGCAGCACTCATGTCTGCCTTTCCAAATGAGGTTCCTCGCGGCACTTGTTCTACTGGCGCTTCACCGAGCGAGCAACACGCTCACTCACACATGCTGCCCTCGCCCTCCCACACGGCTCAGCATCGCAGCTCTCTGTTAGGAAGCTATGCCCTGTTTCTCTCCAGAAAATCCTTGCCGGGCTCTGCCAGCTGCCACCTTGCTGACAGATGTTCTGCTCGGGCACACTCTATCATTTTTACATAGTGGCAGCCTGGTTAAATATTTCACGCCTCATGCCAAACTTTTAGAGCTCCCAGTTGGAGCGAACAGTGTAGCCAAGTCCAGCTGGTATAGCCAGTGCGTGACTTCAGGGCACTGATCCCTCAACTCTTCATGGTCTTCTCTGAAGATGGGTCATGAGGATGCTCTTGGGAAGAAGCTTTTCTCTGAAGTGAGGTTGACTCCAACCTTTTGAGCTGCAAAGAAAACTGCCTGCACAGTACCAGCTGCAGGGAAGAGCTTGGCTGGCTATAAGGTATGGAAGCATGAGAGATTCGTGGCATTTCCCAGGCAGATGAATAAATTATACTTTTTGATATATTTTTAAAGATGCAGTTTGCCAATTTATATCCATGAGATATAAATGCCTTTGACTTTTTCCATATAGAAAAATCCACAGAAAAGCAAGATGTTATCAAGCATCACAGAGTGGGATAGGAGATGGGAATTGCAAAAACCTGAATGGTGGATTCTGGAACGGAGGACAAAGGGTGGTGGGGTTTCTTGGGGTACTGTGGAGTTTCTTGAGCTACTGTGAGTATAGGGATTATGAAAAGTGAGCCTTTAGTTGCTGTAGTATAAGAATGTTTCTCATCTCCTTCTGCCAGGTTTTACAATGTTCTTACTGCTGTGATAGCAATGATAGCAGAGAAATATGGCTTAAAGTTATAAGGAAGCTAAAACAGTTTCCCTGTTTCATGTTGTACATTTGCAGTCTCTTCTTCAAAGACCTTGCACATAGCTATTTTATTCTGTTCTAAATTGGCTTTCACACCATTTTCACCAGCATTACAGCTGGGTGCCTCCAGTATTACACCAGGGACTGTAACTAATATCTCTTACAGTTAGTTTGTGATGGCTCTTCGTTCTCACGAAGGATGTTACAGGCTGGACCAACGGAGCTGTTTCTGACACTGATTTGCTCACGTGGCTGCATGAGATTAAAGTTGCAGTTTAAAAAATAAACAATATAAAAAATAAAAATGAGGAGCCTGGTAAAGTCCCAAATCAACCCCTAAATATATGTGCAGACTTAAAATTAGGAAATTGGTTTTGAATTTTTAAAGAAGCTGTTTGAACATCCAGCTCTGATTCACTTAGCATATACATTATTGCCCTTCAGAGCCTTGGAGTCCAGTTTACTTTACTACGGCATCAATTTTACTTTCAGAGTCTGTTCCTATCTGGTAGGGCAATGCCAATCCTGTTGTGTTCTTTTATGGTGTGGTATTTCAATTCCCAGAATGGCAAGCACAGAGTTAAACAATTAGCCTGCTGATGTCCTGGAGCAAGGAAAATGTAATGATGACCCCAGATTTTACTGCAAAAAGGGAGCCCCTGATGTACTGCATGAATGAGGCTGACACATCACCACATTTACAGCATCTTAAATGCAGGTCTGGAGTAATTTTGTTTAAAATTGGAGGAAAATAGTAAAGTCAATGTGGCACAAAGTACCATGCAAGTGTTGTGAATAAAAGCTTCAAAGGGTACTAAAGTGCCATTGATTACCTTTGAGAGGATCTTTAAGATCTCAAGTCCAAAATAAAGGACTTACACATACACTGTAATGTTAAACCATCATCTCCGCATTTCTAATAATCACTTCTTCTCCAGTAGATGAATCCAGTCATTAGCATCCTGTCAGAGGGTTCTCACTAAAGATACACAAGGAAATCACAGCAAGTTACATCCCTGTGAAGTTCAACAGTATTATGCCCTTCAAAAGCCACCAGTGGTCACCTCTGCTTTGGCAGCTAAGATTTTAAGAGGGATTAACATGCATATTCTTAATGATAGCTTAATATCTTGAATATCTGTAAAGCCAGTTGGAATTCAGAGGTGGAACTAAGATGCCTCATCACCTTTCTCTGTATTTTTATTGTACCTCATATCATGGCTTGTTTTATAGAAATAGAATGTAATAAACTAAGATCATATACTTTTGGGGAGAGGAGAGGAGGAGAAAATTACACGTTTGGTTGATAATGATAACAAGATTGCCGTATGAAGCATTTGAATAGATACTGACTGTCATTTTGAGGAGGAATTTAGAACAATGCAGGTAAGTGTGGCATGGGTGAAGTAGATTCAAACCTGACAGTGCAAAATGGAGACTGGGGAGGAAAAGGAAATCACTCAGAGTGTTTCCATGTGTAACCTCTGGACTTGTATTACTAGCTCTCTTAGAAAGCAGTGACACCCAGAAACATATGTCCATGGATGATTTCAGGCTGGAATGTGTGCTCAGTGTCCTCTGTGGTAATGGGCTGAGGAAGAGTGAGTTGGTATTAACTACAGGCAGGTATCCACACTGGAAGGCTGTGCAATGTGATGGTTTTAGCAGTTCAAGAGAGCTGTTGGCAAATGAAAGGTGCCTCAGATAAAAAGCTGCAGTAATTGTTTCAAAGATGAGAAATGTCACTTTTGACTCAAATCTCCATCCAGGTACCTTATCAAAGACCAGTTGATGGGCTGACTTGGTCACAATTTGGAAAGTCTTACGTGAGGAAGATTTGTGGCAATGAGCTCAGTCTGAAAGAAGCTGCCAGCTATAGTGTCTTGAAATACAAACTAAACAATGCATTTTAACGCATTTAACATAAAGCATCTTTCCATCTCACCCTTCTACACTAGTACCTGAGCACTTTCTATCATTTATTTTGACCCTTTGGACTTGTCCTGTTCAGCAATCACATTCCCTGATCTGCTTTTCAGGGAGGTGCAGTGAGAGGGAACAAAAGCGAGGCATATTCTGGGAGCACCATCCTCTCCTTGCAAGACTCCCATCAGCATTTTTAGAGTCAGACCACCTTCTGAGGAAGGAAGACAGCATCACAGCCCCATTCTCTGCACCTGTGTGGCCAGTACCTCTCTGCTGTTAACATGCAGGCTTCATCCACTGGGACAGCGAGCAGCTTGTGTTTGCAGGGACCTCCAAGGAGAACAGCCTGGAAATGTCAGAACTCCTTTCCTTTATAGGCCTGCTCTTGGGAAGTATGGGAAGAAGCTCAGTCCAGCCACAGACTGCGGTAAGGAGGGTGCTGTCATGCAGAAAATCTTGGCAGAAGCCTTTGACTGCTGAACCCTGTCCCAGCACCACACAACCAACCCAGCCAAGCGAGTGACAGCTACTAACAGGCCATCTCCCAGCCTGGCCCAGATCCAACTCGCTGTCTGAGCCAATGCTCACTATCGATGTGTTGCTTTACCTAGACGGAGCCGGACAGGTGGCATTGGCAAGAAACCAAGGAAAAGCAGGTCATTCCTGGGGAGTAGTCTTCCATCCAAGATGGCACGTGATAGCAGATGCAGTGTGTATTGGCAGCAAGATCAGAAGTGCCTTTCCAAATCTTTGGAACTAGCTCAGACTTGAAATTCAGAGGAATTTGGTTAACTTGTTCTGTTTTGTCNTTTTTTTTTTTTTTTCCCAGGCAGCTTCTGGCTTCATCTCCTGTTGGGAGTGCTGAAATTCCATCACAAAAGCTGCATCATCACTTAGCTTTTTATTATAGTCATTCAGCACTACATGACTGCTAGTGAATCTCCAGCCATGCTGGAAATGGGAAAAAGCAACCAACAGTTCTTTAGATAATGCAAAAAGACCAGGTCTTTCTGCCAATAGCCACCATCATTTGCATTTCCCCTCTCCCCCAGCAGCTGATGCTACTACAAGATGGGATTAACTGGAAGTCCCCTTTACCTTCAGGAAAATTATTTGCAGTGAGAGGCATTTTTCAGAGTGAGTGGCAGCACTGTGTTGGAAGGGAGAGAGATCTGTTGCGGGGTCTCTAACACCCCTACTTGCATTTCCCATTCCTTAGTAATCTCTCCTTTGCAGGCCTGTCCTACACAACCCTGCTTAGCTAGTATTTGCTTCAGGAATCAAAAGACAAGGTACGGCAGCTGCAGGCATCCAGTGGAAAAAAATCCCCACATGCACATATACAAGAGAGATAGAAGGAGAGAAAGTACATTAAAGGAAAGACAACATTTGCAGCAGGCTGGTGTGTCCTTGACCGAAGGAGACATCAAAGACAGCTTCAGTGATTTACTCTTTGACAGGCTGGCATCTCTGTGATTCACTGAGCTAATCAATTAGGTGATACATTCCCCCTCCCTGCCACCCCTTTATTTTTAACAGCTTCTTGCCAAGAGTGGAAATGCTCCAGAACTGAATGGGTACCAACATCCAGACTACACTGCAAGAGCTGACAAATACCATCCCAGCAGGTCTGAAAGGGGGTCAGGTCACTGCTGAGGGGGGTTTCTCACAGGGACCGGGGCACTTTAGCCCCACTGGAAGCAGATGCCACATATTCCTGGGTCATACAACGCAGTCAATGCTGCTAGTTGCACCCCTCCATTTAATTGGACTTACGTCTATCCCTGCCTCACTCCTGTGCCACATGCAGGCTTTACAAGCCATCTAGCACTTCAGTCCTTTGGGCATATGCAAACAGAGCATTCAGAAGCACTCTTGCCTCTCAACAGATATAACTACTCCTGTGGGCAGTAGTAGTGACATTTTCATATGCCTGAAATAACTCTTCATAATTCCTTCCTGCTACATGCAGGCACATAGAGATGTACATGCACACAAACAGAAGATGCACACAAAAATGTAAAGGCACTTCAGTCACCCACATGCACAAAGATACCTCCCTAGATCATATTGGTGTATATTGATGCTCAGTTGCCTGATCCACATTTTGTGCTTTTTACACATACCAGCACTCACCCTGATTTTGCACGCACTCTGTGGCATGTATGCACCAACTTTCTGCCAGTTGCTGCTCTGATAGCTGCTAATGAGGAAAAAATTAGTAAAAGCAGCATTCTCATTGTCTGCTTCCTCTAACTCATTCCAGGTGGGATGCAAGAGAGCAGAGTGTGGTTTTACATCCCAAACCATCAGCACCTGCAATAACAAAACCCTTCAGAACTGTTCAGTTTTGAATCCTTGATGTCTAATGATCAAAAATAAAACACAGCAATCTTGGATTTCCCAAACACTGTATCAAGGGACAGTGTACTCCTGCTTCATGTGAAAACATCATGTTGGCTATCCTACTGCAAAATGAGAGACACAGCAGAGCAATTCTTAGTGAGGAGGGAGTCCTGGGAACCACCGAGGCTGGGAAATGCACCACAATAGGTTTCTGGGACCGAGTGCTACAGCTGGCCAAGTACCACAGAAAGCAGCCTGCATTTAATGTTCATGCTTCCTCCCTGCTAATGAGAAGCTACAGAAATCTGGCCACAGTTTAGTAAGGTCAGGGAGATGAGAGCAGTTGAGGGGGGGTTGGGGAATAAACCCCTTCAGACATGGGGTTTTCTGAAGCCCACAATCATGCTAGGGCAGAAATCTTCTCAGGGACACACATAGGGACTAAACCATTTTGAGTCATAGCCAGAGTTTGAATGAGCCAGTCAGCACAGGGATGCTGAGCCAGCAGTACCAATATTTGCAATGTTTAAAATTTCATTGAAGATAATATCAGAAATCTCAAGTCTTTATGGCTGCAAGACTTATCTTCTGAACACGGCCATTGCAGTGCTCCCCATATGAATATTCTTATGCACAGCTCAAAGCATCAGGCATGATTCTAAACATCTACAAATCACAAGGAGAAAGTAATAGTGCTGCCCTCATGTAAATCCAGGTTCAGAAAAGAGCCCCAGTTACTCCTAAAAGAGTGGGAATTTTTCTCTACTTGTCTCAAGACCTGTCCTGGTGCTTGATGGGAACGGTTTTGAGGTCACTCTTAGTGAATGTTTCACTACTGATCTTTCCAGGAGAAACACGATGCTGACAAAGATGAGAGGACAGTATTGTGCACTGGCAGAGCGCTGTTAGACAGAGATTCATAGAGAAGGTGAGAACTCACACAGGTTTTACCCCTGCTTCTTAGCATCACGAGACATAACACAGTTACATGGTGAAGAAATTCTCGCCTCTGGATTCAGACTTGAGATCTATCACTCTGGCACATTGGGTTCAGAGAACGCAGGCAAAAAAATGACAGTCTTACCCCGTTCTCTCCCCCTCATAGCAATAAACTGTCTTGAGCATCCTGGGGCACACCCAGATGAGCCCTGGCTCCCTCTCACTGCTCAGAAGAGTCTCCTGCAAAAACAGAGACATTGTTGAATATTCTCAGATATGATCTGGATGAAATCTCTCATCAGATCCTGCTGCTCTTCATGGCAAAATACCCACAGGCAACAGAGTCCAATTTTTACCCGTTCAGCTTCAGGCATAAATTTGCTGCTTTCAAAGTGGAGACAGCATCAGATGGCAGAGCAAAGGGAAAAAAAAAAAGTCCTTCACCAGCTGTGAAAACTGCCCTTTTAATTTTCATGAAAAGATATGAGACAAGAACAAAAGAAATGTTCTGCTGGCTGTTTCATTCCTCATTGGTGTTGTCGACAGCTAGCGTTTCCTCTACCATTCAACTCTTAGATGTCATTAGCTGCTGGATCTCTTTTTAGCTTCCCTCCTTTCTCCTTGGTGAATTACGTCCTTCTAGATATCACCTCTTGAAGTCACATTAGATTTTGGGGGGCAAGTTTTATCTGTGACATGAAAATGATTGTTTCCTCTTCTCCTACCCAGGTTTCTCTGTTGAGGTAAATCCTCTACCTGTTTCTGTTACACCACTTTGAGGTCTTGCTTCAGATGTTAAATCTTTCTGTTTTACATCTACACTGTATCTCATTAAAACTGTACATCAGTCCAGATTTCTCCTCATTACAACAGGCAGAGCTTATGGAAACACAGTTATAATGAGGGCAAAGTGTATGGCTCAAAAACAACTTCTAATAGCTCATTAGCAAAAAAGACGAGTCAGACACTGCTGTTGTTTCCTCATCCCTTTTAAAGATCTGAGAGCCATCCCCTTCCCAGCCCATAGAGGTTAGTAACGTTTAGTCTTCAAAATCAAGGCAAAACTGTCTTCTTCACTGATGACTGTTTCACAGCCTTAGAAGTGTCCCGGACTCCTGTGGCCTGTGATAATATCTGCAGATGTTCACAAGTCACTTAGTGTGGTTGCTCAGTGCTCATTTATCACCTTCTCCATACTCCTACTACACCTGAGAAACAGCGAGGAGAGCCAGCAACCCAACTACTGATGCTCTTTCCTCCCCTACTCCATGGTGGATCGAGTTCCGCCCAATATTGTCTCTCTGATATGTTGCTTCTGCTCACTCACAGTCGCTTGGGTTTGTATGTCAGCCTGATCCACATCGGGAGCACAGGTAAAATTCCAAATATTTGCCAGAATCTTGGTGGTGGGATCCTAGTCTGGGCTGGTGATGGTGATAATTGTCAGGTTTCGTCTTTTTTTATGAAAATAGGCAAACACAAGGGGAGGTGTTCAAACTTTAAAATAAGCTTTAAAAGTACCCACCTTGTCCTATGTCTTCTTCCCCTTCTAGAAAGCACCCAGCAGGAGCTGCTATATACTTGCAAGTGTTATCAAGAGCTACTAGTTCTTTGAACTGTAAATGAGCAGAGCTAAAGTCATTACCTAAGCTTCACCATGCCCTTACTCAGGAATGGTGGCTAAACACTACATAGAAACTAAAAACTGAGCAAGAACCTTAGAATTTATGCACTCATATTGTTAAATTACTGGGACATCTCTCAGGATGAAGTAATTTACAATGTAAAATATTGGTGCACTAAAAAGCTTAGGAGGAGCTTCATTGCATTGACAGCCTGGCTCATCTATTCTTATTAGCTGCTCACAGTACTTATTGGAGAAAAAAAAAAAAAGCCTATCAGCAGTGATATTTCATGCTGAACTTTTGGGCAGGCTCAAAACATAACATTTGTGACAGTCTCACAAGATGCTATGTCTCCTTTAAAGGGAGAGCTGACATGAAGGGTGCCTCTTCTGAATGGGTGATGTCTGGCCTTCAAAGGACTGCAGAGCAATGACACCACAACTAGAGAGTGGCCCATCCTGGGGAAGAGTGTGGCCGGTGTAATCATCCAGCAGGCTCAAAGTCCTGCGCTGCAGCTGCAGGGCAATTAGGGAGCTGCTTGCTTTGCGGCTCTGCATGTGCCTGACAGTGCTGCCCAGCTGAGATGGGAAGGTATCACCTCCCCTGGAGGAATATGCTCCTCAGTCAGAAGTAGGAATACAACTGTATTTGAAAGCATTTTATTTTTAGCTTATCATTCATAATTTCGCTTGTGTACGTCATGGTGACTCATGCTTTGTTCCTCCTTCCTCGAGCAGGTGCTTGCAGAGACAACGTGATTCTTTGTTTAATGCATGGTCTCTCTATTTGAGGGTTTGTTGTTGCAGTGAGGTTTGGCAGTAACAAGAGCTTCTTCTCTTCTACTGAACACTTTTTTGCTGTGAGAGTTTGGATAAATGTCTCCTTTTTTTTTTTCCCTAAGAAATGTGGCTTTGGTAAAATACAGATATGCCAAATACATCTGCATTGGTAACATCCACGTGGAACAGAAAAGACCCCCAAATGGAAAAGGAGCTATTAGCACAGTGGAGAAGAGATCATCTGATGCATCAAATCCTGTTCCTCGCATCACTGCCAACCCCTCACCAGATGTTCGCTCCAGATGATTCCTCAGAACATCTGTGCCATATCCTTTACCTGCTGCAAGTCACAAAACACCTCCCTGCAAGACCTCACAATAAACTTCAGACCCTGTGTAGAAAAGACAAAATCTTCAAAATTGTAGTGCATTACAGGGGAAAATGCAAGAGATCAAAGGCAAAGAAAGGGGCAAATAGCTACTAATAGTTACCTTATGCTTTCTACATGTACTGGTACTGACTTTTCCTAATGTAAATTCATGGCACTGTGCTAAGAACCAGCACTTTTTGTTACCCTGAAGCTCATGGCTCACCTAAGCTTTCTCTGATCCCTCCGGTGAGCCATTAGAGCACCAACTGTTGTGAGGCTGTTTTAGCAACAGTTTGAAAAGTGATTTTTTATGAGCTGTTTATTACCTTCTCAGATTTATTATGTTCTATTCAGATGGATTATGTGAAATAAAAAAAAAGGCAACCTCTAACAAAAACATGAACTAAAACAAACAAACAAAAAGTTATTCATCTTTTCTTCTTTTTTTTTTTTTTTATTTATTTCCCCTACACTTTTGGAATAAATGTCAGAATAAATTTAAGTCAACATTGTCAAAGGCAGTCGTTGGTCTTGAATATTTCAAACTTTGAGTATCTAAATGGACATTCTTGTGAGTGAATTCAGTTCCAGGAGGTGATTTGTAGATCCATTCCCAGTGACGGCAAGGTGATTATCTGCTTCTTCCTCTCCTAGGAAACTGGGTATCATCTGGCTGGACACATAGAAGAAGATATACCTCACAGAGCAAAACATTTTCAAACTTTTGAATGTTTTCAGAGCTTGATAGTGCTGATGGGAAACTCTCCTCAGTCCAGACCTGAAGGACTGCCAGGTTTGCATCGAGCAGAAGTTGTGGGAAGAATTTCCACTCCAAGAATATGGGGCTGTGCAAACCAGCGTCAAACCTATCTAGTCAGAAGAATCTCAGATAGATTGCAAAGGGGAGTTCCTCCATGAGCAATAATCTCTGTGGTTGCACTTTGGATAAAAGTTCGTCTGTTGGCAAATTAGGTTTGGGGTTTTTTTTCCCAACTACCCTGTCTTTTCCTTTAATGGTCACAGCTGGAGATCAAAGCCATAAATTTTCAGCCAATTGCCAATTTCTGCTGTACTTTGGGAGTGATTGGTCAAGTAAGTACTTATGCAAAGCAGGTAACTGGACAGATAGTCCCCCAACAGAGCTGCAACAAGCCCAGAACCCCTCCATCCCAGCCGCAGCAATAAGGGTGTTATCCCACTCCTCTCGATGCCAGTGGGAGCTGGTTTACTGAATGTAAAAAACAAAAGCCCTGGGAATTGTGAGATAAGACTCTAGGACATTCAGTGAAACTGAAAGTTGGACACCTGGCTGAACATTTTCACTTCCCCCTGACAGTCAATAAGATGAAATCCCAGGAGGATTATCTGACAATGATGGTTTATAATGGGAATGTTATTCATGTACAGCCATGATCAGAGGTCATACAAGCAGAGAGGAGGCAGCGAGTCTTCATAGGAATCAATATTTCCTCTGGCTGTGTGAGACACCAACGTGTCCCTGACATCACTCCTTGTGAGTTTTTTTGCCTGTTTTCTGGTCTGGTCATTGACTGAAGAGGCCACAGAGAAGAAACTCTCCTTCACCCCTAAAATATGGAGTCTCTCAGGTTTAGCTGTGACATCAAGATAGAAATAAAGATCTTCCGTCTCCACAGTAATTAATACCCATCCATCAGCTTTAAAGTCACCTGTGTATAATAAATGCAAGAAGCTAAACATCTTGCTGCTGAGCTTCTGCTAGTTGTCATCCAGGCAAGACAATTTATGACACCTTTCCCGAGCATCCTGTTGAGGCGCTTGTTCATGTAGTTCCTCTAAAGGCCAGATGCAGCCCTGAGAATATGAGAATTCAGAGATTTGCCCTGCTGCCTTGTTACCCTGCATGATCATTTCTGATAAGTGTTCTTGTTTAATCATTTCTCTGCATAAAGCCCAGGGTTCTCTTGTGTTTGTCTGTGTCATATTAATAAAGGTCCATTTGGGAGGACGCTGGGGGTGGAAATGATTTGACCGAGGTTAAGTAACAATTGTACAAAATTGTTTTGACATTATGTTAATGTCTGCTCATGTATTATCCCCAATTTAAAGTTAATCACCAAAATTACCGTTGCAGTTCCCAAAATCTAATGAAATAAGATTTGTTGAGGTGTGAATAATACAGAAATTGAGAAGTGCAGTCACTATTAAAAAAAAAAAAAAAAGAAATAAACTGCTAGCTTTAACTCTCTGAGTGCATATAGAAAATGAGGTGAATTCACAAATTATATCAGACCTTTAACACTTTGAAATCGTGCTGGTGACTGAGCGGGGTCTGAAGCAAAGTGTCTTTCTTGAGTGTGCACAGGGCTCTGCACACAGGGGTCCCACTCCGTGTCCCAGCTGCAGGGGCACAGCCAGACTTTTCAACCTAATCAATATGAATCGGTGCTTGAACGGTCTGTGGGTTTGATCATGACTCGGCTGTGCTAGGATGAACATATCTGATCTCGGAAGATAAAGACAGACCACCACTATCATGAAAAAGCATTTGAATAAAGCGATTACCATAAATTCAAATCAAAAAGCTGTGGGTAAATGCTAGCACAAGGAATCAAAAGAGATGGAGGAGTCTGTTTGCCTCTCATTTTACACCTGAATGAATATGGAGAAAATGGAGGAGGAAGAAGGAGGAAATGTCAGTGCTGCATTCGACCCAAGAGCCTGGTTCACAGCCCGTGGTTAGCTGATGTGAACAAAAAATATTCAGAAACTTTTGTTAAAAATCAACTAAAGTTCTTTTACACATGGAAGCCTGGTACATGAAGAATTCAAAGTGAAAGATTTCACAGTATATGCTACTGGGAAGAGGATTTTAATAGCTGTTTCTGTGGAAAATGGAAAACAGGAAATGATGGTGAATTTGAACCAGTGCTTCAACCACAGCAACAAGATACACAGTAGTTAGATCTGGGAAAGGGCATCCAAACAACACAGCTGTTGGACTTAGATATGTGAATGGGGTATAATGGGAAGTGTGGGAGAGCTGCAAGGCTGCAGGCTTGGCTGAGAAGGAGAGAAGTCAGAGACACAACTTGGATGAACACCGGGTGGCTCAGGGGGAGTTTGCAGGGGGAGTGATGATTTCTGCTTCAGGGGAAGCAGGCACAGAAGTAGGAAACAAGAAACACAGGGCTGTGGCAGTGGTGCACAAAGCAAAACACATGGATCCAGCTACCCAAAGGAAAGCAGAGAAAGAAATGAAATGGACACAAAATAAGGATGGAGGAGAAATCAAGCTGAGACACTTGCAGCAGCTTTCCTTCAGAGTTGCTCCAGGCATAACTAAAAGTTTCCATGAATTACAAAGCTAGTAACATATTCTTATGTCCAGACTGAAGTACAAGAAAGACAATAATGACTCACTTGAGGTGCGTATGCAATCAATACTAGAAGCATCCATACATGATCCATTTTTTGATCCTCACTTTACACTCCAAACTGGCTGACTGGGTGAGGCAATAAGGAACATTTTTTTTGATAGAAAATTCCAATTTGCATGTGCAAAATGAAACAGTCTGCATTTGCATCTAGCTTTCCTGAGGCTGGGTGTGCAGAGATATAGTCAGTCACAACCCAACCTGTTCCAGCACAGTAATTGCAGCCAGTTTTGTGGATAACAAGTGCAATTTCAAGTGCGGAAAAAACGCTTGAAAGAGGCTGAAGACCTGATCCTCTGTATGCTTCAAAAAGCTACAGAATAGCTGCATTGTTGGCTTTAATAAATTCCCCTTGGATATTTCATATCCTCTTTAAAGTGGTTCCACAAAATCCCGTTTTCAGCTGCTTCACCTACCAGTATCTCTAAAACAACCCTTGTTCTACTGCCTGCTTTGGTGTTGGGACTTTTGCTGTGACATCCATATGAGGATGTTTTGATTCACAGAGGTGAAGAATTAAAGATGTTTTTTTTATATTATTTTTAATAGTACAATGGGGCCAAATATCTGTCAGGACAAAATTGATAGCAGCTCCAAGAAATAAGAGAAAATGTCCCAGGCATAACATGTGTGGACTCTAGCTGTATTTCAAAAGGAAATCTAATAGAGTGAATTATTCCATAAGTTTTTGGAGTCTGAAATAAAAATATCACTACAATAGTTAGGAAGGAGGTAAATTTTAGAAGTGCTGGTAAAACAGGGATCCTTCCTTGAACTTTCAAGTTCAGGCTCAAAAATCCTTCACAGATTTTGTCTAATCTCTCTTGCCTTATGAGTATCATGTGAAAATTGAGATAGGAAACATGTCTTCTTCCGGTCAAAAAAGGCATAAATGTCAAGCTGTGTGTGACAATGTCACCCTCTCTTAGCTAGGAAAATAGCTGCAAGTATAAGCTTTGTATAAGCTTTGTAGTAGCTCAACCACCTGTGGTCCCATCAAACTGCCTGCAGTCAGTCCAGAATTTGGAACAGTCCCACGCTGGGCTAATACTGGGTTGGGAGTGCAAAAGGGGACTGCAGGCTCCAAAGGCACAGGCTGAGAGCTACGGTCACAACTGCAAAGTAAATATAAAATTACAAAACAGTTTAAAAATAAAAAATAATAATAAAAAATCTCTGGATCCCGTCATTGTTACCACTCTGGCAGTAGGCAGGGATCAAAAGGACAAAATTCCATACTGCTTAGTAGAGCCTGTGAATTAGCAAAGGGAATGGGCATGTTAAAGGGAGCAGCTCCAGCAAAAAAAGAAAAGGTCAAAACTGTTCTGGTGACCTTAATCCAAACATAAGACCACAAACATACATCCGGAGCGGTCCAGTAGATTTATTATTTAAAGTCCCCTCATTTTCTGCTTCACACCATAACTATCTTAATGCAACTGGGTATCTTTCATGGGCTGATACCTAACTCCACAGGGGATGAGCTAAGGTCTTCCAAACTGAACTACTAGTCTAGTTAAGTCTTTCTATTGCATGGACTCTTGGAATAATTTCCATTTCTAATATGTTATTGTTGACGTAGAGTTCTCCAGACTCATCCAAATCAAAATGCTCCCTGGTTCTTAGCAATTGCTAATTAGACAAGATTTAATACCTTGGGAACCCTTTGCTTTATCCTTGACATGACCGTTTTGCTTTTAATTGGAGAAAGCTTTGTGGACAGACTGGTGCCTGCCCAGCCATAATTTTTTGTCCTTCTCTGCTCAACAATCTCAGCATCATCTGCATTAACAAGTGTTCAAGGTTCATTGGAACTTCTGTTTTCATGCAGAGGCTTCTGTGAGGTTACTGAGAAACTTGATGTTTCTGTAAGGCTGTGTTACAACAATATCTGACATACACAAGATTATTTAATTAATGAAATATGTTTAGTATGCTTATAACTAAAATTGCAAGCTCCACCTTCTATCTACAGTTGGTTGCTTTTAAAGATTGTCAAAATCCAGTTACAGCATCTGTCTGAGAAATCCCAAACTTCTCATGACTCCAGGCACAAGGAGCCTCTTTATCTTCACTCTAGCTGAGCAACCAGCCTTCAAGTCGTGTTGGTGAATTTGGCTAGCCTCGTCCTACAGAAAAGAAATCATCTTCAAACTGGAACTTGGGCCAGCCTTGCTGAATGGTTCACAAAATGTGAGCCTGAAGCCGGGATTTGTGTTGTCTGAGCCAAATTTCAAGAGAGGCAGCAAGGGTTTCTAGTGTTGGGTGAATGCCAGGCAGGCTATGGAAGTTATGAGCAAGTGCTGAGACCTGTTTCAAACTTGGTTTTCAGAGATGCAGGCTTAGCAAAGTGAAAGCCCTGAGAACTGAAATTCTCATGGAGACCCTTAAGAACTGAAATTACAGCTCTCACTGGTTTTTTTCTCTGTGATCTGGCTGTCAGCTAGGGCCCATTTTCACATAACCTCAGATTTGCAGATACCTCCTAGACTTCTGAGACAGAAGCCATTTCATTTTAGCTTGTGATGATGATGCTTTGGAAACCATAAGGAGAAACTGTTGCTCACAGGTCTTCTTATCCATCTCTCCAAGTTGCTTCTCAAGCTTTATGGCTTCTCCAGATCACACTGGCCAGGGGAACTGGCAGGTTCAGCTCCTGCCCATGAGCCACAGGCTTCGTGGCAGAGACTGGCAAGTTGGGTGGAAGAAGGGAGCTTGGAAACATTGTTAGTCTTAAGGTGAGTCTTGCTTTGTGTTATTGGCCTTGTACTCTGCCCAGGAGAAAAAACAGATTATTCCCGATATAAATCTAGGCTCAACAGTAAAAGACTCTTCATGTTGGATTTATTAATCCATTTTCGCTTGGTCCTCTTGCTCCAGGCTTTCTAAACAAGAGAGCTGTGCTGCTTGGGTGGCTGTGAGGGAAAGAGGTTAATACTGAAACTACACAAGGTTCTGCAATTAGACAATTTCTTTGTAGCAGAATGTAGGTGCCAAGATGACCTCAGAGGCCTTTTTCGCTGTTGCAGAAACATATTGGACAAGTTTTCTCAGCAGCTGTGCATTAGTGTTCCATATTAAATGGGCTGTTATAAATTACAACAGCTACCCTAAGATCTTCCCATCACTTTGGGCTTCTTCACAGCAACATACTTTCTTTTCTTTTTTTTTTTTTCCCCTTGTCTCCAACGGCTGCTTTGCAAATATGTGCCATCCAGTGGGAAAGCAGATGGGGGGGATAATAAAAGTTATGCTTTATGGATTCATATGAAGATTGCTCTGTCCCTTTTCTCAAAAAAAAACAGGACTCGCCTCACATTTCTCTTCAGGAAAAGAAGTTTCAGACTAGCAGTGTGGGACGGGCACGGGAAAGATGGAGGTGTGTGTAGACTACGGTATCTGAAGACAGACAGGAGAGGCTTTTCAGAGCCCATGATACTGGTGGATTTTTATTATAATTGTTTTGCTGCACTTCAGGCTTTTTAGTTATATTCTGCCTCATCCTTCCCACCCATACTATTTGCCTCCACAAAACAGCAAGTTCAACTGGTGGTGTGTTTCTGCTTGCTGGAGTGAAGAGCTCATCTAAGAGAGAAGGGGCTAATCATAGTCCTCTTGGCTGGCTGGGAGAGGGCACACAGCTGCTCAGCAGAGTGCAGGGACTTCCAGAGCAGCAAAGTGGCCCAGCTGTTGGGCATCAGCTCATCACTCACTTCAATTTCCTTTGCACACTGAAAAGGCTCATGTACGAGGGGCTGTGTTTTAGAATTGCTGGGGTTGGGAGAGGTGCCTTTTTTGATTGGGTTTTTTGGTAGATTGCCCTTCCCCCCACCCCAAACTCTAGCTGACTTCAGCTGTAAAATGTGTTGCTGGTTTTGACCTGCTTTAAATAACTGGTTTGTCTGTGATGTTTTTCTTTCTCTTTAGTGTTATTTCTGGGAAAGTTATGTGTGAGGGCTGTTGGTTTGGCTTGAGCAACTAGAAAAAGCTACATTCTAATTAGATACATTTATTTTTCCAATTGCTTTCTGGGGATAGCTGAAGTGTCCATACTTTCCTAACTAAGGTGTGATTTTCCACCAAGAAGATCTCTCTTCTATGGAGGAAAAGGAGCACAAGCTCCTCTTCAGCTGTGTTGTTGTACCCCTGTCCTGTAATCAATGGTTCTTATCCCCACCTGTAGCGTGGCCCACAAATTTTTTTGAGTGGCATGATGAATTTTCTTGCAAAAAAAAATGAGGCTCTATTTGGTCTCTTAACTACCTGTTATGAACTCTTAGAAGTGGTCTGTGGATCCCAGGAGTCCTTAAGCAGCAGATTGAAAACATGGTTTGCCATTGTTTGTGAGCTAAGCTCAGAGCCTAAGTATTTTGGCTGACTTCTGAGCTTTGTCTTTTTCTCTTTTCTTCTTTTCTCCCCAATGCTGAAAACATCTCACGGGATCTGGAGACTCCCAGCCTAATTTTAAGCTGCTAAACCAAACTGAATGTTTTTACAATAGCGTTGCAGGCTTTTTGGAGCCTGAAACGCAGCAGGAGGTTTAGGCTAATACAAACCAAAAGCACATTTGCTAACCTGGCCTTCGTGCTTAATGCGAGCACAAGAGCTGTGAGGATGAGGTCAGTGGCATGTGGGCTGAAGTGCGAGGGCATGAGAGCAGCCACCTGGTCTTAGGGACAGGCACAGGAGTGGGGCTCTCCAAGCAGAAAAACACCAAAAAGCCAAACTGCTTGGACCAAAACTGATGCTAAACTAGTATGTTTTAGAGCTGCTGTATATCTGCCTTCTGCTTTAAAGATGCCATACCCCACATAGTTGGTGGGAGTAGCTTGTTCACAGTTCAGGGGAAAATACACAACAATACAGAGTGTTAAGAGGCTTTTTAGACCAGTGGAGAAAGGGATGTAGCAAGATCCAATGTCTGTGTTTGTCTAACATTGATTTCCGATTGGAAAATGAGGTGGATGTTTTTAACAACGGGATGATGAACCCCTGGAGCGACTGCCTAAGGGATGTGGCAAGCTCTCTGTTACTTAAATCCAATATATCAAGTTCAGATTACTTTTCTGAAGGAGGCAATCCAGTTCAACTAGAAGTTCCTGAGCTCAGTAAAGGACTACTGGGTGAATTTTTAAATCCACAGGCAAGTGGGAGGTCAGATTAGATGATCATAATACCCTTTTTTACCTTCAGAGTTGAAATCCTTGAGCATGTACTTTATAAAAGTGAAATCAAAAAGATGAGAAAGGTCTTAAAGCCAAATATTGCTTGCCAAACCCAATTATCAGGATGGCAGTTCAAAGTGATCTGTGCCCTTGCTGAGCCAGAAGTATTTGACCACTGATTATGGCAAAGGATGTTAAGTGTTAGGAGAAGTGAGAAGGCTGCATGAAAAGGGTTTCCAAGTGCAGTAAACCTCCATTTTCCCCATGTAGAGAAAGCACTGGAGAGAACTGTGAATTGCCTTAGACTAAGCTAACGTTTGCATTTCAGAAGAGGACCTCCCAGAATGGTGCAGGACCCAGTGTGTTCACAGTGTGGCCACAAGGAACAGAAAAAGTGGGAGCTGCAAGAAAGCCAGAACAATGGCTCTGAGCACGAGCGGGGACGAAATGGGACATGGGCAGCTAGTGCCAAAATTACAGTGTGCCTCAAAGCCCCTGCTTCATCTCCTACCCTGGCAGCCACCGCACAGGCTGGGACCAAACAGGTGATCTCACACCTTCAGTGTTTCCCTGCAATCCTTTGTAAGACAGCGAGAAAAGTCCTCGCTTCCCAGTGCAGAAAGCAGGGGGCTGGCAGCTCCATTAACGAGTCTTTGCAGCCAAGCCTGTCCTGTATCTGATGCACACTGCATGCATACAGGTTATGAATAATTTCTTCCCTAAGAAATGAGCCCAGGTTAAAAATAGCCTCTGCATTTAGCTTCTTGATGCCTCCTTCCTGCTCACTGGGGCTGGAGATCTGTTGAAGTGCTGGCAGTCATTTTTAACATGGGACTGCTTAGAAGCCAAAATTGTCTGCCATCTCTTGCCAGTATGGGACAGTCTAGGGGCAGCTGTGGAGCAGATGGTGGAGTCTGTTTTCCTCCTTATCATGGCCTGGAAGGAGAGGGTAACAAGTTCATTTTAGAGATGACTTCTCCATTGCCTGTTCCAGCCTTGACTCTCTGCTGAGGTTGTTGACAAGGGGCCAATAAACACAGGGTAGTTTTGTAATGCAGTACATTACAATGTCCAACCCCACCAATGTGGGGTTGGTTTCAGATGAGATATTTTAAAGCTGCTACACAGGTAAACTCAGCTTGATACTCTGCCTGGTATATGGGACAGCCCCTGTGTGTGACACCCACTCTCTGTTACTGTCTATGGTGGACTTGCAAAACAAGGCGTGTGTTTGGAAGGTATATAGTAACACTTTCCCTCCTCTATCCCTGCTCCTCTTCTGTGGGATTATGCTTGCAAGGAGCATGCAAAGCTGGAAGGGTTACAAGTTTGGGACCTAAATTATGCTGATGCTTTCTCATGAATTTTCAGCTCAGGGCTTGCAGGAATTTGTCACCAAAAAGAAGCTGGGGTGCAGAAAGCTGGCAACACATGAGGATTCCCTCATCACCTGCTGACCTGAAGGACTGAGTAATACCTAGAATGGCACTGTAAGTAATGACATGGTGTTGTAGTTTGCAATGAAATAACAAGGATTATACCCAAAGGCATGATTGAAACAATGCAGCTCACATTGTGGTGAAGAGGATGAAAACAATCAGGTATTTACTTACTGAGTTGTTAATGCAGTGGCTTTTACTGTGGCTAATCAAAGCTCTTGACCTGGAGGGGTTTAACAGACCTTGCTTGAAGAAGAGATGGAGACTTAGCTCTGTGCTTTTAAGGAGAGAAGGAAGGGGAAATGCTGACACATAAAACATATCATGGCAACTTAAATATCAAAAACTTGGTGAGGGATGTCCTGTTTATCAGTTTCTGACATACAGATCCCCACACAGACAAGATCAATCATTGAGAGATGATGCTAGGAAGGTGAGAAATTTGATTTACACTGGCTCCAGAAGGGCCTGAGCTAGGTGCCAGTTACTGTGACTATTTAATTGCAGCCTGAAGGGAACCGAGAAACTGTGACCTTCCATCCATACTACCAAGGCCATGACCACATAACAAGGTAGGAGCTGTGTCACCACTGTCTCCTCCCCCAGCACTGAAAACATGTCATGGTTGTCTTAGCTTTGGATCTTTTGAGCCTGACGTTTGTTCACCCCCAGTGCAAACCTGAATGGTCCCCTGCTCATCAAATGCATCTATGCCTTTTATGTGGTGGCATCCTAAAGCATCCTTTCTGCAGGTGCTCTCAAGTCATGTCACTTCTTCCCTTCCTCAGCTGCCAGAGCAGTGTGTGCCCTCAGGTCTTGCCCAGCCCTTCTCCCTTGTTTTGTGGCTACACCTTGTCTGCTCCCAGCCTCAGAGATTTGTTATAAGAAGTGATGCAGTTTTCAGAAATCACAAGGTTCTGTGTCTTCCACTTAATTATTGTTTTATTTTAATAAGCAATTATGTTTTGAAGGCACCTCAAGGCTCCAGGCGTTAACCACTTATCACCTGCTGAGTGATTTAAAACTAGTGAAGCACATCCTATTTGCAGGCTGGAATAAGGCCTGAATCCTATCAGCAGACAAATGAGCTCAGAAATACTCCACTGCTTATGGTTTCATCTCCCATTCCTCCGAGAGGGGCCAGTTATGTGCTGGAGGGGCTAGGGGGATGTCTGTTCCCTTGCTGTTCTGATAAGAAGCAAAGGGCTCATTAGAGGCAGTGGAAGGGAGAAGACTATCTTTTGGCTGCTCTGCACTATTTACTTTGCCAAGTATCTTCTACAAATCTCTCTCCACTGCAGATCACAAAACCTTAGCTTCTAAATCAACCCACAGCTTGGGTATCCCCTGTGAGAGAGATGCAAATCACCTCCAGGTTGAGGCTCTTGTAGGGGCAGGAAGCCAGTGAGTCTCAGCTCTAGAACGGAAAATATATATAGTCCCACATGGCTGAGATATTAGGGAGTTATTGGTTTGTCTTCAGGACTTGTTATTCCCTACCAAGAGGCAATTTGTTGAGCCTACTCCAAGAGCATGAAACTGGCTGGCTGTAGCAATTTGCAAGAATAAACCCTGAGCATTTCCATAGATTTCAGGGTTCTCTGAACACTGGCACTTTGGAGAACAGAGACCTGGGTCATCAAATGCTAGCTGGCTTTCTCCTGGAGCTTTTATGACCTAATGGTTTGTTTTTTGTCCTCCCACATCTCTTTGACTTCTAGGTGGCACAGTTGGAAGCCTATTTGAAAACGTAAGTCCATTACATCTTCTCCATGTTTATGTTGCACATTAAAAATGCCACAGAGCAGCCAGATCTGCATTGAACTCCTCAGTTGGAAGGCTGAGCAGCCCAGCTCATGCGTGCTGTAGAGCATTATTATCGACATTATCTACAGTGTTAGTCAGCACATGTGCCATATGCTCCAAGGTGTATGTCCTCTATGTATTGATTGAGTCATTTTATGTTTTCCGTATGGGGTCTGTCCTCAAGGTTCCAAACACTCTGAGGCATTGGGATAATAATGAGAAAGATAATAAGCATAAAAAGAGAACAAGAGGGCTGAACCTTGCAGGAAGAGGAGGCTTCTTAGCAACTTTTTATCCTCTAGAGTCTAGGAATAGTGAAGGAAGGAGAAAGAGGTGTGAATGAGGTGAGGTGAAAGGGAGGGTAGTGTCCTTACTGCAGGGAACTGTTTCCTTCCCACTTGCTGCCTAAGGTGTCCTTTGAGGGTAGTAAACTTGAAAGAGTCCTTTTCCATGCTGCTGCTGCTTATTTAAAAGTGTAGTGAATGAAGTAGGGGTTAGAAATCCCTAGTGAAGTGTGGTGTTGCCCACAAATGTGTCCCCTGAGGTGACCTGAGCTGTTTTGCTGTTGTTCCACAGCCCCAAGTTCTTGGCCCATGTAGGTAATGCCTCCTGGCCACTTTCTTCTCCATACTGTCCATTTTTCCAGACAAAAATAAGGAGAGCAGCTTTCTTTTTGGAGAAACACAGCCATTCCTAAGCAATAGCCAGTCTGAATTACACGTCAGAGCAGCCCTTGCCATGTTCCCTCCTGTGCATTATCAGAATGGACCCAATAAAAAGCCTCGTTTCTCTTTATTTCTTTGTGATTTTACCTCCCCTGTCCATTTGACCTTCTGTTGTCATCCTCTATTTCTTTCTGGCCTTATGTCTGTTCTGATTTAGAGACCGATGGTTCCAGCAGATCTCTCAACTGAGAGAGCAGGCCCTGTGTCAGTGTCCAGAAATGTGCAGCACACAGGGGCTGTCCAGCCCTCCTTTCCCATGCAAGGTCTGGGCAGTACTTGCTCTGTGTCTGTCTCATCCCTTTCCAGCCTCAGGCTCCCTGGAGCTGGGCTAGGATGCCTCAGCTCTCTTCCATAGCCCTTTTGGTGTTCTAGGCTTGGATTTGGGGCAGAGCTCAGCAATGTTTACTTGTCTCATCCCCTCCAGGCTGGGGACAGCAGTGATAATATTGCAACAAATTTAGCAGAGCTCAGTGATAGGATTTGACCCAAATTGCAAAGGGAAAAAGAAGCAGTTCTGTAAAAACTGAAACTCCACGGGGTGATATATTCTATTAGAGGCAAATAAATAAAAAAGCCAGATATGAAAGGGGCATTTTATGATTTTTCCCTTGTCTTAATGTGATTTGAACATAATTTGATGGGGCTCAGCTAAGCAAGCAATGCAGAGACCCTGTGGAATGGGGCTATGTTTGCTGAGAAGTCAACATCATGCTTCCACAGCAGTGGAAGAGGAGGTGTGAATGAGATTACATAGAATCAGATCCCTTTCTCCCTGTTGGAAGCTTAAAGAGATTGGAAATGCACTTGAAACCAAAGAGGCATAGCTGGACTTGCAGACTACGTGGGCATTTTGATTTTTCTTGCTCTTCCCTGGGGCAGAGCTCAATGAGGACAGTAATGAAGATGCCATGGGACAGACTTGGGAAGACAGGACCATGCTCTAAACCAGTATGCAGACCTGCCAGGGGGAGGTGGTCTGGGGCAAAACGAAGGTAAGAAAATAGTAGTAAAATTCAATTACAGTTAAGAAGTACCAAGAGTTTCTTGGGTGAAGATATCCAGCAACTCATTATCAATACTTAGCATACGCTCTATCAATATTTATGGACACATCCATGTTTGATGTAGGCTCTATGCATTCCCTCCAGTCTAGTTATTTTGTTTCCCTGCAACTAGAAAGCAAGGTTTCTTTGAAACAAGACATTTTTTCAGACAGCTGAAGAGACTCCCTTGCTTCCCAGCATTCAGGTTGAGAAGGAAAGATTTGCAATTCAATTGGACATGCTTTTAGGGCTGCATTAAGGAGCAGCAACTGCTGTCTAAGTGTGGAGCAATTATATAGATGTTAGTTGATACCTGAAGAGCCTGAACTTCCCCACATAAGATGGTCAGAGAAAAAGGGCTTGGCCTGACTAGTAAAAGTTCCAGTTCTGAGTTGCACCAGAGCATGGCCCAAAGCTGTTGGAGGATGTGACCCTTTAGAGTTGTAAAATGCAGATATTAGAATTGGAGGTGAATCTTCATGTGGTCTTATGATGGTGAATCCAACCCCCCTTGCACTTGAACTATGGAGGCAATACAAATATATTTTGTAGAACATTTCTTCAAGTGTTGTTGGTTTGTTGTTTTGGATTTTTTTCCCTTTTGCTGTTGAAGAGATGTTTTTCATACAAAATCTGGGTGGATGTGCCTGAGGCAACATTGCAACATAAGTTCTCCAGCTCATCTGTCTCCATTGTTTTTATAGGAGGCTTGGGCTGGGGGATGAGCAACTACTCAGTATTGTATCCAAGCCACAGGGGAGTGGCTGGTGAAACAGGAGGAACACCTTGATAGAGGAGCCATTTGAAGGAATATTAATTATCAGGCAGCTAGTTCTGGACAATTGAATCTCAACTCCAGATGTTCCCATTCTGAATAAGTGCTTTAGTAAAATGTGTAATTGATTACTATCTTGTGAGCTCTGTGTGTGTGTGTGATAAAACCCAAGACTGCTGAGCTAGAGGGACTGTCTGTTGATAGCAACACAGTGCAGTGAGTGTTTCTTCACCTTTTTTAACTTATACTTTTTTATCATAAGGAAACCAGGCCAGGTTTCGAAAAAGCTCTTTAATTTATAATCCTTACTGTAATGTCACGGTGCTGATTAAAGTCACTGAAGGCTCCACTATACATGGATGAATTGAAATAAAGAGACGTCTATGTTTAGTCTGAAAGGCCTCTGAGCCTTGCTTAATGAGGGTCTGCAGATTTAAGGCCGCCTTGATTTCTGAATGTCTATATAACAGGTGCATGGACAGAGGGGGCAGATTAAAGAAGAAATAGGCCATTGGGATAAAATGAAATCAACCTGAGCTTCTGCCCCAGGCTGTAATTGAACCAGAGCTGAAGTTCACATAAGAAATTATTTTCCTTTTTTTTTTTTTTTTTCCCCTCTGGCCTTTAAGCTCCAACCAAGCTCAGAAATGTCAAACAGGTATAAGGCTGTTCTAGTTGACATCTTTGAGGGGGTGGGCTCTAAGCACCACAAGGTAAGGGAAAATGTGTAACAGGTACAGTGATATTTTTGCAATGAGATTATAAAGTCCCAGGGATTTGACTTATATTCCTGCAGCTGGATGGGAAGAGATTTTTGCAGACCAGATCCAGCTTCTGGTGAAATTACAGATACCTTTTCATTTAAGTTTGGTGGAAGCTGGCATGACCCTAATGAGATGGCACTCATGAAAAAGTTCTTTTCATAGTGAATATTACATTCCAAATGAGTTGATCCAATGTGCAAACACACTGATTTCAATGGAAACATCCCTGGCTTTTAGGTCTTGTTCCTTTTCCATACTACCAAAGCTAAAATGAAAGCAGTAGCGGAAGAAAATTAGTTCCGTGCTTCTGATAAATGAATGATTTTTCTAAAAGCATGGAAGGTACTTAATGTACAAAAATTCTATACAAAACAGACATATTGATAGGTAATACTAGGTGTTGTGCTGAGAGAGCAATTTTATGGGTTTTTTTGCCTTTCATCTCCAAAGTTCCAGGGCATGAAATTCTGCTGTGTTTTAAAACTGCTATGAAGACCTCAGTGCTGCCCATGGCCATTGGAAAGGGATAGATATAACAAGGGAAAGGGATCTGAATTTGGTCTACTGAAATATCCAAATACTTATTCCTTGGCATTTGGTTATGCTGAATGCTTTTCTTCCAGCCGGGCTTGCTCATCTGTGAGCAACAAGCTGATGGCACAAGTCTCTGCGCACAACCTTCATGCTTCTCCATCTGTGGCTGAAGAAGGTTCACAGCCCACTTAATTTGCAGGCATTGTCCGGATATGTCAGTCTCTGCCATCACCGATGTGTGTGGAAACAGGTAAATGAAGGTGAAAAGCCGATTTAGGGGCAGCTGTAAAGTAGAGACTTAACAGTTTTAAGATGCAGAAATTTAGGAGTAATTAATTTGTTCCTTTAAAAAATAGCATCTATTTTTAGCTCTCAAAAGGGGTTGTTTTCTAGGGATTAGTGACAGGCTGTGCTGCCAAGGTGTGTAGGCTGATTTTTGGAGAAGGATCCAGCCAGCTTGCGTGGAGGCTGATGTCTTGCAGACTCCTGAGAGCACACTGGCAACGGGAGACTTCCTATTACATTTGTGCTGTAAAAACTCTAGCTGAACTGTTCCTTTTTACCAGCAGTCCTAATCCAGCCAGGTCAGAGGGAGCAGCAACTCTGGAGGAATCCAAGATGCCCTTCTCAGTGGCAAACCAAGTATGCTTCCTTCTGAGAGCACTGCTGCAGAGAAGGCAAGGCATCCTGGCATCAGGGGTTATGGGAGAGTGGCTATTTGCATACAAAATAGAAGGAAGGAAGGTGGGATTTTATTTTTTTTTTTCATCTGCATGCAGCTACCTGATCCTATTTCAAATGCCATTGATCCTCAGCAGAAATTGTAACCTTCTAGGCCATGAACCCACTGGCCAGGGCTACGGTCTGTCATGACTCACATGGGACTAGAATCTGAGTATCCAGAATGTCATGGACTCAGATTTGGGCATCAAATCTGAGCCTCTGGCAGGGAGAAGGCAAATCACGGGCTGAACCTCTTCTGGTTTGTTAGTTCCTGAACTCAAAATGACAGACTGTTCCTGCAGCTGACAAACTGCTGCTCCAAGAGAAGAGATCAGTGGGAGCAGTTGGGCATTGATGAGCAAAGGCTGAGAGTCTGCTCCACAATGTTTAGAGCTTTGTGATAATAATTAGATCTCAAAACGTGTCAGTTTTGCATGAGGCAGACCATTGGCGTAGGCCAGGAGCATGTTTCCATGGGACTGCGAGCGTGTGTGCGTCTGTGATTTGCGCAAGAGCTAGCTAATGCAGCTGTGACCCTGCATAGCCATACCCCAGTTTGTAGACTATAGGAGTGGGCTGGAAATGATGAGAAGAGGGACTCTTGCTACCTCCTAATTTCCATGGCCTTTGCCACTTCCAACTTTCATAAAACCTTCCCCCACAGAGCTGCAGCCAGTGTTGCTGCTGTAAAGGCAGCGAGGAGCACAGCTGGGTTACGAGGGTATTCAAATAACGGTTTTCCCATCAGAAAAGCTATTGGCTATAGATTGATATTTGAGTGTTTTGAGAGAACAAAAACGCTATGTCTGTATTGTTCTCTTTCTGCCACATTTCTTGTCTCAAAGATTTTCATGTTCTGAGGAGGGAGGCGGCTGTTCCTCCTAGCAAAGAGGAGGTGACCAGGGATGACTGTAAAAGCAGGGAAAGGAGGTATGATTACATGAAGTGGGTTTGCTGGTCTGAACCACTGCAGTGTTCTGAAGTATTGCTCTCTCTGTGTATCTGTGTCATTGTGGGGTACCACGGCAAGCAACCTCATATGGTCACATCTGGTTTCTGCAGACCAGTAACAACTGGAGAAATTTGTCTGGCTATGATCTCCAGCTTCTCAGAACTGAATCAATCTTTTATGTTCAAGAGGGTGAAGAGGAGTATTTCATGATATCTTTGGGTCTTTCCAGGATCTATGGCATAAAATTACAGCTTGCTTCCAAGACAACTGTAATTTTCTACCTGCAGGACTGTTTTTTTTCCCCTCCAGTCTTCTGAATATTGTCTATGTGGAGCATCCATAATCCTTTCAGTTATTGCTCCTTTCTTTCATGATCCATTTCCTATCCCTTTGGATTTAGATCCTGGCCAGATGATTGTGAAAAAACTCATGCGTCCCATTCAGAAACCTTTTCCTTTAGGATTTGGTGTAGGAGCTTGTTGAAGATCTGGACAGGAGCTTTGCACTCTGCTCCTCTGAACATGACTGCTCCCATCCAACAATCAAATGGGGACATGCAGGGTCTATTGCTGTTGGTTGTGAGACCAACATTGCCATCCTTGGGCCTGTCTCTTTTGAAGAAGTTGGCATGACTACTACTCTTTACCCCTCATTTCTAAGCCCTTCAGGCTGCCTTTTCAACAGGAAGAGCTCTTGTACAGTTGTACAGTTGCTCTTGCACAATCCCTCATCCACCAGTGTGACCTCATTGAGAATTAGGTCAAAGCTAATGCAAAATAGGTGAAACCTCACAGAGCAGAGAATACCCAGGGGGACGCCAAACTCAGAGAGCAAAGTTCTTTGTCACTGTATTTAATCAAATCCATAACACAGCTCGTTTATGGTAGCATGCAGGCTGCAGAGGCTTCAGAGGATGGAGGAGCAAGGCAAGAAAGGATCTGAGAATCTATTAATTTTACTTATGTGCAGTAAGTATTTTTTTCCACTCCTGTAGAGAAAGACAAAATGCATGTAGCTTACGGAACCTGAGGTTGCTGAATTTCACATGGGTTTGAATGCCAGCCTCGTAACTGTGGCAGGGGAACTCCTCAGGCCTCATAACACAAGCAAACCTGCTGATACTCAGTGCTGGAGAACTCAACTGAGCAAATGGGCATCCCACAGAAACAAGTTATAACTTACCTGACCACTGCCACAGCACTTTGAAGTGGAGTTCATGGTGTGTGGAGGGAGCCTACCAAGGCAGAGAGGGGAAGACATGTTTCCTTGCAGTGTCTTGGCTGGATATTCTGACATCCAAAATTTTCTCTTTTTACCTGTGAGGAGTACCATCTTCTCCTCTGGCATGCCAACTGCTTCACAGGGACGTGTTGGTCTCTCTACTGACCACCAATTTCTAATATTGGAGAGGGCTGCATTTCGAGGATGAAACAAAGTAATTCCTCTGTCAGCTCAGTGTGAGATGTCTCTGGCTAAAAGCCTGAGAAACAATTTTCTTAAGACCTACTGTTTGATGGTGGTGGACTGTTTTATGCTGCCGCAGTCTCCCCCGCGTGCTTGGCTTTGACTGATAAAGCTCAGCTGAGAGAGGGGGAAAAATGCTGATGTTCATTGCTGCTGCTGGCAAAGGCCAAAGCCCTGCATGGGGCCCCCGACGAGGGACAAGAATCTATCTGTTGAGATTGAGCCTGATTTAATTCTTCTTATAAAGCATCTTGGCAGCTGTCTAGATCTGACAGGTTGATAATAAGACTTTCCCTCGATGCAAAAGGGAAAGTAATTTGCATTGGCTTCACACCTCTGGCAAGAAGGAAAGTTAGCGTGCCCTACGTTAGCGTGAACGGGGAGTAGACGTGAGAAGGAGAGCAGGCAGCTCCAGGGGGAAAGGAGGAAGGCTTGCTCCATGCTTGAGCAAGCACAAGAAAATGCCATTTGGCAAACGCTGACAGGTGAGAGCTTGGAATCAGCATTCTGTCCACGGTCATGGTTTGGAGCAGCTTTCCAGACAAATCCTGAAGGATCACTCTCTTACAAGGAGCAGCAGAGCTACCTGATTTCATTTTGCTCCATTTATCCCAGCACTTCTGCTGATATGCTGCTTGCTCTCCCTTGTTACGGGCACACAAGCACCAGCACCGAGCTGTCCCAAGACATTTTTTCTTCTCATTGTGTTGATAAGCAGCTGATGGTCTCTAGGGAAGGAACATGGCTCTCACTGTGTGAAGGCCTCTCCAAGAGGTAGAAGAATGCAGATACCCAGCCTCTAACTTCCCCACTACCTGAGTGGACACAGCCATCCCCAAGAAGACTGATGATCCGAGTCCAAGTCTTAATTTATCTTCCACTTTAAACCTGCTGTCATGCTAGTTCTGGTTCTGAGTTTAGTGCTTGTAAGCTAGACACTCATCAGCTTTCTGTTGGTCTCCTCACCTCAAAAGCAAGGACCTGAGCAACTTCTCCATGCTTTGTACGTGGGCTAGAATGCCCCCACACCTCACTCCAGTGCCAAGGGAGGTAATGGTCCTGGGATGTGCTTTGAAATCCTCAGGGGAAAGCAGGCCAGGACAGTGCCATGTCGTTCAGGAAATGTCATTTAGAAAGCTTTGCTCTTCATATCCCACCAGCTTTAAAGGCCCCTGTCCTTCTTGCCAAAATTGAGCTGTGAGGTGGTAAGAGGGGGAACTGCAATTATGTCAAAACAAAAAGTAGTGGGTGGGTAGTGAAAGCATTTACTTTGCTTGTTCCCTGACCACTGGGATGATACAGAGGATTTTTTTCTCCTAAAAGCCACTGGCTGGTCCCCAGGACTCTTATTCTTGGATTGCCCTCTGTTACAGAGATGTTTTTTTGAGACCTGTTTATTGAACATACTCAAGTCCAGAGTAGCAGAAGCTGGGAGATTCCTGAGAGCTTTGTAATGCCCTGGCCAACCTTTGTGGAGGTGAGAAGGACACTCAGGTGCAGAAAGCTACTAAAGGTTACTAGGAAATAGAGCAGAAGACTTTGTGCTGTAGGGACACAATGACCAGGAGGTAAGTTTGTTTTCTGACCCCTTCTTTAATCTGTCTTTAAAAAACCCTGTGTTAAAGTTTGCATTAGTGTATTCCAGCTTTGGATGGTGTCATGCAGCTGCTTCAAGGAAAGTGGGGGTCCTACCTCAAGACTGTGGCTGATTTAGGATGTTGGCAGGGATGAGTAGGCCACAGAGAAGTGGGGAGGAAGTGTCCTGTGGTAGATAGGAAGGTTTAGGTGGCTGGAGAAGAGGCCTGAAAGGCAGATTTTGTGGCATGTCATTACCTGATGATGTGGTAGAACATTGTTTAGGAGAAGGTACGTGGTCGCTTTTGGGGGAAGCAGTTTCTAAAATTCAGGACTATGAGAACCTAAATTGTTAATTGGAAGAGCAATGTAACTAGGCGTGGAGACTGCATCTGTATCCTGACTGAGCTGTGCTGAAGGACAATGTGCTTCTGCAGTGGGTACATGGTAGCCTTGTTGTTTGGAGGACTTAAACACTGACTGTCATTGTCTGGCGGGTAAACATGGGACCCTGCTAGAAAGGCTCAGCACTTAACAACAGTCTTTACAAATGAGAGATCTTGCCTGAAAGCAAAAGAGATGAAATTAAGACAAGAGCAATGCACTCCTCTACGGCAGGCAAAGCAGAATACACAAACACAAACTAGGGAATATGCAATGAGGCAGGAGTTCAGCAGGAGAGGACCGGGGTTGAGCTGGTTCACAAGTAGAATATGAATCAACCCTGCGACGCTGCTGCAAAACAGCTCATTGTATCCAATACTGTGTTAACAAGAGTGCTCTTTGCCAGATACGAGAGGCAATTATTACAACTTGCTTGGGGCTGGCAGAGCTTCAGCCAAGTGTGGGTGGCCAGAACTGATGTGAAACTTTGTCTAGACCATTAAGAAATTTAGAGAGAGAGTCCAGGGCAAAAAAACCCACCCAAACAAGTGAATGATAAGAGGTTATGCAAACAAGTGCTATGAACAAAGATTGAAGGCACTGTATTTGTTTGTTTTAGGAGAGAAATGATGGAAATGGCATGCAGTTATGTCTTCCTACACATAAATAGTACTTATAAAAAGGCTGGTGGTGAGCTGTTTTCTGTTGCCAGTGTTGTAAGAAAAAGAAAGTGCTTGAATTGATAATGAAGATGATTTAAGATGTTTATTAGGAAAACTCTTTTAATCCCTAGAGGGGCAAAACACTGAAGCAAGCTGTCTAGGAAAAAATGGGGCATCCCCTTTCTTGGACACTTTTAGGAATGGACTGGATGACTGGGCTCTACTGATCCCATGAAATGCCTTTCTGCCATACTACCTATAATTAAGCACAACATAAAAACACAGCCTCTTCCTTGAAGAGTTAAAAATCCATCTATAATTAGATAAAGTCTTTATCTTTTAATGCTGACACTACATTAAACATGCCTTATGTGACAGCTCCATTAATAAATCGTTGTAGAGCAAACATCAGGAGGAAAGGGAGCCCTTTAAACTAAAGAACAGCGCTGGTGTAACAATGTTGAGTGTAAAACTGGCCAGCCATAAATTAGTCAGGAAATTGAAAGAAAGTTTCAAACTGTCAGAACAGCGATGTTCTGAAACAGCCTTTCATAATGGGAATGCTGGGGGGCAAAAATCAGAACTTGTTTTTAAAATGGAGCTTGCTAAATTAATTCAAACTGTTATAGAGAACTACTGCCTGTCATAGCACAGTCTAGGTCTAGGAGATCCCTTTTGTTCCTGTATTATAAAAGCTGAGGGGAAGCGAAGTATTTTTATGCCAGTGGGACTGTTTGCTGCTCTTTATTGACACAAATGTACCTCTTTCATCCCTGTGCTTTTTCATGTGTGAGGCAGTTATTGATACTTCTTTTAAGATCTGAAGGTCACATCTCTCTTTCAAATTGCATAATTGCAATGAGGTGAGGGAAAGAAATCCAAGTTTGGGAAGACCTTCTTGACGGGGACTGCAAACCCTCAGGTGCTGGATGTTCCCTTGATTTTTCCAAGCCTGCAAGCACTTTGTGCTGATTGGAGTGAGTGTCCTTTGGGACTAATATATGCAGCTGGGCGAAGTGCCTCAGGAAGACCTAAGCCAGTGTTGTCTGCTAAACTGGAGCTGAACTTGGGGTCACACACATGGTGATACTACATGGTGGTCACTACTTGGCAGCTCTGGTGGGGTGAGACATCAAAGTGGAGCACGAGACTGCTGCAAAGCAACAATGTGTGTGAAACACCGCTAATAGGGTAGCACAGGCTCTGTGCCAGAAGAGGAACTTAATTTCTTCTCTGACAAATGAAACAAAGATGTGATTGGAAGTGCCACGCTTTGGAGGTATGAGCAATTTCCCTATAATCAATCATCTAAGCCAAATTGTTTTCATTTCTTTGCATTATTTAGCAGACATTTGATGGCAGAATATGAGCTGGGTTTTGTTTTTCACTTGTTCCTTACACTGATATGATTTGTGGGCTTTGGCAGTGGGATGTTGGGGTGAAGGAAGGCTGAACTGGGCTTCTGTGTTCAGAGAACTTGGCAAAGACCACGTCTGTGATTATCAGCTAATCATTCAGACATAGACACTGTTTGTCTGCTCTTATTAGGTCTGTAAAGTATCTGGTTGTGCAAAGCTGACAGTGAAACACCTGCAGGAGTGGGTGTCAGAAACAAAAGGGAAGGAGTGAGGAGATGATAAGGTAGAGCTGAGTTTGATAAGAGCTCCTGGTTCCTCCAGTAATTGCAAGAAAGGTGAGACTGATAATTAGGCCTACCATCTCTCCTGTGTATTCCTAGTTATGTGAAGCTATTGACGAGGTTAGAGACTGTGGAAGAAGGGCTAGGTAGAACAGGAGGGCTGGTTCCTAGATCCTGAGCTGAACCATACTGAACAATTCCCATTCTTATCCTAGGGGAAGCATACCTCTGAGATTCTGATTTTACTTTGACTTGGCCAATGTGTGTGATGTGGAAGAGGAAGGAGGAGTTAGTGGGAAGCACGTGTTAAGGTGACTCTGGTGACTGGTTTGTTTTCTGACATGGATTCTGCAGCTCAGACTTTTCCAGCCTTTGCTGGTACTGGGTCAGGCTGAGCAAGAACTGCTTGCTGCAAATCAAAAGAAAGTTGTGGGGAGAAATAGCAAGAATAATGTATACTACAGAGGGTGTATTTTTCATCCCTTTCAAGTCTGACTTTGGCCCTATTTCAAGTCATGGCCAAAGAGCCTGTTTGCACCACATGAGTCAGATGGAGCCTGATGTATAGAAGGGCATCCTAAAAGTGCCAAGTAAGAACCCATGTCCTTAGAGGAGACAGGAGGAGCTTTTCATTCAGGCAGGCAGAACATTGAGCAGGGCATTTTCATACACAAAATTTGAAGCTGTCCTTAAGCTGCTTTGTGCCAGGGTATGTCTTCTCAGGCAGCCTCCTGCTTCGTAGCTAAGATGTAGGTATCCCTGCATGCATATCATGGCTGGTGTGTGTAACTTGTGCAGCAGCAAATGTCCTGAAACTTTCTCCTAATGGAGCCTGTCCCACTCCGGTATTTCCTAAGGAGTGTTTAGACTGGGATCATGTGATTTCATGGCAGGGAACTGTTACCTGGCACATGGAGAATCTCCAATCGGCACATCCCAGACCTGCCTGATTTTGTTGTGCGTCAGGGCGACAAAAGAGCTGTCTTTAAAAAAGAGCTTTAGGATGGACAGAATTTGATATCAATTTAAGGATCCATTTTTGCTCTGACTCAGGGTCTTGAATAGTTGTTTAAATATCACTGTTGTGTTTCAGTTTGCATTTAGCTGGTTTTCTACCAGTTACCAGTGGTGTGGTGTGCGTGGGAGTGTGAGGTGGTGGGTTTGCTGCTTGTTGTTAAATCTGAACAAATAAAAGGCTGGGAGCCTGTGCGGTTAACGCTGGGAGTCACAAAGGCATCAGGACCTCCTAGCATGTATAGGTAAACAAGAAAGGCATGTTGATTATATCACTGGCACAGCAGATTAGTTCTAAGTACACACTCACCTCTCAGTGGCACAGCTTCTTGTACGAAAAATAGAGATCACGATACTTTTCCTCCTGCCTTTGTCTGCCTTGCCAGTTTGGCTGGTTGTTCGTGGAACAAGGAGTATTTCTTATTGAGTATTTGTACAGGGCTTTTTACAGCAGACCCCTGATCGCAGCAGGGAGCTTCCAAGTGTGGCTGTGTTTGAGTGAGCACAGTGATGCTTGAACCCTGGTGGAAGTAGCAGCCTGTGTAGCACTAATGAAGGTTATAGTTTAGGCATGTGCTTGTCAGCCTGTAATGTAGTCGAATTTCACTATAGCAAATGCTGCTTGTAACAAACCTCCTTTTACAGACAACCCCACAGTAAGAAATGTTATTTTTTACGTTGCTAATTAGTTCTTCATAGGGGAAATGCATACATGAAATCGAATGGCTACAAAGATCTTTGTTTTCCTGCTTTTCCTGAGGAGCCTTGTATTTACCCCTAAGGGTACATCTTCCCTTCTCCTTCATGTCTTTGTTTTCTCTTTAAAGTGCAATTTCAGTGTTGAGCAGTACAAAGCCTCAAAGTACAGGGTATTTATGGACAATTCAAATCGAGTGTTTTTCCTCATTATTCTGTGGTGGTGAATTGCCTCCTCCTTTTATAGTGGCTATCAGGATATAATGAAAATTTAGTGGGGCCTTTTGATGGCTACTTTGTGCAATAACAAGGGCCTTTATCTCTTTTTTTCACTTCCTCCGTACTCTTTGTACTGAACTTTAGAAAGGAATAAATCCACCCCCTGATCATGATGGTTGACGTTTCTAAGTTCATTTAATTAAGCATGTTTTCCCTCCATTCTCTTCAACCCCAACTTACCGCTTGTCTTCGAGGTCAGACTTGATGGAAGCAAAAGAAGCTTCAGGCTTCAGAATTTACTCAGGTGAGACCAACAGAAGATGTTGGCTCTTCAGAAAACAGCTTGTTTGCTTGGTAAGGAGTTGGAGGGCAGGAGGAAGAGCAAAACCCTTTAATTCCCCTAAGAAAAGTCAATCTTCCATATTCAGACAAGGGATGAAACTAGATAAATAATTATATAATGTTTGAGGTAAGAAATGTATTTGACCACAGTTTAAACTCCAAGTACTATATTTGAGAAGTTAAATAACATATTATGTTTCCTTTGAACACCATCCTTTGTCTTAAACTTTCCTCAGTGTGACATTACTTAGTGACTCCAACTGAGAATCTGACTCAGTTCCTGCCCTCAAAGTGATGCCCTAGTGATGAGGAACAGTATGAAGGAATACTCTGCAGTAATCATGAAAGGAACCTTTCACTTGTCTCTGAGCTATTGTTAAAGGCTGGCACTTGGGTGGAGGTAACAAATCAAGAAACAGCTCTTTTTGCATTGCTGGGCTGGTAGAACAAACCATGCTGTTTATGTTTCTACTATTAAACCTTTTGTAGGATTACACAGTCAATAGGTCTTTAGTGTCATTGGGATGTGGAGAGGTTTAACCTGGTCTTTGGCTTAGATTTCACTGATGTCCTGTTGCCTCCGTTCAGAGTTCACCTTCTTTCACGAGGAAGTATGTGCTAGGAACTAGGAATGGGATGAGTTTTTGCTGTGTCTTGGCATATAGCAGCTGCTTCATGAGGGTTGTTAACATGCAGAATGAAACCCTCTATGCTGCAGCAACTGTTGAACCGTAAGAGGAAATGTGGAAGCATATTGTGTCTTTTTGTTCCTTCTGCTCACATATTGTCCTCCATGCTTGACTTCTCTTTGCTGGGAAAAGTACAACAGTACTTAAATAGTATACTCAGGTCACCTTGATGACCTCTGACTTCACTTGAATAGGGATAGATTGGCAGGAAGTAGAATGAGCATGTGCTGTATGCTTATCTGCATGTTTGTGTGTGCTCAGGGAGGCTTGGTGTGCATGTGAGTAGACTGAAATTACCAGCTTTGCTATTTTCCATCTCCTCTCCTTTTCCAGGGATCAAACTTCAGTAACCACCAGCACACAAAAATATACATCCTTGAGATTCATCTCTCTTAGATGAAGGGGTAAAAATTTGACCAGCTCCTGCTGGCAGAGTTATTAAAAGCTGCTTTGCCAGGCTTTCAGCAGCTAGAGAAACTCATCCTAAGATGCTCTGTGAGGAAAGTTCAAGTTACAATGGCTGCCACAGTCTGAGCAGCTTTACCTCCCGGTGTGAGCCCGTGATTACACGGCAGTGATGGAAGGCTTAGTCATAGCAGCAGGTCTCCAGGAAACCTTGTGTTGGGGAATGTTGCCTTGAGGCAGCAGACAGCGTTATCAAAAGCCTACCAGGGATATATGCAAAAAATGGGAGTTTAATTGCCAAATTTCCCCTTTATCTTAGTATAATTAACAAGCTGATGTCTCTGTTGCTCTAGTTGAAGGGAGTGCTCAGAAACATCTTATGGGTATGCTAAGGAGCACAGGAGTCACATTACTGTGGGAGTGTTTATGAAGTCCTAGTGGCTGCTTTCACAAAATAGTCAGATATCTAAAACATTAGTGAAAAATGGTTTGTTTTTTTTTCTCTTCTTATAAAACATGCCAGTGAAATACAATCTTTGCTATTAACTTTCATGAGTTATGCTCCTTGCTCTCCCAGTCCTTGGCATGCAATGAGGCTTAGCTGACCATTCGCTTGTGGCAAGAAGTAGGCACTAACTGCTCGGACGAGAGCTAGGCCGACATGCCCTCGTAGTTGAGGCTGGCAGCTATCTGCGAACGGTGAGTCACAAACTAGTCGGACATACATCCGCGCAAGAAATTTCGGCAGACTGGTCACAGTGTGATACACAATGAATGGGATGACTCAACACTGCCGTCTTGCAGTGTGGCATGCAAGCTACCCAGGAGGTGGCACCTGGCAGTATCAAAAGGTGCAGACTTGAGTTAAAATTTCCATTATGAGTCAGCCTAGTGTCATGTAAAAACCCACTGGGTCTGACAACTTGTGCTTTGCATCTGGCAATCAGAGAAGCCTGTTTGGTTTGGGACTAGAGAGGTGTTTTACAGCAAGAGCTGGGTTTTACCTCTTCCCTGTTCATACATCCTTGCTTTGCAGGCGAGATGGCGTGTGTAGTCACAGCAATCAGGAGCAGAGTTCTGGAGTGTGAAAGCGAGCTTGGCTGAGCTTGGGTGTGAGTCAAGTTCAAGTGGGACTTATCTCGGGAAGGGACTAGCAATGTTTTTGAAGGCAATACACTCCCAGGCCTTTTGAAGCCTTATCGGGGATCTGGCTGTTTTATCTATAATGGCTTTTCATAAGGGATGGAGAATGCTCCAGTATGTTACTCATGCATCGAGTATGCACAAATCATCCTGGTTCATAGAGTGATAGGTGGAATTGCAAAACTGCACTTAATGACTGAGTGACAGCCATCTGCAGTACGTGCTCTCAATGTGATATTATGAAGGATAATTTTTCTCCTGCCTGTGAAGCTGAAAGAAACCCAGGGGAGAAGATCTCTTGGGTTTATTTGCTTTGCTTTTAATTGATTTTGGAGATTAAAGCTTGAGTGAAAGTATTGGTTTGAAAACCCTGGATACCGAGAGCTTCTGTTTTTGGTGGAGGATGTGCATGGGAAGCATATTGTCAGCCTGTCTGGGCCCTGACCGGAGGCTGTTGGGACGGTGTTGGTTAATCTAAGTGATGCTGTTATAGGCATGTGACATTGTTATTACAAGCTCAGTGGACTACAGAAGCTAAGTGCTTGAGCTGTAAAGTGCTGAAGACTGGAAAGACTTCATAGGCTTTGACTCTGTCCTTCAGAGCCGGATGCAGAGAGAACAAGGACCCTTCTGTCCTGGAGCTAGCTGCAACTTAGGCTGCAACCCGGTCTCTCACTGTGTTAGAGAGGATCTGATTTGGGGGGGAAGCAGAAACTGTTCTTGTGGCAGGTGCACTCCTGGTGTGTCTGTCCCTGAAGTGTTCAACCCATCTGAATGCCAGGCTGAACACATGGTGGTCTTTAAAAACGCATGTGGTGGCTGGGTCAACCAGCTCTCTTCTTGCCTCTCAAAAAAATTCTGTGGAGAATATGCCCCAGCAAGCAGTACCTGCCCAGTTATCTAACAGCCCTGTTGTGGAGGTGATGGGACCTTAACAACACTGGTGTATGTTCATCTGTGAAATCCAGGCTCGGAGATAAACCTTCATCCTGTCACCAGCCCTTGTTCTGGCTCTCAGGGTACAGTGGGATTCTGGAAGACCTTCAGCTCTAACCTGAACCCCAGCCACAGCTGCAGCGGTGGTCGGCTGGTGGAGGTGGGGGGAAGTACCCACCCTGTGTCTCGAGACGTTCTGGGGCACAGTCTCATAAATGAAGCTTGCTTAGCAGAGAATTGGCCTCTTATCTGCATTTTGTTGTTACTGTGGGAGGTTTTTTCTCAAAAATAATTTGAACACTGGCTAGTTGTTTACACTCCCAAGTTACTTGATGTTTTGTAACATAAATCCTACCTCGGTCTGCTATGTATTTAATAAATAAATAATGCAGCTGTCCTGCTAGAGAGCTGATTTCCTACACCCCCTGCCCTCTGCAAACACACACACAAAATGTTGTTGTTTTTCTTGCTGTGCTGATGATTTTTGCACAACAGTAGAACCAAATGTTTATCCATTACAAAATGTTGCTAAAACTTCCCCCAACCTGTCCTGATTCCATTCCTTATCTGCCTGTTTTTCCACCAGCTTCTTTGGTTACTTAAAAGTTATTGTCACCAATTACAGCACCTTTGAAGGTTTTCCTCATAATCTTTAAATTGTTGCCTGGAACACCATGAACAAAAACTTCCCAGTGAGGGGATGAAGGTGGGCTCTTCTCATGAGAAAACTGGGCCCTGGCTGTGCTTTCAGTTTAATGATATTTCCACTCGCGCACAAACTCCATGTTTCTGTGCCTTTCTCCATCTGCAGCTTACAAAAGCGAATGCCTGCACCTGCACCCCCTGACCTCTCTTTAGGCACCAGGATAAAATCATAGAATGGTTTGGGTTGGAAGGGACCTTAAAGATCATTGAGTTCCAACCCCCCTGCTATGGGCAGGGACACCTCTCACTAGAGCAGGTTGCTCAAAGCCCCATCACGCTGTGAAGATCAGAGGGGTTGGGGCTTTGTAGCTCCGATGAAGACGTATCCCATGGCAGGAAACTTTCCTAGCATCAAGTACAGAGGGTCTGGGAATCCCTGGTTGACCAGCATTTGGAGATATCATGGAAACATCAAGCTAGAAAGTTATGAGTGAACCAGACTTTCACAATACAAAGTCAATTTCCCCAGCAAAGGGTGTTTTCTCTGTATTGTGCGGTGTCCTGGAGCTGGTCTGGAAAGAATCCAGGATTGTAGCAGCCAGTAGGTGAGACTAGAGTCTGCAAACTGATACGAGCTGTTAAGAGTTGCTTAGAAGAGTAAGATCAGGGTCAGGTGTAGGGAAGAGGGGGCAATACTTATCACTGGGCTAACAATTTGTTGTAGGCTGTATAGCAATTTTATCCAGGCCTGAGAAAAGCCAATTGCCTGTTGCACTCAGGTCTACATTCTGTGCTTTCCTGTCCAAGAAGGGTGGGGGCACAGCTGCAGAGGATGCCCTGCAAATGACTGTCAAATTCATGACCTGTGTGAATGGCTAGTTCCTTGTAAGGACAGTGTTAGTTGCTTAGTTGTGCTTGATGACCTCAGCAGGGGGAGGTCTTGGTGAAAATGGGGTGGAAATACCCAGGTTTGTCAAACACTCTGCAGCACGTGCAGCAGTTTCACAGAGCCAGATTGTGCCAAGCAGAAAAACTTAGTTCCCACATCAGCCTGTATCAAGCTGTGCTGCCTTGAATGTTCCTTCTACATTCCCTACTCTGTCTCTCCTTTGGATCGTCATGATCCACGTGGTTTTCCCTGCTGGTTGTTCTCTGTTCCCTCCAAATCTCTTTCCTATGTATATCTCCTTCAGCACGTGCCTGGCAGGTCATACAACGTGAGCAAGAGAGGTTTCCATGATGAGCAAGACACCAGGGTGACTTCAGGGAAGAGGAAAAAAAGACTTTAGTGATATCATTGCTGAGAGCTTAACACTGGATTGGCTGCAATGACCTTCATTTTTTCTCTCGGAAGGGCTGTGTGATGCTCCTCAAGAATTTGCTGAGTCCAAGAAGAAAAAAAAGGAACAAACAACAAAAAACAAACAGCAACAACAACAAAACAAAACAAAAAAACCCCAAAAAATACCACCCCAGACTTTTGTTTCAATGATGCATGACACTTGCTCTGTAGCCAAGAAAGCGTGTTGTCTCCCTGCTCCTGCCATGCTGGGAACAAGCTCAATACAAGATCCCAGTGCAGCATCCCCTGTACCCTTACATAAGGCTTAAAAACCACAGAGGTCCCTTCCCCAAGCTGCTGGCAGGTCAACCCTTCAGTCTGGCAGTTGTGCTGTTGATCTGAGATGTCAAGGGGTGTACATGCACAATCCTTCCTCGATGTGTGACAGTTCCAGCTGGTGTAGCTGTTGATTTTGATTAGACTAATTTCTTTGGGAATCTAGAAGAATCCTTGGGTGCTTTCTGTATTTTTCTGTGATTTCTCGGGAAATCATTTCCACAACTAGCAAAATCGCACGTGTTGGTGCAAGTGGAAATCTTGTGCTTGCAGAACTATTTATTGTGGTGTTGTAAGTGGACATGCTCACCAGTGCTCTAAACACAATCTAGCAACATGTAGCCCTTTCCACGTTGAACTCATTCTCAACTGCTCCCATATAATGCATTTCTCTTCTCTGCATATCTCTCAGCTGTGACATTGCTGCTGTTTTGGTGGATTGCTTCTTGTAATCTTTTTTTTTCTTTTTTGAAACGGTAAACTTGTTCCTGATGTAATTACTGTGATAAAGTTCTGTGGCATGACGGATCATCCTTAACAGCACTGTTGCTCTTGACTTCAGACAAGAGGATATTTTATTTCAGACTCTTGTGTGAAGGGTAGTAAACAGGTTTGTCTTCCCCAGCACCATCTTGCTCTGCGTTATGCCTGGCAGAGAAGATGGCCCCGGAGTTCATCTTCCACAGCACTTATGTTGCCTTGGGAGTTCTCTGCAGCCTAGAATACTACTAATAAAGTACTGAAAGGTGGACAGCATCTTCTGTAGGATAATGGACTAGATGATTGTTGTAGGTCCCTTCTTATCCTAGGAGTTAGGTGTCACCCTAGTCTTCCCAGGTGTGTGCCCACTGTCCCTCCCATCTGTGCCCCCACTGAGAGTGTCTGTGCGTTGGACTCTGCAGGGTAGCCTCTGCCCAACCCTGAAAAACAGTGACTCTGGGATGAAAGGGGTAATAACTGTTGTGAAGTTTTTTTTTTTCCTGCTGTAAGTAGAAGATGACAAATGGCAATCAAAACACACTTGGTGATCAGAATACAGGGAGAGTCTTGTACGTACCCGCTGCCGGAATCCTGTTTGTCCAAGTGTAGAAAGACCTAATATCTGCATGATTCAATGAATTTCTGAGTAAGGGGGAGTGGTAGAAAAAACAGGTATGGGGCCAGTCTGGCAGCTCCTCTCTTTTTACAATAGCCTTGTGACCTGCCTTGTCTTTTGCTATTTAAAAAAAAATAAATTACCAAACAACTACTTATTCTCTGGAACTCATTTTTACTATTTGCTTTCACAGTCTCACTTGACAACTAAAAGCTGTAGCAACCACAGCTTTCCAGACTCCATTGTACCGCATGCTGTATGCCGTGGTGCCTCAGACTCAGAGCAATTTACAATAAATAGAGGGATACATGGGAAAAAGGGATAAAAACAGATGAGTTGTCAGCATGATATAGGAGCAGGGAGTTTGCTAGGTTTCTGAAGGAATCTCATTGCAGTGAAATCCCAGACAAAGGGAGGCAATTTGATGAGAAAACAGCAAATAGTGACAACCTCATGATGCATCAGGGATTTACCCACTTGAAGGAAGCGTTTGAAGAACATCAGGTTGTTTGGGGCAGTTAGTGGGGTTGCAAGGGTTTATGCCATTTTGCAACCACATGGTGTGGTGTAAGGGAGGGTTGGGTGTCTGTGTGTGGGATGTGGGACTGCAGGTTATTTTGGGGTCAGGAAAAGAGTTTTCAGTGCCTTTCCCCATAACTCTGAGCTGCACAGAATTGCTTTTCTTTTTTATGCCAAGTACTTTCTTGGCCTACAAAGATGGGTGTAATCCCAGCTATACATCTCTTCTGCCTGAGGAGAGGTTTGATTTCTGCTCAGCAAATGTGGTGACATGCTCTCCTCCATCGCCTTGTGGGAGTATCCATGCCATCCTGCTGTGGACATTTAGGAACCTGGGCTGCCTGTGAAGCCCAGGGAGCCTCCGGAGGCCAATTTTTGTAATTTTGGTCCTTTGCGATCCTAAGGACTGACCTTGATAGCTCCTACCAAACCTACCTGCAGCAGGAGGCGTCTGGGGAGTCCTCTGGTTGTATTTCTTCAGTGACGTGGCTCTTCAGAGCTCAAGGACAGTAATTGAATGTAATGTTCAAACCCCAAACCAGTCTGCAAATCCCAGTGCTGTGAACAGGAAGCTTCAGAAGAGCTGTTTCCCGCATCTTATCTCACACAGACAGTTACTGTGTTCTTGATGTAATTATAGTGATAAAACAATGTGACATAACTGCTGGCTTCTATCATGGTATCACTGCTGTTGACTTAAGTGACAGGGTAATAATTTTATAAGGGACCTTTTATTTTTCTTTCCCTGGCAGCCACTGTCAGTGTTTAAGCATAGGAGCAGATATCTCTGATAAAGTGCATTATGCACATTCCATGAGTCCTAAAACTTTTTATCAGTTTTATTTATGCACTTCTCTTCCAGGTGAAATTTCCATCTGTTCCCACAGCATCCAGGCATTGGTTCTCCCCAGTTAGCACAGGGACTGGTGTTTGCACAGTGGGATTGGAGCTGCAGCAGCAGTCAGTCGTGCTTGATGTTTGGGAGAGGAGAGAGAGAAAAAGGCCCTTTTCTGCAAAATTCCTCCAGTTTTCAGTTGTTGGTGCATTGCAGATGCGCCGGTCCCCCTGCTCAGCTGGAGGAGGTGTCCTTGGGATGGCTCCTATGAGAAAGCCTGGTTAAAAATGAGCTACATGAAGAGGATTAGACTGGATGCAGACACCCCCTTTTTTAATATATCAGAGCCCTGACAGAATGTATATCTGTTGCTGCAACCTAGCTGGGAAGACGCAGCCCAGAGGCAGACGGTGCAGGGAAACTTTCAAGCCAATGAGAATCTAATCATATATATTTATGTCCCTGCACTCCCTTGTCTCGGCTGTACATTTATTGATGTAGTTTCACAGGAGTGCAGAGCCTTGCTGATCTATGTTGTCTACCGCTGTCAACCAAATCTCACTGTCAAGCACAGGCCATTGGGTAAGGAGGGACATGTGGTACTTCTGGTCCATCTTGAAGACATCCACACTGACTAAAAATACTTATGAGTGCAAAGCATTAGATCTTCACTGTGCCTCACAGCATATGGAAAACGTGCTGTTCTTTTCTATAAATATTGCCAGGTGATATAACAGGGCTGTGCACAAAGTGGGTCCCTTCCAGGAGCACCTGTGGGATTGGCTGGTGGCACTTGGTGGATATTGCTGATATTTTCTTACCTAGCCAGCCTGGGTGTGAAGATTCCTGGACTGGACGCCTGTGACTATAGTTCACTGTCCAATTTGATCGGGCAAGCCTAGGTATGTAATGCTGACAGCTGGAGGGGAACATGCTATCAGAAGCTCTGATTCACTGTGTGCAAAATTGGGTGTGCAAAACAGAGTAAAAATACATTTTTTTAATTTTTTTACTTGCACAGAATTGTCAGGGAGGATGATGAACTTCAGCAATTTAGTTATAGGTAGGCTGAGTGGTGGTTTGCAAGATCTTGGATATTCAAATTATTTTTCTGACTTCCTTATTTTTTTGTTCATTACAAGACATGAGAATGTCTGGAAGATCCAATGTTTGCATTTGGTGACAATCAAATAGAGGAAGGAATCATCTGAGAATACTAATGGGCAGCGAACCTTACAAGGTTCACAGTTTCAGCTTGTCAAAATGGCTCTGTGAGGAGTTTTGACAGTCTGCAGGTTTTGAACAGGAAGAATTTTTCAGTGCTTTAAACCGTCCCATAGTGTTCATATGAGGAATATGTGTTTTATTTGGATGGTTCAGAATTTTCTGGAGTTTGTATCTCCATCCAAGCAGTAGAGGAGGAGGGAAAAACCTCAAACAGTGTAAAATCATTTTTATGTCTTTGGTTTCTCTTGGAAGACAAGACTGACAAGTTGGGGTGGGGTAGGTGGACAACTCTCTAGAGAGGCAGGATGGGGTTTAAAAATTTTCTATTGGCTTTAAAAGCTGTGATTGTAAGTGAGACCATCATGATGCCTTTCCCAGAATGAACATCTGCGAACTGATGTATTTACAGAACTGTATGAGAAATCCAAAAGCAAACTTAAAATAATGTGCTACCTCTCCATCGCCAAGAAGCCACCTTCCCCATGTTTTATCATCACCTTTAGGGGAAAAGGTAGGTCTCTGGGTGATGCAGAGGTTGCACCCATTTCCTTGTGCTGCTGCAGAGGCTTTTCTCTCCCAGTGGGGGGAGGGAGCTGCTTTATCCCTGTGTCTGTTGGTGCTGCTTGTTTGTGATCCCATCCTCTGTGGCAGCCCCTAATGACAGGCTGAGAAGTTGGAAGAGGCACCAGGGGTAAGAGAAGGATGTAACTACTTTTTTAATGCTTCCTTTGTAGTCTTTTCCATCCGTATCAAAGGCGTCTGTTTAATACCGAGTGATGACTGCCCTGACTGTCATTCTTTGGGAGATACTGTGTTTAGGTGCCCTCCTGGGCTTTTCAGGCAATCAAATGGTGCCATGTGGCCACAGTAAACAAATGCCTTTAAGAATTCTCTGCGTTGCTATTGAAGTGCTGGTCCTGCTGGACGTGTGACCCATCACATGGCAGAGTGGGGAGAGCTTTTCACCTACCGCTGTCATTCTTGCAGCCAGCAGCTTTTGTGTGGCTCAGAGCTGGCAGAACCCCAGACAATGGAGAAAGGGATGTTTTAATAATAACCCTTTCCACAATCCACCTGCCTGCTGATGGGAACTGATAGAAAGGGCACTGGGGCTTAGGGCAGGAAAAGGACCACGTTTGTCCTGGATCTTGGTCACATGGCAAGTGCTGCTCATAGCAAATAATGCTTGACTAGGGATGGAAGAAGCCGGGGAATGAGGAAGAGGGTCAGATCTGGGCTTGGAATGAATTATTGTTGATCATGTGGGTGAGAGAGTACCAGACTTCTTCCCCAGTTACCCAAACAGGCCAGCGAAGAAATGAGATCAGGCCTTTGCTTGTCTCGAATTTAGCCCTTGCTGTTGATGAGTAGATGGTGGGATGATTCCCAAACCCTGGGCTTGTTAACAAGTATAGGGTAAATCGTCGTTTACCTCAGGGTAGTGGCTCATGATGCCAAGAACTGATGGGATGTCAAACCTACAAGTGAGGTGTTATACTATTCCTGAAGGCATTTGCCACAGCTGTTACCACCATGTAGGTGATGGACGCAGGCACCTCATGCATCCTGGTGTGGGGACCCAGCTGTGTATTGGATCCCAGGCAGTTGCTCTTGGTGGTTTGTCCCTGGCCCATAAGCAAAAATATCCCACTTTTCCCTACCCTGCCATAGATATAAGGCAACTGGTAAAGAAACTGCCTGAAATTCTGAGTATCTTATATATATTTATATATAAGGGTGAAAAACAGCTCTTGAGAAGTGAGCAAGCTCTAAGGTAAGAGATGCTATCTTGCTAGGGTTCAAAAACACCACTGAATAGGGAGCTGGCAGCCTTTGGCCAGCCTGTGTGATGCTCCCTGCCTGCACAATGCAAAGCAGCCAGTGTGGCTGTCCTGGGCAGAGCAGGGTAGCAGGACTAAAACAGATAAGATTACTGTCTCATTATTAATATAATCATAAAATATCTTGCAAATAATATCATGTGTAGACTTTTTAATAACTACTGCTGAGACCTAAGAGAAACGTGGCTTATGTGAGCAAGTAGGTGCCGCGAAGCATAGGGATGCCTGGCTGGCTGGACAGGGGATAGGTGGCAGGAGACTTTGTGCCTGTTGTGCAAAGGAGGCACTTTAGATGGGGACCAGCTCATGGAGATGTAAGTTAAGATGCTGGACCACACCAAGTGCACATGGGAAGGCTCCTGCTCCAACCTGTATTTTCTTTATTCAACACCCTGCTCGTTTTTCTTCTCTATTTCCTCTCTCCTTCTCACTTCCTCCTGCTTGGATTAGTTATCACTGCAGTTCCCCTAGCCTCTCTCCTCCCATCCCTTTCCATCATGAAGACCTGTACAAGAAAGAACTAGAGCCCTGTAGGGATTTCTGTGCCTTTTTTATCTTTGTTAGACACTCAGTTCACCTAGGAGATGGTCTGTGGAAAGGACAGGTCTCCAGCAGTGCTTCCTTCTTTTGGCAGCAATGAATTTCCTCGTGTTCTGTTTGCCCTTCCCAGAGCATGGATCAGCTTCAGGGCCAAGTTTCCACTGCTTGCTTTGTGATAGCTTTTAGAGTAGACTTCAATCACGTGAGTGTATTTAATGGCTTATTGCAGCATCTGAAGAGAGATCACATGCCTTTGTCATGTCTTTCTCCTCAAAAGTAATTCTGTTAGTATGGTCCTGCTGCTGGGGGTGTGTATGGCTCTGCAGGGCAGCTGAGGGGTGCTAGTCTGTGTATTAGTTGTATTAAATGCTGCAGGAACACCTATGAGGCTCTGCAGTCCACGGGGTTTACATATTTCCAAAAAGTGAAATGAATTCTGATTTCAAAATAATGTTTTGGTAAAGCGGAAACAGAAAAGTTTTGTTTCCTTCTCTGAGGCTGCTTTCACATTTTTGGGGGGAGGGAGGACAGAGAAAGGAGAGATGGAGTCAATCCTCTGTTTCAGCTAGTCCGAATTAATATCTCACTCTTATAAATATTTCAGCAGCTCTCAGTCACTCTGAGAGCATTATGCTTTAGTCAGGTAGTCCAGATTTATAACATATGTAACATCAATTAATTTGAAGCCACAGTCATCTGTATTATGTCACCTGCTCAATCACAGGCACAGGAGAGCTGCTGACCAAGGGTTCCAACATCTTTCCAGGGCAAGCAACAAGTAACTTCTAAATCTTTCAAACCTCTTTCCTTTTCCTGTTGATTTAGGGATTAACTTCTCATCTGACAGCCTTGTGCTGCAAAATCTCATTTTAGTTCCTGGTAAGTGAAGTCTATGATGCCAAAAGAAACATGGTGTCCTGATGCTTTCATCAATTCTCTTTTTAGAAGTAAAATAAAAATCATGCTCCCTGTAGAACTAGTTTTGTTAGGAGGGTAACAGGTGGAAGAGCACAGCTCCTCTATCCTTGGGTGAGGTGGTGGTGTCTGGGAGCAGGGCAGAGGGTCTTTTGGAGATGCTATGGTTGATGAGTACCTGTTCTTGGAAGACTGGTACATGTCTTGCTAGGGAAAGCCCAAAACAAGGAGCACTATATTGTGAACTGACCAAGGTCTTCAAGTCTTCAACACTAAAGTGTGCTCCTCCAGGAATAGTAGTAGACCTGGGGCACTTGCTCAAAAGCATTAACATGAGAGCTAATGTGTGTTGAGGGGCATGTGCTCAGATGCAGATCTGTGTATGTTCAAAAGAGACAGGCTCTTCAGAAGAGGCTGGACTGCTCTGTCTGTCCATGCATGAACACAGGAGCAGACATTTGTTTTAGTAGAGTGTTTTATTGTGGATTTTTGACTCGTGGATCAGCTGTTCCCAGTATCCCTAGGAAAAGTCAGGCAGGACAGAGTTATCCTGCAGCAGAGATCTGTCTGCAGGCCAGCACTGGCTCTAAGCCGCACCCTCAAATATCGCAGGGCTGGGAATTTTATCTGCTTTCTCCTACATTGAATGCAGGAACGTGTTTAGCTGGAGAATACCTCCTTTCCTCCTGTTCCTCTTTATTGCAAATGTATGCATAATTTCCCATTTGGGTTCATCTAGCTTTATCTTTCAGCTGCTGTTGGTTCTCACTATGCCTTTCTCTGTGTGAGCAGAAACCTCTCTAATATTTGAGATCTTTGCTGCTGGAAGTTGCTAAGTTGCTATCCCCCACAACTATCTTTTTTTATTTTTTTATCAAGTGAATTGAGCTCCTCTTAGTCCCGCTCAGCAAGGCGTTTTCCCCCACTATATCTGGTGGTTTTTGTAACTGTCTCCAGCACCATCTCTAAGTGTTTCTTAGCAACCTTTGAAAAACATATTTGTGAAAGCTGTTATCAGCACACTAGCATCGGTCTCACTCGTACAGTCTGAAGTTACAAGCCACCTTCTCCATCCCTTTGCACGCGACTAAAGACTGTACTAGACACTACTGACTACATCCTTCTTTGGGAGCTCAGTCAGTTACTTCTTTATTAGGAAATAATTCCTCTTTATGTGTGTGTGTGTGCGTGTTGCTCTCTTTTCTTGCTCTCACTGCACAGAGACTCCCTTGCGCTTCCCTGCAACTTTCCCACAGCTGGTAGGTAGATCTGTCCTGCTTTCTTTGTTCCCTGATAGATACCTCTCTGTTTGCCTCTATTACAGTCTTCGGTTTATGCAGGTCCAGCATACCAGGAAGTCTGCAAAGCTCTGTGGGACCTCCTGCTTCATTGCTGTGTGCTGCTCTGCCAGCTTTTGCGTTGCTTGCAAATCTTAGTAGCAGGGGTTTTATACTGCCTTCACAAATGGCACTGGAAAGGCTGACTGGCACCGGGTAACACCAGTTCCCCTGGAACCCTACTGAAACAGGCCTTTTTGGATGTTGATTTCCCCGCCCTTCCATCTGTCCAGTTTTATGATTTTAGCTCTTTGATTTATTCCCTTCTCCTTTCTCAATCTGAGATCGGTGACTTTGTTACAGCAATTGGGGAGAAAAGAAGTGGGGTGAGAAGGGCAAGGTAATGAGGAGGATAAATAGGGAATGGGGGAAATGCCAGGTTTACAGGTACCAGGCGCAGTATCTGTGTGTGTATGTGTGCGTATTACAGTGCAGAGCAGAAAAGCCTGGAGTCTCCTTTAGTACAGGCTGTAATCCTATTAGAAGGATTACTCTGTTGTCCTAGGCTATCTGATCGTGGTAAAAACTCATTTAGGTCAGCTGTTTAGGAAATTTACACACACAAGAAAAAAAAAAAACTTAAATAAGCCTCTCGTTCTATTTCACAGGGATCGACAAGCTCCTTTCAGACTTCTCTGTGCTACTGATTACATCCCTGCTCTTGTAGTTTCTCTGCATCTCCTTAAACCCTCATGTAAATGACTTACTTTCAGGTTTTTACTTCTAAGAGCAGATGTTGGATAGATGGCATGGTAGCTAGACCCCAGGTATTTCCAGACCTTGAAAGGATTAGAATTTTAAACAGTAAAGTACTTTGGTATTTTTTTTCTCTCCCTCTGTGCGTTTGTGCACATTATAACTTCGAGAGTAAGGGTATGGGCAGGCCTGATTTGTGGGCAGAGCTTAATGAAAGCTAAATCTGGTCTGGCAGGGCCCCAATCAGTTTAATCCCTGGTCTGCTGATTATCAGCAATGTTATAATTTAATTTGAAGCCTCTGTATTTAGAAGGTCAGTGAAGCACTCCTATACTTTGGTTTATGGAGAGAGAAAGCAAGGTTGCAGGCAGTTTGAGTGCCTGTCTCCCTTAGAGCTCCAGCAAAGCCAGGTATTAAACAGAGGAGCACGTAAAACAAGCAGCCAAACAAAGCAGCTGGACATAGAAACACAATTATACAGTCAGGTAGGAGGCCCTTCATGTTAGGAAAAGTGTGGTGGGAGCCTTCACCTCCTGAACTGGAATAAAGCCACAGCTGTCCTGAGCTTCCTGTTGTATTTCCTAGTCCCCACCCAAATATTTGTTGCAGAGCTGGGAGGGAGGTGCATATCAAAATTTCACCTTTTGCTGCCAAAACACATCCCACTCACAAGGGATTGCTTTCTGGTTCCTGACAGGCTGAGTCTACTACAGGCTGTTGAGCTGTTTCTTTCCATCCAGAAGATGATGTTGTTATTGCACACACAAAAGATGTGTGAAAGGTGTGAATCTCTGTTTTCACACAGCATTTTGGGACACTAAAGTGTCCATCATCTCCAATCAGCCTGCAATGTAACGGATTTTTGGGGAGATTCATACTTTTCCATGTGTCCAGGAGATTCACGCTCCATGCCCAGCATGGATCACATCTGCCTGAGCTGCTGCACACACTGTAATCCCAGGCATTCCTGCAGGAAGCAAGCAGATCAACCATGCAACATGTGTTTCAGGTGGGGACTCTTCCAGAAAGCATCAGACACAGTGTGAACATGCTACCACAGACTGAACAGCGGGTCTGGGGTACACAGGTTATGACTGTAGCAACCTCTCTCCTCAAGCACCTTGTTTCTCTGTGTCCTTCAGTGCATGAATCTCATTGAGCGTGAGCTGGGCCTTTGCCTAAGTCATCTCCTTCTCTCTCATGCTGGGATCTGAGCAGCAGCCAGGCTGAGGTCTTGTCAAGGTTGCTCTTCTCTGATACTGACCTGGGAGAGTGCTTGGTAAAGTGAAGTGAAAGGCTTCTGTGAGCATGGAAATCAAGGTGGCATCAGTAGACTGTCTTCATTGGGAGATGTTAGATTATGGTAGCAGGTTTTTCTCATTTGTACTGACAAGCAGGGCCCTTCTGGAGAGCCCTTAAGGCATGTTGGTGCTCAGGATTTGCAGAGAGAGGTGTGGCCTCCTCTATTCCACCATCCATTTTTTTTGCTAGTTGTTAAGGCTTGTGGACTGTTGGATATCTGGGAGATCCTTATATCATCCTTGGTCTTGCTTTTCCCTCCAAGCTAGGATAGCAATCTCCTTTAACCCTTTCCTTCACCTCCTCACCTGGGTCTACTTTGCTGGATTTATTCTTGTTCTAGGGTATATTAGATGATCCTTGTTAATTCATGCCCAGCCAACACTTCTTCTTTTAGCTAACCAGACTGTTTGCTTTAAGAGTGGAGGTTTTTACTGCCAGATACCTGCTCCCTCCTCTGTGTTTCCAGTGGAGTGCTGGTGACATCCAGTGTCTAGTTTGGCTTATCACTGGCATGCGTGTGTCCTGTGCTGATATCCCCAGGGGATGCTGTAGATCTAAGGACTTGTTTTCCCCCTCAGCTAGTCTGCATTTGAATGAGGAATCATGCACCATGTCAGAGGTGTTTGTGACATCTGTAATTCACACATGAAGAAAAAGGAACCTTTGAGGCCAGAGCTCCTAGGAAAAGCTGCCTTTAAAAGGAGAGGTAACTGTGTACAAAGAGAAATGAGAACTGAGAAACAAATCACAGCTTCCATTGGAGATAATGAGAATCTCGGATAGCAACGCAACGTGCAACTTACTGAGGCCAGAGTGGTCCTGTCTCTCTGTTCCCTAGAGAGAGGCTTAGCGGTTTGCAATACTCACAGGGTCACTGCTTCCTTTCTCTCTCTGAAAGCGGCACTGGCCCTGCAGGAAAAAGGCTGGAAAAAGGTGCAGAAGAAATGCCAAGGGCCAGTGGCACAGGCAGATCTCCACTTGCTGCTTTGTTGCTGGCCTAGTGCACACCCAGAGGGACTCTGTTTTCACAAGCTGGCAGGGAAGGAGGCAAACCCCTGTAGCAGAGATGCTGAGCTCTCTGCTGAGACTGTCATTGTCATCGGCAAGAAGGACTTTGTTGAAGTGGTGATGGTGGGAGGTCTGATACAAGCCTGCCCAAGTACTCCAGAGATGCAGCACAGGCTAAAGGCAATATTTACCCTCATCTCTACTTTCCACCCCATTTAGTTAACTGGGGCAAGCACAGGCTGTGCCTCTAAGGTTTCCTCCCATGGAGATTCCCAAAGCTGTAGAGTCTTTCCCTGAGAAAGTAAATAGAAGACCTGGTTGCTTGGGTCGTTAAACATAGGACAAAGCGCAGGGGGGCAATCTGTCACTGATGGGCTAGGAGAGAGAGCAAATGGACCTTTCCATCCCTAAACGCTGTGATTTTCTTCACTCCTCATTTCCTTTATGAGATCCAGCCCTGAATGTCGCTGCCGCTCCTGCAGCTCTGTACCCAGCCTTGGGGGCAGAACATGCTGCTGCTCTTGTCCCAGCATCCTCTCTCCTATTTCACATCCTATTAGAAAATTGTCCTTCCTCAGCAGGGCTCAAGAGTTCCAGTTTGTTTGAGAGAGCAAGAGAGGCCTCTGAAAGTCAGCTTTATGTGTCAGCATTTTACAGATATCTGAGCTCAAATGGTGGGACTAGGCTTTAAAGAAATAGAACTTCCCTTCATGTAATGAACTTGGGATGGACTATGTCTCTCTTTGCTTTGAAGAAAACTTGAGATGAAGGCAAGTGTTTTGATCCCAAGAGGGTGAAGGGGCCCTGGACTGAGCTGCTGAAGCAACTTGTTGCAGGACCTATTCTGCAGCTTCACCTCCCAGGTGGTCCTGTTCTCCTTGACCCCTTCTGGTGAAAAAGTGCAGATGAATGATATGTTAGCCTGAAAAGGCCAGAGGCAGCTGACTCACAGCAGGATGGTTTCCCCATCATCTAGCTCTGATCTTAGTTTATACTGTTTGTTTTCTTTAATTGAATATTTTATAAATTAACATGATTTCTGCATAGTGTTTATCTTTCTCTCTGTGAGCCTTTATGGCCAAGATAGCCTGGACTCAGCTAATTAAAACACTGAACCATGACTGTGTCCCTAGCCAAGGAGTAAGATGACCATATAATGTTTGTGATGCTGATACAGATCTTGGAGCTGGAGAAGCAGAGCACCAGAGGATCTGTCTGTGCCCATCAGTCTTACTTAAGAAGCCTTTTCTATTCATTGCTGTTGAGGCCTGTCTCCCCTCTGCCTTAAGTGGATGCTAAGATTAGGAGCCTCTGGGTGAACATCATCCTTCCAGATACCAGTGCTGCCAAGGATGCAGTCAGGTACTTCTGCAGACGTTAGTGGAAAGCTCCCAGAATGCAGAGGCAAAGCTGTGCACTGTTACCACCTGGAAGGACTGCTCCTCTGCGCTTTTTTGGTGAGCACTGCCTTAAGCAGCTGAAGTTGTCTCCCTGCCCCTTAAGAGGGGTAGCTGTAAACAGCGTGTTCGTGCTTATCTCGCTAACCAGAGACAAGGCTGAGCTGTAGCTTTTCTAACCCTAGGTGCATCGAGGCACCAGGGAGAAAGCTGCCACTGCGGGGCCGGAGGCGTAGGAGTTAAGTCTCCTGTGTTCAGCTCTGAGGCAGTCTTAAGGGGACTTCCCAGAAGGCTGCCTCTTTCCTTTACAGGCCTTTTTTCACTATTGTTCTTTCAAGATAAAGAACTTGGCTCTGTGAAGGAGTAAGCCAAGCACTGTTTTATTGCTACCAGCTGAATAGTAAAAAGCCAAGCATAACCCATTTGCTGTTGTGCAGTGGTTAAAATCCAGCTCAGTGCTTTGCATTCCAAGACGTTCTGCCTCATCCTTTTTCATAGATTCCCTCAAGCAGTAAAAATACCTTGCAAACAACTTAGGCCCAACCACAAAAGCCCCCATGTAAATATGCTAGTGCTCAATTACAGAAGGGAAGCGACTGCACAACAGCAGCTATAGGGATCTTTGTTTAATTTAAATGAGGTAATCGCCTTCTGCATCTGTAAAGGCACTCTAATGCTAACCTCAGACTGCAGGCTCATTACCTGCACAAAGATATTCAGATCATAGCCAGACTGGTGCTAATGCCTTAGGCCTCAACTGAACAAAAGCCTCCTCTGGGCATGGTCTTTTAAAATGTTTATGGTTACAGCCTGTGCTTATATATATCTGTAAGTATCTGGCTCCTTGACTGCATAACCAGACACAGGGTCCAGAGTAGGTGGGCATCAAAGCTTATTTGAATTAGTTCTCCTCTTTCCTATCTGAGGTCATCTTTACCTCGGTAACCCATGTTTCTCTGCTGAACCTTATCACTTTGGCAGCACGGCATGCTCTATTATTTACACTTGCACTAAGAGGATGGACTAACTGGGGGCCTGGAGGCAGACAGCTCTGCAGGGAACCCAGGAAACACTGTTGGGACAGATGCCCTCAGCCTAATTCCTGCAAAGCTGTGGGATCAGAACAAGTGAGGCCAACCAGAGTTGTGATGGATGAACAGTTCCCAGTGAATTAGGGTAGTGAGAGCTGCTCTGTTTAGACTCATTCCTTTCCTTCCACAGTGTCCTTAAGGTCTCTTCTGAAGACCCTTAACGTAGATTGATGGGTACAAATCTGTTCTCCTACGTTACCCTTTCTTCTTATTTGGCTTAATATCTGGCTCCCTGTTCTATTTTCCATTTACCAGGAGTGACTATAAGTGAATCTCCTTGGAAGATCAGCAAATCCAGTCTGCTTTCCTGCTTGTCCTTTCCCTCAACCATTTCTGTATCGCGGTTTGAGCTGAGCTTTTATTACTTCTGACAGCTAGGGTTGTGGTCTTTGCAGAATGGCTTCTTCAACCCCTGTAAGCTCTCTGCCAAAATTAGAGTTAGCTGTTCTCAGATTTAACAGCCTCCAATTCGAGACACAGATTTTCAGTATCCCTTGCCCAGCACTCATTCCTGCCATAGCTCACCTTGTCAGCACCAGAAGCAACCTAACACTCATCTCATGGTCTCAATCTGACCCCACTCTCTGTGTTTAAAAACAACAAAATGGTAAGCTTCTAACATGCCACTGGTGCTGCCAACCAAGAGAGAGGCTAACAGAAGGAAAATAAGATCACCAGGCTGTTTTCTGTCATTTTTTCCACATGAGGGACTTAAAGCGCATTCGTAGTTTTATAATTCATGTAAAACAAAGAGAAAGAGCTCTGGCCCTAAAAAGGGAAACAGCAGTTTGACTTCTCACAGACTGAACCCAGCAAGATGCATTTCTGATTGTCGCCCTTCTTGCAAAGACTCTGAGAGTCAGCATGACAGGGTTTATAGCGCCGACTCCCTTCTCTGCTTGGAGAAGAGGTGGTCAGGAAGTCTCCACGGAGACTGCCTGAACCCTTCAGACCCTATTCCACCCCATGGCTTTGGCTATGGTTGCAGCAAGTAAGGGTTAAAGTTGTTGGTGAGATCCCAAGTTTTCGATGTTCTCCGTTTCCCTGTGCAAACCAGGAAAGTTTTGGCAATCTTGCTGTGGTGCTGTCATTAGCATACAGTCGTTTCAAATTAATTAAAAACGAAGATGAGATTCCCAAACTCATTTAACTTCCTAAGCTTTGTTCTCCAGGGATTGATAGTGGAAAAACAGCTGGGGACCCAACGTGTCCTTTAGAAGGGGATGAAATGCAGTTAATCCTGGTTATATCAAAGGGAGCGGAAATGAAAAGTAAATTCCCATTTGAAAAGAGTTGTATTTTTTTTTTTCCCTCTGCATTTTCCCCACTCTGTTTTTTCTGTACAAGGACTTTCTTGTCCAGGAAGGTTGGAAGATATTTGTAGCCCTGATTGTTTAAATATTAATCTGTACTTTAAGATTCGTTTGTGTGCGTGAAAGAGACAAGTGCAGTGGAAATCTTACAAATGTACTTTCTATCTGTTGGATAGAGCTGCTTCAGAGTGTGCAGTGATGTTAGTCAAAGCCAGAGATGTTATATGCTTTGACAGGACTAGTCTATTACGGGTTTCGGAAGTACTAACCTGCAGCAGCCCCACGACATCAGATGGGGTGTGTGGGGCCTGCGTTTGCCTAAAATCCCTTCATTAGTGTTCCTAACCTGGAAAAATATCTTTTCTGAGCCGAAAGTATTTGCAGAAGTGGTACCTGTGTTACATAAGGGAGGGTGTTTCATCCATAAAGAGAGGAAGCAGAGGTTGGGCTTACAAGGTGCTGGCTCTGAAGAAAGAAGGTAAAGTGTGTGAGTTGAGTTGCGCAAATCTAGAGTAAAACTCTGCTCTTTCCCTCTCCAAATAACTCTCCACGTAGCTGGTTATTATTTTGAAGCAATTTTGCTCTCTGATGATTCAGTGAGGGAAGTTGCTGAAACAAAACAGAAGTGAATTGCGGAATAGTTAATATTGCAGAACAGCATAGGAGGCACACATCATCTTTAGTTCTCGGGTCTCAGTCCTTGCTCAAGGCAGTTAACCCTCATCCAGCCAGGGAAGAGTTGCAGTATCTGTAATCTAGCTCTTTGCTCATGCTTTGGCACTGAATATGGACAATAAACTAATTGCAAACCAGTTCCAGTGCAAGAAAGTTAAAAATTCATAAACAGGCTGGTGAAAAATTATGAGTAATGAATAAATAGGAGATGACAATTTATGTCACGGAAGAGCAAGCAAATTTTTTTCACAACACGATTATTCATCTTCCCTTAATTGATATTTTCCACTGTGGTAGAATATGAGGCTGGAGAGACCATGGACTTGAGTTCTGGGATGTCCCAGTGGCAGTGGGTTTGGGGGTGGCAGTGGAACTAAGTCCAGCAGAACAAGAGTGTGTTGCTTTGGTAGCACTGGCTCTGGTGCAGTAGGATGTGATGGAGCTGCACCAAAATGCTGTACGAGGAAGTTTTCATAGCACCTGCCCACGGTCTGCTTGGCTACATCCCACAGAAATCTTGCTTTCACACATAGCTTTTGTGGGTCTGCAGTTCCCACACGTAGACATGAATGATGGAGGGATCAAATGTTTCCTTGGAGAGCAACAAGTTAATTAATGGCTCCAAATCCCATTACTATAGCAATGAGCTAATGTATTAGAAATCACTTGCAGTCAGTGACTAAAGGTTGTATCCATGTGCTGTGGACCTTGTAGGTGTGCAGAGTTTTCCCCATCTTCGGTGAATGTGATACATCCATAGCTGAAATTGGAATTCAGACATTTAGAATGAGTGGGCATAAGAACCACACACAAGTGTTTGAAATAAACTCTGCAGCTACTGCATGTCTGAGCTGTGCATCTAAATATGTTCTGGTGAGGCCTCTAGGGCTTTGGAGAAGCCTTTCCAAATGGATATGAGTCATATACCACTTAATCATTTAGATACTGATGAAGATTGTTTGTGAGTTCCTCTCCTTTTTCTGTAAATTGAGTTGGCTTTTTTGGGAAAGGCAAGCGTTGGCTTTGCTGTGAGATGTAACTGGTCTACAGTTGCTTCTTAAAACCAAGCTGTTCTTCCTTGTATCTGTATCACTGAGAATCACCGGTAAGCATTGCTTCCTGCGATGGAAGTACCTTCCATTTAAGACAAGAAGTCACGAAGTGTAAGGAGACCGCAAGAGGAGAGGAAAGGGAAAAGTAGAGAGGAAGCATGTCCTAATCTTGACTGGTAAATGGACTTTTATATGTGTGTTCGAATGGGAGCATAAATTTGCTGGTCAAACTCACTATTTCACTAGTTTAACTGCATCATCCTCCTGCTCAGCTGTTGCATGTTGCTGAGGGAGTTGGGGAGGCGTTATATCTCCTTTCAATATTTGTCTTTTATTCTGTCCCATTTATGATATTTTCCTTGGAAATAAAGTTATTTCCACTCTGTAGATTTTTGCTTTTGCCTTCTCTGTTTAACAAACATTAATTTTACACTCTCTCTGAGTCCTGTGGAGAATGGCAGTCCACCTGAAATCTGAGGTGACTTGAAAATCGCATTGATGAGCAGTTGCCTTCCTTTAACCTATACAGCTAGAACTTCCAGACAATTTCTTGAGACCAAATATATCACAGTGCCTGATACTACTTAATTAAAAAAAAAAGTATACTCCTTTTGAGAAGCTAAAGAGAGCTTGGAAGTATTTCTGAAATATAAGAAGAAATAGATCAGACTAAAATCTAGTTTTCTGGATAGGGCAAGCCAAACTGAGAACATGCTGGAGATGGAGAGGGCAAAGAAGCAGTGCCAAAAGGCAGTGGGATCAGCTTGAAAATTGGCGCTGGTCTCCTTCCAGAGGCTTTTCCAGAAGGCAGGACTTCAGAGGAATAAGAAATACAGTAGCCACACTGCAATTAAAAGGAACCCTGTGAACTTGCTCGAGGCTCTAATGGATAAAGTGCCTCACGTGCCTCAGTTTTCATCTCTCATGACTAAGGTTTGCCATACTGAGGTTTTAATCTCTTGGGATGGAGCCGTCTGCACTTTTAGACCTTCAGGACCTCCTGTACCTTTTATCTTTGATTTGATTCCATCTCGTCTTTCTAGCAGCCTTTGATTTCCCAAGTGAATTAAAGTTCCAAATGTCATATATCTGAGGACTGGCATTTAAACTGGGTTTAAAAGGACTTATTTTGGAGCAGTAGGAACCACATGCATCCAGCATTGAACAGCTCCCAGATGTTGCAGCTTCATTTAATTGCTGAAATCAGAGATGTTGGGAATGGATTTCATCTGAAAGTCTGATCTCCTAAACTAAAAGGAATAGGACAACATTTGCTCATCCCCTGGAGATGCTGCCAGAAGTCTGTCTCTGATTAGCAATGTTAATGGAGTATTAACATAAGCCACGCCAGCAAGGGAAACTGTAGAACACATTATCATCAGGAGAGCCAGCTGTGTAAAGGCGTGTAAAGATGATGATAAGTGTAGTTTGTGGCTTGGGGAGCCGACTGCTGAACTGCTCCATCCCCTAATCCAGAAGGAGGGGAGCAGGGATGGACACGCCAGCCTGCTGTTCTCCATGTCATTGGGATGAAGAGGGATGGAGCAGGGAAAGGCTAGAACAGATGTTACCTTCACAGGAACAGGGAGATGAAGGGGACTTACCAGCTGAGTCAAGACTTTTGCTGTCACAGGCTCAATACTTTTGGCTCCACTCCATCTTTCAGTTGTTTAGGATCTTGCCTTTTGCAACCTCTGTGGAAGATTGATCCAGGGCCTAAATATCCTGATGGCTCTGATTTCTACTCTAAACATCTCCAGAGATACTTCGTACTATTTCTTCTTGTTTTGTAGGGGTGTTTTCCCCTTAACTCAGAGTGTGAATAGTGTGGACTTAGACTGAGACTCAGAGATATTATAAAATTATTCATTTCCTTTACTGCCTTGGATACTTCATAGTCAAATATTGGCCATACAAGTCCTACAAATCCCCACGCACATGCCCCACCACATTCCTCATGGTGTCAATATTGCCAACTGAAATAAGTTTGTTTCTCTGAGTTTGTGCTTGAAATCCAGAACCTTCACGCAAGCAAACTCAGTACATCAGCTCCTTCATCTGTAAATTGTGTTGCTTTCTACTCTGACATGTGAAGAGAGCAGTGCGCTCTAGATCAGTAATGCACAAGAGCTCTGGAGTAAAATGCTTGTGCTTTAATGTGACAGGACCAAGAGGCACTTTGCAAGACAGTGCTAAGTCCTACTGACACGAGCTTGTTTGCATAGTTTCCTGATGGAGCTACACATTTCACCCATTGACCTTTTTGACATTTTCCTGGTTTCCCTCCTGCAGGAGCACTTCAGCCGTAAAGTGCCATACTCTGCTGAACAAACTTGGCATCTCGTCAAGCTGACTTATTTGGTATGTATTTACACTTGTAGACTTTAGTACTCTCCTGGCAATTGAGCTTCCTTCCTGCCTACATAAATATGATTTCATTATTAGCTTTGTTTAGTTGTTGTTCTGCATCTGCGTGCTTTCCTTCCATAGCTGCCAAAGAGAATTGCAGGTGTCGATCTTGATTTGCACCCAAAGCATCCTGAACACCCTACCTCACCTGCCAACTCTAATAATAAGCAGCACTCTTGACCTCCTACCTAAAACAAACCATAAAAACTCACCCTGATAATATGTTACATTGAGGAACCTGTAACTTCTGTTAGAGCTACAGCCTGTGGTTTTGTTTGTTTATACTTAGGAAAAAAAGGATTCTGTTTCCCTCAACGGTACTTTTCTGCCTTTTCCCTCTTGTACTTAGAGTAATGTTTCCTCAATCCATAATCTAAGACACAGAAGTTGCATTTGCACAAAGGGTCCCGAAGTACATGAGATTCATCTTGTTTAAGTTCTTGTGAAGTGCAAGGGAAGGTGCTATGAGCATGATCTGGACAGGAAATAAAGATCTTATTTCCACAATAAACACTGTCTATTTGGTCAGATGAAAGATCTCATACAATTACTCATAACGTTGTATTGGTCTCCCAGGGTTTTAGCAGTCTCAGCTGCCATTGATAGCAGGGGTGCCCAGGCTTTTTGGGTGCAGGTGATGACTTCCAAAATGCCGCTTGGGAAAACAGGGTAACTTCCTCTTAGGTATACATGAGGAGCCAGTGGTTAGATCTCTGTTTTATTTTTGCACTCCGGACACCGCTTAGCTGTTTCTGGTCCAGGTACTGCCAAGGTCTGACAGCAGCTGGCTTTGGCACTTCGACAGAGGTAGATGAGCTGCAAGCTCACAACCTTCCACAGTTCTGAGTTAAACCAGCTGCTGTGCCTTTAGAAAGGAAGGGGGTAGCTTCTGGACAAATCCTGTTTACTGAAAACTAATCATAAGACTCCTGCACATCTCTTTCATCCAGGAAAACCTTTTCTGGTTGGAAGAGATATATTTGTATGTACTGGATGGAGGATGCACCAGAGATGTGCTAACGCCAGTGGTCTGTACGTGCATTATCTTCTGTGAGCTCTCACACGCCGTGTACCCACAGTTTGGTCTAGGGAATCTCAGAGTCAAAGGACTGTAAGACTGTGGTCAGCCCTCCATGGGCAAAATTACTGCAGGTGGCTCTCAGTTGGAAAGACTATTTTGTATCTCCTTGCAAATTTTTGCAATTCTACTGCAGAGCAAAAACTTTTCTATGTGTTTCTTGGAATTAATTTCTACATTGAGTCCTAGAACTGTAAGTCAAAGCATTTCTACTAGAAAAATCCCACAAATCTCACTTTACTAGGGTGGGACCTGTCTCTGTAGTGGACGTAGAAGCTGCTGGAATATGGGTAGATTTGTTTCTCTCCTGTGTGGGGGGCGTGAGATGGAAGAGAGTCGAAGAAAGAAAGTGAAACCAAGCAGGCAATTTGCCAGCTGCAATCTTTGATCTGTGGCTGTCTGCAAACAGAATTGCAGCTCTGTGATTAGATGTACATGCTCATTAGGTGTTGCACTCTCTAAGCAGGCATTGTACATACAGCACAATGTATTCCGCTTCCTTCTGCCCAAATATCTTTTTAATCTATATTGCATTAAGACCTTGAGGCCTATCATCAGGGAGAGAAAAAATACAATTTTCTTATTGTACAATGCATTTCATTCCCAGCTGCTGTATTAAATTTATTCCTATTTGAAGTGGTGTCTGTGAGTATAAATCATTTAAGTTTATATGTTTTTGTTGCTGTGGCAACTGTTTGACTAATTGAATTCCAAAGTGTCTCTCTCTATTTCAAAGCTATGATAAAGGGCACACGTATTCTTAGCAGCAGGAGTCTGAAATGAGGAGGGGGGAACCTGCAGCCCTGTCAAAATGACATGTCCTCAATCCCCTGTGCATAGTGGCACTTGGTGGGGAGGAGGGTAAGAACTGTGGAGGAGTCACAGCCACCTGTAAGCTTTCCCTGGAAGGGAAAATGAAATATTCTCAGAAAATTACTCAGAAATGTTTTTAATGCCCTTAGCAGGATGGAGAAGGCATGGGAGGCCAGTGATTGAGGTTTTGGGAAGGTTTTGTTTTACCTCTGTCTGTTCTCCCCATCATTCATCAGTTCTCAGTGGACGTGAAGTGCTAGAGTACTTCATGGTTATAAACAAGCCCAAGTTCTAATAAACCCCATCTTCTTTCCATGGGGACTTTGTATGAGCTCCTGGGTTTTGTCTGCTAGATGGGATCATGCATGTGTTCCTAAGGGGTTTTTATCCCTGTCAGTTTTTAGCAGGAGAAATCCCCTCAGAGCTATGACAGAGGGCTATGGATTACTGGGGTGTCCTGAATCTCTCCTGGGGAACTTGCAAGGGACAATATCTACCCTGCTCTGTAACAGGTTTTTTCCAGTTGTGAAGTAGGGGTAGATAACCAAGCCAAATGCAGGGTCCTACACGTGGGACATGACAAGGCCAAGCACAAATACAGGTTGGGCGGAGAATGGCTGGAGAGTAGCCCTGAGGAGAAGGACTTGGGAGTGATGGTGGATTAGAAGCTCAACATGAGCCAGCAGCGCGCACTGGCAGGCCAGACAGCCAACCCCATCCTCGGATACATCAAAAGAAATGTGGCCAGCAGGTTGTGGGAGGTGATTCTACCCCTCTAGTCTGTGCTTTGTGAGACCCCACCTGGAGTACTGTGTCCAGCTCTGGAGTCCTCAGCACAGGAAGGACATGGACCTGTTGAAACAGGTCCAGCAGAAGGATGGAAGACCTGTCTGGTGAAGACAGTCTGAGAGAACTGGGCTTGTTCAGCCTGGAGAAGGCTCCAGGAGACATTATTAGAGCCTTCCTGTATCTGAAGGGAGCCTACAGGAGAGCTGGAGGAAGTGCAGCAATAGGACAAAGGGTAATGGTTTTAAATTGAAAGGGGGAAGATTTAGATTAGATACTAGAAAGAAATTCTTTACTGTGAGAGTGGTGAGGCACTGGAACGGGTTGGACAAAGAATCCCTGGAAGTGTTCAAGGTCAGGCTGGATGGGGCTTTGAAAAACTTGTTCTAGTGGGAGGTGTCCCTGCTCATGGCAGGGGGAGTGGAATTTGATGATATTTAAGGTCCCATCCAACTCTAACCATTCTGTGATTCTGTGTCCTCCTAGACTGAGCCACAAGAAACATAAAAACTTAATTCTTTGCAAGGGAATTTATCCCAGGAGGATGGACGAAACGATTTCTATGCAGCCAGAAATTTTTAGGCAGGAACCGGCCTGCCTGTGCTATTCCTAACTTGTTCTGGCGACTTCAGTTACCCTAGAGAGGGCTCTTTTTTTGTGTTAATTATGTAGGTGTTTATTACGGCCACAAAATGTTAATAGACAGCCTTATGGAAATCATGCTGGCTAATGAGAAGCTCCTGAATACCTGCTGCTTTTCTCTGGGAATAACAGCAGCCACAATTCAACAGGAAATAATTTTCCCTTCTCCCACCCCACGCTTTTACCTTGTGATTACATCGTGCTGTTAACCTTTCGTCTGGCTCTCTCTGCAACCTGGGGGAAGGCCAGGACCTCTCCTTCCCCTCCACCAAGAGGGGATGCAGGGGTCTGCTTGCCTTTCCTGCTCTCTAAAGGGTAATTTGTGAAGGGTTTTATGGAGCTTGAAAAGGTTACTGTGCGTGCCTGAGCTGATTCAGGGTGGCTGTGGCAGGAATGAAGTACAGAGAGCCCTGAGCAAATCCAGTCCTTCCTTTACCCACCTTCCCACAAGCAATGTTGTCCAGTCCAGGGCACATGACCATAGACTGACAGCCCAGTTGTAGGCAGCCTCAGCTGCTGTTTATTTTGGTGTGGTCTTATTCCCAGCCTATTAGATGCTCCACCAGCCGCTGCATGCTCGTGTGATCATCTCAGACAGGCAAAAACAACTTGCAACAGGTACTGGAAGGGGGTAGAACAACATGAAATCTAAGGAACTTGGTCAAATTGTGAGGGGGTTTTCTTTATTTATTGTATTTTTAATGAATTTCTAAAGGTCTTTATCACATAAATGCCCTAAATCAGTAATAAAAAGGAAGCCTGTCCATCAGGCTGCCTGGCCAGAGCTAATGTGGCTGAAATGCAAATCATCAGTTTCTGCTTTATTATTCTGATGTAGAGAAAGGAAAGGGAGCTGTGTTTGATGCGGAGTGAGGGTGTAGCCTGGTTTTGGGGCTCAGAAAGCAGCAGGAACAAATAGCTAATACAGCATTTATAGGGAGAAGAGCAGGCTCCTGACGAACAAGAGCAAGAGTTAGGTAGAAGAGTGCTGGGTTGGAATAGCGGAATATATATGTGTACTGGGTTGGGAGGGATGTCATGCTGGGAGGCTGTTGGTAAGAATGTGTGCTGGACTGGGGGTGGGATGGGTAGACTTCTAAGGGAAATGGTGGGCTTAGCACTTAGCTATCATTAAGGTAAGCCTGTGTGTGCACCCACTGGAGGAGATCGCATGCCCCTAATTTCCACAGGGGATCAATGGTCTCCCTTAGTC